>JAMXBD010001027.1:0-519667 GCA_024138025.1 Combretum micranthum
GAAGAATGCCATTTGGATTGTGTAATCCTTAGGCCACATTCCAACCATTGTCTACTTGCTTTATTTTAGGGATTAATAGAGGATGGAATGGAGGTTTTTATGGATGATTTCTAATTTTGGTGATTCTTTTGATTGTGCTTAGAGATTTAGAAAAAAAAAAAGGTACTTAAAAGATGTGAAGAAAAACCAATCTTGTGCTCAACAAAGAAAATTGCCATTTCATGGTATAAGAGGGAATAGTACATGGCCATAAGATATCTCATAAGGGAATAGAAGTCACTTAGCTAAGATTGAGACCTATCTAAGTTGCCACCTCCCTCTTCATTTAAGGCTATTAGAAGTTTTCTAGGACATGCTGGTTTCTACGAAGTTTTATAAAAGATTTTTCAAAAATAGCTAGGCCTCTTGAACAATTTCTTGAAAAGGAAGTTAATTTTGAGTTATGATGAATGTTTAAGGCTTTAACTTCTTGAAAACTAAATTGACTAATGCCCAGTAATGGTGGCACTGGATTGGAATAGGCCCTTTGAACTAATGTGTGATGCTAGTGATTATGCCATAGGTGTTTGTGTTAGGACAAAGGAAAAAAAAGCATTTCCAACCAATTTATTGTGCTAGTAAAATTCTAAAATGAAGCATAAGCAAATTACACAACAACAGAAAAAAGGGCTACTAGTTGAGGTCTTTGCTTTTGATAAGTTTAGACCATATTTAATCTTATCTAAAACAATAGTATACACTAACCATTCAGCTTTAAATATTGACTTAATAAATCGGATGCTAAACCTAGACTAATTAAGTGTGTCACGCCCCAAAGGGTACCCTAAAAGTGGCAATCCATCGTACACAATATTAAAGTCTAGGAATGTCCGCCTTAGTCACATGAAGGCTTCCATACTATGTACAAGACATTTAACACATGGAGGAGACACATCGGAGTGATACATTTTATATTGATACAACTTGAGTAACAATGTAAAGGAAATACAATTCACTATACTTCAAATACAAATAACTATACTTCAATTTCAATTCATCAAAAGATTTCACTACATAGAACTATTACAAAGCAATTCACAAAACCTAGCTAATATCTTTAAGCATTTTACTTCCTGCCGGAATTCGGAAGTCATATTTGGCTCTAACCATCTTGGTCCCCAGTTAGCATTCTTGAGATAACCTGTTCATTTAAACATCTATTGGGGTATAAACTACACTAGCTTAGTGAGAATTCCCTTAATTCCGTATCATAACAAATAAGTTATAAATCATTCATATGCTATGCATGAACAAACACATGAGCAGACAATTATGTATGGGTATCAGAACCCATACACAGAACGGATTTACGCCCTCCGTATCTTGGCTAAGGATGGTATTGAAGTCTACACGATTGCTACTAGTCCTCGCCTCCTGGCTTATAGTACTCGACTCGGCTAGGCTCATACATGGAATGTATCCCCGGTGTGCCTTAGTTCCCTATGAATGAGCTCTGATATCGGGTCTCATTATCCAAACGAGTCCTTGGACCATACTGATCGACCTGTGTAGGAGTAGCACGCTACCAAATGCAACATGTCGATGCGATGCATGACTAATTTAATTTTTTTCTCAGGTCAAATCATTCATACATTCTTTAAAGTGACCAACCAAGATCATACATATAAACAGAAATAATATGAACTGTGCAGTTGTAAGCCCCGGAAAATTTCAATAAATAATTTTAAGATGAACTTCGAGAATAAACCCTAAAAATCACTCCAAATTAAAACCAAATTTCAACTAGTCCAAAAACACGAACGAATTCATAAACTTCTTAATCTTGAGAAAATGAAAATCTTTAAAAATAAAATAAGAACACAGTGGTCTTCAAATTCAAAACCACGACGTACGAAAAAATTCCATATTTAACTTCGACTTATAAAATCGGGTAATATAAAGCCCAAAAACAAACTATTAAAAAGTAAATAATGATTGACCTTCGAAAATAAAACTCAATTCAGGAATTCCGAAAATATTAAGAGATATTAAGTACTTACAAAAATAAAATTTAAAAATAAATTTCTCAAATTAAATATGTTGTATAAACATAAATATCAGTTTCCAAATTGGCAAAGGTCTAAACCGGAAAAATCACCCGGAAACCTTAATCGGAATGCAATAGCCTAAGTTCGGCAACCTAGTGCCCCTAACCCTAGAGGCCGAGGCGTAGCTAAATATGTAGAATAGCTCAGAGTAATATGAGTTTGTTTAAAAATATCATATTGGTAAATTTTTGACCTATTTCGAACCCGTTCGGACACAGACTTCGAAAAGTGTGTCCCGGGGCTCGAGACATCAAAAATATACCAATAGTACCGTTAGACTCGTAATTTCATAAGATTTCTAAAAATATCAGTTATATAATTTTTCGGGTTATAAAAGTTACAGTTATAACCTTTTTATCGTATTTCCATTATTACCGGTAATTGATTAGTCTTTGGCACTATTCATTTTTATTTCATTATAAAATTTTATTACTCTTATAAAGCCTTATATTTTTAGATAAATAATTTATATATTATAGAAATTTTTTTTTCTAAAAATTAGTTAGTTCGGGCTTTTACGGGATCAGATTCTGTTTAAGACCCGGTACTAAAAATAAAATAATTAATTTAATATATGAAAAATATTTTAAAATATTTTTATTCCCATAAAATATTTTTTTTTGAATTTTTTGGGTTAAAAAAATTATTTATAGCCTATAATTCGCGTATTTTGACCGTACCGGTAACGTATTTGTTAAATACTAAAATAATTCAAATAATTAATTTAATTTTTATTATGAAAATTCTGCTACAATTATTTGGAATAAATTTTCCAATTTATTTATTTTAATTTATTTTATTATAATAAAGTACTTTTACAACCCATACCTTCAAGTACACCTTACACATATCACTTCCTTTTCACTTCAATCTTTCTACACATAATCCCACAATTCATGGTAGATTTTGACCCATCTTTGCTGCCATTGTCCTTTTATTTAATCATAATTTGACTAAATTAATTATTTTCTACTCCTTCTTAAAGAAGCTACACATACACATTTATTACACAATTTAATTTCAAGTCAAAATTTAACAAAACACACACTCTCTCTCTCTCACAAATCACGTGCAGCCTCCCAATTTATGCCCTTGTTTTATTTTTTTCTTTTTCATTTTAATCCCTCCTCTCTCTCCATTTAATGCCTTTCATTTATTCATTTTCATTCATTTGAAACCCTATCTCTTTTACTTCTTTTCCTCTCTTTTTCCTCTCTTTCTTTCCTCTTTCTCTCTTGTTCTTGCAAGGAACCTTGCTGCCCCTATATTTTTTTGGAGCTCCCACACATATTTCTTAAAGATTTCTTAAGCAAACCTTCTTCTTAAGCTTCCATAAGTGGTATAGGTAAAATGTAATGAAGGTTTCATGCATCAAATGACCTTCCATAAGCTTAAAAGCTTAGGATGATGATGTCAAAAATGAAACTCTCCTTTCTCTACTTTTATTATCTTGTATTTCAATTATTTTCTTGTTTAAAGTTGATATATATTGTAGATCTAACTTTTTATAGCTTTGATTTTGTTTATGCCATAGATCTTATATTTAAGTAGTTATTTTCGTTATTCCTTATGATTTATGCATAGATCTAGCATCCACATGTCTATCTTAGTGATTCATGCATGTAAAACTAGTTTAGAAAACTAGATCTAAAGTTTTGAGTTCATAGATGCATTAGATCTTTGTTTATGTTCATGAACAACTTGCTATAGCTTGATGATGGTAGGAAAGTTGTAGGAAACCCAAGATCTATTTTGTTTTCAACAAAAATCAATTTTGAAAATTCGGATGAAAATGGAACCATAGTTAGAAAAGTGGTTTTTCAACTTCAAAATGTGTATTTTTCATTTAAAATGAAGGGCTTACGGTATAGATAATATAAATGAGTAATTTTGATGAGCAAAGTTTAGATCTATGAGTTTAAAGTTTGTTTTCATGGGTTTCATCTAGGTGTATGTTCATATTATGTGTAGATCTTAGATTTGAACTTGAACAAAATTTGTGAAATTCGTATTTTGGTAAGACCAATATTTAAAAACCACGTTCCATGTGTCAAAATGTAAATTTTACTTAAGAAAATGAAGGCTTAATATATGTATATCATCAAGACTTCTTTTTACAAGAATCAAAAGTGATTTTCAAAATAAAAATTCTATTTTCGGATTTTGGCCAAGGCCTATTTTAAAAACATGGTTACCAACTCAAAAATGAAGTTTTTATTTAAGAAATGAAAGGCTTTTAGGATAGGATATATAAGGAATGGATTTTCATGAGCTTAGATAGATTTTATCAAAAGATATAACCAAAAATGAATTTTGTAAATTCGGATCCCAACCAAGTCCAATTTTTAGAACCCATTTATCAACATCAACACTCATGTTTTATGTGAAAAATGAAGTATATAGGTAATAGGTATCATTAAGTAGTGATTTTTATAAGTTGAAATGAGTTTTGATGAGATTAATGTATAAAACAAGAAATAGAATCAAGATGAGAAAATTTGAGTTAGTAACCAATTTGTGAAATTCGTAATTTTGAGTGAAGGCCATAAGAACACCTATTATCCAAGTTCAAAATGAAAGATTTATGTATTAAATGAAGTCCTTAAGTAATAGGTATCATAAGGTCTTAAATTTTAATGCATTAAACAAGTTTTCCCCAAATGAATTATTCAAAAAGTGGATTTTCTAAAATTCGGATTTTTGAATAAATCATATTGAAAAACATATTTACAAAGTGTAAAATGGGAATTTTTATGTAAAATGAAGGTCATAAGTAGTATATATAATGAAGACTCAATTTTGACAAAAATAATTATATTTCTTAAGTAACAAATCCAAAACAAATGGAAATGATAAAAATTAGAAAACTAGATTTTTCATAAGTAAGTTATCATTATGGTCTTGCAAAATAAAAAGTTACAAAATTTCCTTTTAGTAAAATCATCAAGATCATGCATACACTAAGCTCATCTCATGTCATTCATGTTAGGAAATCATTTATATTGCATGTATAGCTAATCTATAAGATAGGAACATTACAAACGTTTACAAAACTATTTTTCAGAATCGGAAACCGTTACTGATCAGATCTGATCCCTCCATTCTGAGACCTAAATGTTTTCAAATCTTGAAAATAATATTAGAAATAGATAGATCTTTCGAAGTAGATAGAAATCGATATATAATTTGCGAGATTCCGAGTTAAAATGACCAAGTTATGGCCGTTTTAAGTTGGAATTCCCGCTTAGGATGAAAATTACGAATTTGATAGTTCGTATGAAATTGTTTGGATTAGTTTGAGTTGAAATACTTGTTAAAGTATTTCTTCCTTTTTAGGAGATCCCGAAAATCGACAATTCCCTACTACCGGATTACTATTACTAGAAGACCGGTGATCCAATGGCCGAGTGAGTTTTCTCCTTATTTTGTTACATTGTTTGTGCTTGTAGTTAGTCGCATTAGAATTATAGGAACAAGATAAAAATCGATATGAATGGGGACGGGATATATGATGAGACTGTGATGAATGTATGCTAAAGAATACTAAAGTATATCGAAACCACGATTCGATTGGATAATTGTACTGTTCATATTATTTCTGTTGTGTGTGTGATATTGATTGGTCACTCTAAAGAATGTATGAATATTTTGACCTAAGCAAAAATTAAATTGATCATGCATCGCATCAGACATATTGCATTGGTAGCGTACTACTCCTACGCAGGTCGATCGGTATGGTCCGAGGACTCGTTTGGATAATGAGACCCGGGATCACAGCTCATTCATAGGAAACTAAGGTGCATCGGGGATGCATTCCATGTGTGAGCCTAGCCGAGGCGAGTGCTATGAGCCGAGGGCTTGGGGACTAGCAGCAGTCGTGTAGACTTCAACACCATCCCTAACCCAAGATACGGAGGGCGTAAATCCGTTCTGTGTGTGGGTTCCGAATACCCATGCGTAATTGTTTGCCATGTGTTTGTTCATGCATAGCATATGGTTGATTATAACTTGCTTGTATGGTACGAAATTAAGGGAATTCTCACTAAGCTAGTGTAGCTTATACCCCTATAGTTGTTTAAATGAACAGGTTATCTCAAGAATGCAAAGTGGGGACTGAATTGATTGAAGCTGGGAATGACTCCGAGATCTTGGCAAAGAATGCGAATGTTTGAAGTTATCTGCTAGTTTTATGATTTGTCTTGTAATAGTTTATGTAGGGAAGTCTGTGGATGATTGTAATTGAAGTTGAATGATTTGTATTATGAAGTATAGTGATTCGTATATGAAGTATAGTGGTTTGCATCGGAAGTATAGGATTGCATTTCCTTTACATTGTTACTCAATTGTATCAACATAAAATGTATCATTCCGATGTGTCTCCTTTATGTGTTAGACGCCTTGTACATAGTATGGAAGCCTTCGCGTGACTGAGGTGGTCATTCTTGGGCTTTAATATTGTGTACGGTGGATTGCCACGTTTAGGGTACCCTTCGGGGCGTGACAGCAGTTATCCAATCGGATCATGGTTTCGATATGCTTAGTATTTTTTTGGCATACATACATCAAAGTCTCATCATTTATCCCATCCCCATTCATATCGGTGTTCATCTTGTTCCTATAATTCTAATGCAACTAGCTACAAGCAGAAATAAGGTAACAAAATAAGAAGAAGGCTCACTCGGCCATTGGATCACCGGTCTTTTAGTAAAAGTAATCCAGTGGTAGGGAATCGTCGATTTCGGGGTCACCTAAAAAGGAAGAAATACCCTAATAAGTATTTCATCACTTAACTGATCCAAACTATCTTATACAAACTATCAAATTCGTAATTCTCGCAAGAAAATAATAATATTACAAGAGAGTACTCATGGATAAGAAGAGTGTTTCATTTTGGCACCATCATCCTTAGCTTTTAAGCTTATAGAAGGTCATTTGATGCATGAAACTCTCACTATACTTTACCTATATCATCTATGGAAGCTTTGGACAATAGTTTTATTAAAGGATCTTGAAGAAATATGTGTGGAAGCTCAAATAAGGAATAAGGGTAGCAAGGTTTTCATGTAAGAACAAGAGGAAATGAAGAGAGAGAGAGAGAGAGAGAGGAAAAATAGAGAGAAAAAGATAAAGAATGGTAAATGGTTGAAGGTGTAAATGAGAGAGAGAGATAAAATGAGTTAAAGACACTTTAATGAAATGAAAAAATAAAAAAGAAATAGGCAGCCACTAATCCCCTATACCTGTCGTGAATATAGAGATGAGAGAGAGGGAATTTAGTTGGCTTTTGACTTAAAAATGTAATGTGTAATTAATGTGTGAGTGTAGCTTCTTGAAGAAGGATTAAAATAGGTTTATTTAATCAAATTAGGGGCATTTCAAGGGACAAAAGGCAGCAAAAAGAAGTCAAAATCTACCATGAAGTGATATAATGAAGTGTAGAAAGATTGAAGTGAAAAAGAAGTGATGTGTGAAAGGTATATTTGAAGGTATGGGTTGTAAGAGTACTTTCTTAATAAAATAAAATAAAAATAAATAGAAAATTCATTCCAAATATTTGTAGCAGATTTTTCATAATTAAAATAAGATAATTAATTAATTTATTTTAGTGAATTATCAAATAAGTTACCAGTATGATCAAAATACGCAAATATGAGCTATAAATGATATTTTTATAACCCGAAAGATTCTAAAAAAATATTTTATGAAAATAAAAATATTTTTCAATTATTAAATTAATTTATTTTATTTTTAGTATCGGGTCTTAAACAGAAATTGATCCCGTAAAAACCCGAAACGAACTAAATTTTGGAAAACGAAATTTTCTAGGATATATAAAATATTTATCTAAAAATATAAGGATTTATAAGAATAATAAAATTGTGTAATGAATAGTAGTGAATAGTACACAAGACTAATTAATTATCGATAGTAATGAAATATGAATAAAATTGCAAAATCAGATAATTCTAGTTATCGAAAAATTATAAAACGGATATTTTAAAAATCCTTATGAAAATACGAGTCTAACGGTATTAATGGTATATTTTTGATATCTCGAGCCCCGGGACATGCTTTTCGAAGTCTGTATCCGAACGGGTTCGAAATAGGTAAAAAATTTACCAATCTGATATTTTTAAGCGACTTTATATTACTACGAGCTATTCTACACACTTAAACCACACCTCGGCCTCTAGGGCTAAGAGCACAAGATTGCTGGACTTAAACTACTGTATTCCACTTAGGGTTCCCGGGTGATTTTCCAGTTTAGATCTTTGCCAATTTGGAAACTGATGTTTTATGTTTATACAACATATTTAATTTTAGAAATTTATTTTAAATTTTATTTTTGTAAGTATAATATTACTCAACATTTTCGGAATTCTTGAATTGAGTTTTATTTCCGAAGGTTTATCGTTATTTACTTTTTAATAATTTGTTTTTGGGTTCTATATTACCCGATTTTACAATTCAGAGTTAAGTATGGAATTTGTCCTATGTAATGGTTTTGAATTTGAAGACCATTGAGTTCTTATTTTATTTTCAAGGGATCTTATTTTCTCAAGATTAAGAAATTTCTAGGTTCGTTCTTGATTTAGGACTAGTCAAAGTTCGGTTTTAATTTGGAGTTATTTTTAGAGTTTAACTTCAATTTTTATTTTAGAATTATTTACTAAAATTTTCCAAGGCTTACAAGGTGAATTCTTCTATTACAAGAATTTGATCTAGAGATGAGAGATAAGAAAAGAGTAGAGGATCTTGCTGTTGACCACCTTTCTAGGTTAGAAAATCCTGATATAGATCACTGAGATGAAGCTGAAATATAAGATCACTTTCCTAAGGAGAAACTTTATGCTGTTTTGAGGATGAATGAGCAATTTGATGACACTCCCTGGTTTGTAGATATGGATAACTACTTAGTTACTAGAATAATTCCTAAGGAGTTTAATACGCATCAAAAGAAAAAGTCTCTCTTTGATTTTAAGTATTATATCTAGGATGATCCATACCTTTTTCGGATTTGTGCTGATCAAGTTATGAGGAGATGTGTATCTGGGTCCAAAGGATGGAGGATGGAGGATTTAGATCATTGTCATTCTAGTTTGACTGGGGGTGATTATAGTGCTAATAAGACTACACAAAAAGTTATTGAATGTGGTTTTTATTGGCCAACTTTGTTTAAGGATGCACAAGCCTTTAGTGTCAAATGTGGCTGGCGTCAAAGAATAGGAAATATATCTCGAAAGGATGAGATGCCCTAGAACTTTATATTAGAGTGTGAAATATTTGATGTATGGGGAATTCACCTTATGAGACCTTTTCCTAAATGTGATGGGAACCAATATATTCTAGTGGCTATAGACTATGTTTCCAAATGGGTAGAAGTTGACGCCTTGCCTACAAATGATTCTAGGGTAGTCACTAAGTTCCTAAAAAGACTTTTTGCAAGGTTTGGAACACCTAAAGCAATTACAAGTGACAAAAGGACTCATTTCTGTAATTCCCAAATGAACTCTATGAGATAAGTCAATTGGCATATGAAAGTTCAAGGCTCTATAAAGAAAGAAATAAAAGATACTATGATGGTAGAATAAAGCAGTCCAAGGAAGGTGATAAAGTTTTATTAAATAATTTTAGATTTAAATTATTTCCTAGAAAACTTAAATCAAGGTAGTCTGGACCTTTTATAGTAACTAAGGTTTTTCCTTATGAAACTATAGAAGTAGAACACCCAACTTTGAGAAGCTTTGAAGTAAATGGTCACTTGTAAAAATTATATTTAGAAGATGATAGTGAACTCTCTCAAAGAGAGGTGTTTCAACTTCATTTCATCTCTAATTAAAAATATTTAATTTTATGTCAAGCTGATGACATTAAAGAGCACTACTTGGGAGACAACTCATGTCTAACTTGTAAATTTTTGTTTAATCTTTTTGTGTTCTTTTTATACATATATATTGACTCTGAATACATTTTATGGAAAATGAGCACTAACATAGAAGAAACTTTCTGAATATGAAATACAGAAAGAAACACGATTAGATAGCTTATATTGTGTAACCTTCATGCTACACTCAAGTTTTGAAACTAATGTCTTACCAAAAGAAGCATGAGGGGGTACATTTTGTTGTGTTTCAATGGTGTTTCCAAATCTTAGTGGTTCTATAGAGAGCAAAAAGAAGCATGGTGTAATAGCCATGGTCGTGTTTGTGTTATGTTTTTCTAGATTTCATTTTCATGTTAAAATAGAAAGAAACATGATGGAAAGAATTTACTCATGTACTTTTCGTGTTTTTAAAAGCAAATTTATCTATTGAGGACAGTAAAAAACACAGTAGAAAATGTCCACTCGTGTTTATATCGTGTTTTTCTAGGTGAGCGTGTGTAAAATAAACAGATAGAAACACAATAAAATATGCCAACGTATGTTTCAGTCGAGCTTTACTCATGATATTAGATCAGTTGGATCAGTATGAAGCACGACATGATATGATCTCTCGTGCACATGTCTTATTCCTATAAGATTGTTTTACATACTATACATAGTAAGAAACACATTAGATTAGTAACACACGTGCTTTAGTTGTGCGTTTAAGAGCGGGTTTTAGTATTTATATATAGATTGAAGCACAGTGTGAAACAATTTATCGTGTATACCCTGTGTTTCTAGTCAAATAAATGCTGGTTCTAAGAAAAACGATTCTTTTATTTTGTCATGTTTTCCTCTCTTCCTCTTTATTTCATAAAACACTCTCAAACAAAAACACTTTCTTTCACTCATATTGTCTAAATCAATCTTGAAAATTATCACCAACACTATGAAATCAAGTTTTGATCTTTACAATCTCTTTCCATTAACTTATTCTTCATGGGTTATTCTTGTTGGTTATCATTTATGCATGATTTGATTTAGGCTTTCAGGGAAAAAATGGGGCTTTTTGATTTCTGTGTTATACATGGCTTAGTTAAGTTCAAAATAGTATATATATAAAGTTTGAAAGATGATAGTTGAAGCAATGTATGATTTTTCATGATCCGCCTTAACTGAATTTTTCGAGTTCCGAAAAATTGATTAAAGCTCTTTTCTTGATTTATCTTTTAACCTTAAAATTGCCATACTTGAAGTGAAACTCCTAAATCTTTGATTGAAAATAGCTTTCATACCCATCGTGCTTTAGTTGTGAAGTTTGAAACATGAGCCTTATTCCTTTAGTGCTAGATTTACATTTGGTTTACATGGGACTTCTATTTCCTCGTGTTCTTCTCTATTTTAGGAGTTAGAATACATGTATGTTATTGTTGAGCTGGTTTGGTGCTTGAACTTTATTGCCTAACATACATATTAGTCTATGGTGCTCTTGTTTAGAATTATGCTAGTATAATTAGGTATTTCTGAATATAGATGGTGATTAAGCATGTTGCTAAAAAGAAGGTAAAACGGCCAAGATTCGATGTTTCTTTAAGTTCCTGTTCAAGGGCACTTCAACCCCACCTCACCTAAATGAACATCAAAGGAAGAAGTTCATTGAATTGGCCAAGAAACCTTTACTTCCAAACATTTATATTGATTGGGTTTTAATTGAGAAGTATAGGATGACTCAAAAAGAACGGAATCTCTTATCTTCTAGACCTTAGGAAAGATTGTTTGCTATTTAAGAGCTTGCATATAGGATGCTTACTTTATAGTTCATTTCAACTTTGAAATTGGACTAACCTTATGATATTCATGGGTCAATTAATCATCTTGAGTTCATTGTTTTTGGGTAGTT
Organism: Combretum micranthum; assembly: GCA_024138025.1. Classification (NCBI taxonomy): domain Eukaryota; kingdom Viridiplantae; phylum Streptophyta; class Magnoliopsida; order Myrtales; family Combretaceae; genus Combretum; species Combretum micranthum. Next base: position 11,855 of record JAMXBD010001027.1, read on the forward strand.
TCAGAGTGTCACGCCCCAAAGGGTATCTTAAACGTAACATTCCGCCACATGCTAATCAAGACTTAAGAATCACTACCACAGGCATTCAGAAGTCTTATGTTAGTATGCAAGGTGTCCCCTCATGACAATAGAATACATAAACCATTAGAGATAGATAGTTCAATTTGATAGGATAAGCATAAAAATATAAACCACAGATATCACAGGATCAGTTACAAAGCATTAAAAGGCATTCCCTTGCTACACATAAGATTAAGTATTATCCTCTTTGCTAACCATTGATCCTTCTAGGTTCATTATTGAAAACTATACAAACTAATGGTGAACTTCTAGGGAGATGACTCTTGGTCTCTCATTACCTGATTTGGCTAGGTCCGAGGACGCAACCATAAGTACGGGAACTGCATTAGGAAGAAATTGTGGGGGTGTAAGCTACGCTAGCTTAGTGAGTTCCACTTCCAAAATTAAATGCTCAACAAGTAATATATAACAGACAAGTTATTAACAACCATATGAAATGTACAAACACGTGAGCATGCAATACATAAAACCAACTGGAAGTCTTATGTTGAATGGATTTACGCCCTCCATTCGAGGTTACGTGTTTCAAGCCCATACGATCAACATTTAAATTTCTCACTTTTTATTGTGGTTGATACAGGTGCACACCCACACACATTTTTAATTTATTGTGGTTGATATAGGTGCCTACCCACATACATTTCAATTCCGGCCCATATGCCAACATTTAAATTTTCGGTCATTACACCAACATTCGAATTTACAGGCCCCTCGTTGCTCAGCTATTATGCCTTCTTCCCACAAAGGTATAATAACCTATGCAATGTGAATCACATATGGTATGCATGTCAATTTGGTTATAAGTCATGGCATAATAATTTAACAGTTTATGGGTGATCATAGAGATTGCAAACAGATCAATTATACACTAGATCATATAAATAATTACAACAAGCTCATTTCGATATTCTTATCATCAATTCACCCATGTAGAAATCATATTCATACAATCAATTTTATCTTTTCCTAACTCTAATGCCATTAATATTACAAACACAAGCACAAGCATGTAATATTGAGATAGTGAACTCACACGGCCATGGTCTCCAGTCTGTAATGGTAGCGATCGAGAAACAAGAATTTTCCCCCAAATCCAAAAATTACCTAAATGAAAGAAATACCCCTATGAGTATTTCATACCATAACTAATTCTAAACTTTTCAATTAAAACTCTTTAAATTCGTAATTTCTATAGTAATTGGAAATTCCAACTTAAAACGGTCATAACTTGGTTATTTTAACTCGAAATTTTACAAATAAGCTATCAATTTCCATCTACTTCGAAAGATCTGTCTATTTATGATGTTATTACTAAATTTAAAAAATTTTTAGGTTCCAGAAAGTTCAGATTAGATCTGATTTATAACTAAAAGTTGAGATTCCAAAATTGTTTTGTGAAATTTGCATTATTTCTATCAAGTAGATTATATGTATATGCAATATCTACAATTATGATCATGAATGTCATGATATGAGCCTACATGTGATTCCTTAATGATGTTCGAGTAAAAAGAATTTTGTAAAAACTTTCACTTGGCAAAATTATTATGGACACTTGTTTTGAGAAAACTAGCTTTATTCCTTTAAAAATCATGTATATTTTCACTAATAGAGTCTTGATGACTATATACTTAAAACCTTCATTATCTTAATAAATTTCCTCATTTAAAGGTTGGAAAATAGATGTTTAATGTGAGTTTTGCCTTCGGACGAATTTTCGATAATTTTTGGAAATGAGATTATTGTTTGATCTTAGTTGGGAAATCTTTCCTTTGTTTTAAGTTTCTACTTTAATAAAACATATTTATTCTTATAAAAATCAAGTCTTTACCATATCTATTCCCTAATACTTCTTTTTCCATTAAAATACTCATTTTGACATTTGAAAATAGGTGTTTGAATAGAGATCATTTTTAGATCTGAATTTTAGAAAATTGTTTTTGAGGTTGTTTCTTGTGAAAAACTCATTTATTCTTTGTAAAATTAAGTCCTAATCAAACCTACTTCCTAATGCTATCATTTCTTTAATAAAACCCTTGTTTTAAGGTTGGAAAATAGGTGTTTTATTGGCATTTCTCTTTAGTTACGAATTTCAACATTTTTGTTGGAGTTAATTTATAGATCTAACTTGACTTTTGAAATCATTTTCTTGTTTTGAAAATTTCTTTTAGTAAAACCATGACCAACTCATAAAAATCACCACTAGATGATGTCTATTACCTAAACCCTTCATTTTACATGTAAAACTTCATTTTGAAGTTGGAAAATATGTTTTCTAAATGGGTCTTCTTCAAGATCCGAATTTTAAAATTAACTTTTTGATAGAAACAAAAATGGATCTTGAGTTTTGGTCAACTCATTCCTTAAGAAAAACATATAGCAAATCTTTCATGCATGTAAAACAAATAGCTATGTTATTTTAACTATTAAAACAAGTGGATCTGCTATACTAATCATGTCATGAATGTAAATGCATCATGAAAAATATGTAGATGAGAATAGAAATGAAAATATAAGCTCAAAGTTTCTATAAAAATAATAGATAGCAAATGATATAGCAAAATGATAGTATATCAACTCTAATAACAAAATCTACAGATTGTGATGACAAGAATATCATTTTCTAATGTTTTCCACATCCCAAGCTTAAAGCTCATGGGGATTTTGGTGGATCACACATGTATAAACTTGTCATTACATGTTTCTAAAGTGGTAGGGTTAAGATCTATTGCCTATTTAGGTGTTTTGGTGAAGGAACTTGAAGTAAAAAAATGTGTGTGTGTGTGAGAGCTATGGGGCTCACGGCAAGGAGAGAAAGAGAGGGAGAGAAAAAGACTTCCAAAAGTGGGTTTTGTAAGAAATGAGGAAAGGTCAAAAAGTGAAAGGTGAAAAAGAGATTATATAGGAAAATGAATTAGGGTTTTGTGTATTATTTTATAGAAGAAAAACCAAAAAATTTATGGCTTAATGGGGGAAGGGGGGGAGTGTTCACACCGGCCATAGATGAGAGGGAGAGAGAGTTTTTGTTTTGTGTAATAAAATTTCAAACTTAATGAGTAGTTTGTATACAAAATATATTGGAAAAGTAAATTTGTAAGGAAATGATGTAAAATTGGAAGAATAGGTTGTAAGATGAAAGAATAGGGTATGAATGATTGTACTTGATGAATAGTGTATAAGAAAACAAAAGTTGATTGGACATTTAATTTACCGGTAGTAATGAAAATACGATAAAAAAGTTATAACTATAACTTTTATAACTTGAAAAATTACATAACAGAAATATTTAGAAATATTATGAAATTACGAATCTAACGGTACTAATATCATATATTTAATATCCCGAGCCTTGGGACATGCTTTTCGACACTTGTATCTGATCAGGCTCAAAATAAGTCGAAATTCACTAATCGAATATTGTTTAGCATTCTAATACTAATACGAGCCATTCTACACTTCCTGCTGGTAATTCGACTCTTGGTTTGAGAACCGGGATTGCCGGATCTAAACTGCTAAGGTTTTCTAGGATTTTGTTGACTTAGGGTTTCGGTTGACTTTCCAATTTAGAATCTGACTTCTGAGTTAACTCGTTTTTATCCCTTTGGGGTTTCCTTCTTGATATCACCGGACTTAGGATTCCTAGGTTTGATTGGTCAGAGATATTCTTTAGGATTTCAGTTTCCGGTTTTTATATCTTTCCCGAAGTCAAACTCAGGTTTACTTAAGAAAACGAGGGTTTACATAGAGCATTTCAATGGCTACTTTTTGTGTAGATGGTGGACTATATGATGAATTCAAGCAATTACGTCATCGTTTGCCCCATGGAGTAGAGAATGTAATTTTATGGAGAGAATGGTCAGAAGATTCCAAGCCATACTGTGCTTCAATGTCGAAGGGATAAACTCTTAAGGAATCTGAAGGGAGAATAGTTCACTAGGTTCTATCTCATTCACTGACAGGAAGAGAGCAATGTCATACCCTAAAAACAGGCCTAAAGGATAACTTGGAGTTATCATATCACGTGTACATTTGTAATATGAGAATCGTCTTACAAGTTAGAGTTCGCATTGCTCTACCTGACTAATTACTTTATAAACATCTAATATGAAATTACATTAGTGATAAATAAAGGAAATACAATTTGCTACAGTCCACCAGAACCGCAGAGAATCGGTATCCTCCACCAAATAATAAAATAGAATAAATCATCTACGCTTTACAAACTTGAAACTACAACATTACAAATCTAATCCATAATCTAAACTCCTTTTATAAGAACTGAAACTTAAATAAACTATATTATCTATCTGTTCTCATATCGACTCATCTTTAATCTTCAAAGATTCTCCTCCATATAGACTTTTCCCCAAAATTGATGCTTAAGCTATTCTTGCAATAACACTATAGGGGTATGAGCTCAATCATATCTTAGTGGATAACAAAACCAAATCACACAACAAACAAGTGTCAAGCAAGTTTTTATTTAACAAACATATGCAATGCACATTCATCCATATAATATGTACAGTTTGGATTATCAAAATCCTATGCCTTCTCTTGGCAGTCGAAGGACTGAATACAGGCCATCTATGCCCAGGAGAACTATGAACTAATGAACGGGGTGCATACTCAACTTGAGCCTTCAGCTCATATCTTTCTTAGTATAAAAATAATTTCTTTTATACTATAGATATAACCGTAAACTGCCCCTTGGATAGGGGTGTTCATGGACCGGTTAACCAGTCCATGACTCTATTTTTTGAACCGGTCCATAATTATCGGTTTTTCCATAATGTAAACCGTAACCAGTCCATTATTAATGGTTAACCGTCTTAACGGTTAACCATTTTTTTCGGTTAATTTTTTCGGATTTCGGTTTTTAACCATTCAATATAATAATTATCCGTTTTTTGTTTTACAGCTGATAAATTTCCGTTTGTTCATATTTTTAAGTTCCAACGCAGACATGCTACATCAAGAGAAAAAGAGTAGCCCCAAGGTTAAAGATGCAGTCAAGTCCAACCAAAGAAAGCAAGCTGACGATATTTGGACCGATGAATATTGAAGAAATTGGAAGCCATAATGTAGGCACCATGCTAGTAGCGAGGAGGAGAGCAGGACCCAGAATCCAAAGTGGCCACTTCGGAAACTGAATCTGAAGCATATTTTTTTCATTCGAACTGGTGATTTCTATCTCATTTTCTGCTGGTGCTTCATACGTGCTCTCTGACTGTAAAGTTTGAAATATATTGGTGCTTTCAGGTAAAAACTTATTGTCCTCATTGTTTCCAGGACGAAAAGTGACAAGTAAAGGTTGAAAAAATTAATTAATTAATATTAGTCACGGACCTCACGGTGTACCCTTCGTGTTTCAGTTTCACTTCAAATTCAATTGTTAAATTTTTGAAAAAATTAATTAATATTATATATATTATTGGACCGGTTAACCGTTAACCATAGGTTTTTTTAATTACAAACCGAAACCGAAACCGAAAACCATAAAAATTAAAAACCATAAACCTAAACCGAAACTAATGGACCGGTTAACCTAATTTTTCGGTTTGGTTTTTCGGTTTCGGTTCGGTTTCTCGGTTTGATCGGTTTTTTTGAACACCCCTACCCTTGGATATAGCTAAGGATGGAGGATTTCATTTTGAATACTTTTTATTGAAAAAGAACATTTGACTTCCTCTTACACTTAGCCAAGGAGGGAGGATTTTCTTTAAAATCCATTTTATGGAAATATAGCCTCTAACTACTTCATAGACAAAACTAAGGAGTGAGGAATTCCTTTTGAATTTATTTTGTGCATAGATTAAAACATTTACTCTATCAACTAACCCTCTACTTCCCTTAGAACCACATAACCTCCCTAAGTATTAATCCCTAAAGCCGACTCTAACATGGGTGACGTCCTTCGGTGCCTACTGAGTTCTCATGAAGCCGACAACCCTACTAGTTGCCTCCATGCAGACTCATTGGTCCCAATCAAGCACTACTATAGAATCTGAATATTAATATTTGACGTAAACCCCTACCAATGCAAATGTGATGTGATGTGATGCAATGCACGACCGATTCATTTAAAGGTCAAATAAGTATTATGTCTTATTAGTTAATGTCCATATCATTTTCAAACAATCAACATTATATAAATCACAATTAACACCACACAATTGTTTTCACTTATGGTTTAGTGAGTTATCAATCAAATGCAATCATCAAGCAGCAAATGAATTCTCGAACCACATGCATAATCAATTAGATTTATATTATTTCCAATGTAACTAGATTACAAGCACAAGCAAGGTGAAGACATTATTATTACCCACCTGACATCTAAGCAAGTCTTAACTATTCTCTAGGAAGATCAAAGTTCCATCCCCATCAATCATCTAATCATCAGCACTAAATCATCATCATCCTTCATATGAAATCTAAATAGGAAAAGAAAGTTGGTTAAAGGCTTTTGAAGAGAATATAATACAAAAGCAAACATCTATTCAAGAACTTAGTTCATTTTAATATCTTATTTGATCAGACACTAAGTAGGAACACTGCCATGACTGCGAAGTTTGCTCTGCCAAGATATAGACAGTTCTCCATTGTCTGTCAAAATATTTTTTTTCTTTTTGTTTATAGTCTTTTGTTACAAAAACACCATCAAAACATTCATATACAAAACACTCATTTCATAACAATCTTATACTTGAAACAACACATCCTCCTTATGACTTAAGATCTATTATATTATAATCACATATAAATCATTTACTCAAAGGATTCACGTTGACCTAAATTAATTATCTAACTTATTTTATCTTAGTGAAGCTCATTAGATCAACTAACTTTAGTTATATTACGATTTCATTTTATTTCTAAAAATCATGCTAACTCAAGTCCATTAACTAATTCATTTGCTATGCATAGATTATATTAAGTCTCATTTAGTTACTAAGTTAGGTTAAGCCAAGTGAGACTTAAATTTGTTAACTAAATTCATTTTATGAGCTTAAGGTCCATTTTAACTTAATATTAGCCAATTAAATATACTTAATCAATATAATTCATTTTAACTCATTCAAATTTATTTAGTCAAGTTGAACTTAGGTTTATTAAATAGGTTCATCTTATACTTAACTATACAAATTTAACTAGTAAGCACAAGTTTTCAACTTTATTTAAATATATAGCAGCTGGAAACAATTAAAATTTAGGCCTTGATACTTTTATAACTTCCAAACACATAAAACATAAAAGTTGTAGATCTCTTTTTAAGCTTTTTGTAGCCTCTTGAATCACTTAAATCCGAGTTCATATGAAAAAGTTACAGTCAATTTACAAAAACATGTTGCTTTAGGAGAATATACACGACCCATGTACACTAGTAGTGTATATCCATGTTTAAGGATTTTGCCTACTGTAAAGTCATGAGTGGACATATACGACATGTGTATGGGGGTAGTGTATGACCAGAACTTTTCATTTCAAGCTTCTAATCAATCACGAGTCCCCTTACATGACCCGTATATATCCTGTTTCGCTGGCACGAAATTCTTTTCTTTCTTTGACATCTTTTTATCAATTTTTACACATTTTACTTCTGTCAAAATCATAAAAAATCATCTAAACATCATACGTGCTAGTTTTCATGCTTCTAACACTTCTATACTCATCCAACAACATCAAACATCATCAAACTCTTCCATCAAACCCCATATCCACTATTCATCATCTTCCTCTCACACCCATCTCATATCTAACATTAAACCAGCATAAACAAACATAAACAAAATAAAACAAATGGGAAAAACATAACTTATCTCTTTTTGGCAATACAACTTCTTGATTTTCTTCATCTTTTCACTTCCCAAGAACTTGTAGCTTATTCATGTTTGAATTCCAACTTTAATATTGTTTTTTAACATCATTTTCTTCTTTAATCTTTTTTGAATTGAGATGTTGAGATTGATTTAGAGAAAAGAAGAAGAGAGGAAGAGAAAGAAGAGAAAAAGAGCTAGTGGAAAAAAAATGAAAGAAAGGGAAAAGGAAGAAAGGATTAAGTCAGCTATTAAAGTCAACAAGGGTAAAGCTAAAATAAAGATAAGGATTAAAAGATAATTATGAGTAAAGATTTGTGTTTCTTTTTAGATGATTTTCTTAAGCATAAAAAATAATTGGAACATGATCTTAGGATTTATAACATAAAAATTATTATCTGGCAATGAAAATTTAGTTTTGGAATTTAACTCTGTAAAAACTTGATGTTTAGTTTGAGTTTGAGACTGAAAATGATATTTTTAAATAAGTAGGTAATCTCAAAATTCATGAAAATTGGAGATATAGAATTTAGATTAAAAAAGCTATATTTGAGTATTAAAAATCTAAGTATTAGACTTAAGAAAATTTTAGATCATTTATAGATTAAAAGAAAAGAGTATTCAAATTAAAATAGATGATAAAATAGTGAAATTTGGCCTGATGAGAAAAATACTTAAAGTAAATAAGTAATTTGAAAGGAAAAGAGTTCAAATTTGATAACAAAAAGGATTTAAGAAATTTGGTTCATGGAGTGGATAATTGAAGCAAATAAAAGATTGAAAAGGAGTATTTGAAATCTCAATTTCAATTAAGTCTATTTACTAATTGATTATATCAATCGATCCATTTATAACCTATACTTCAAATTACTTATTTTAATTAAACTATCTAAACTCAGTTATTAAATTACACTCTAAACAACCTTAAAATTAATTAGCCATTGGTAGTTGACATTATATTAACTTTAGTTTTCATAATTCGAAAGCTTTCAATCATTTTAGGATTTTATTCTCTTTCATTGTTTTATTCCAATTAATTTAGATTTAGATTTATTATTGTTTTTACTCCCATCGTAATTTTGAATTATTTAATAATCTATTATATATTGGGTTAATATCTTATATTTTTATATTCATTATCCAATCAGTTTAATATTTCTTATTGAGTTATGCTTTCTTGTTATATTAATTTGGGGTTAGTTATAATATTTTTATTTCCACAAAACATCTTAAAATTTAACGTATATAAATTTTAGTACCATTCTTTTATAATTATTTATTTACTCATCATTCATTTCTTTAATTATTCGAAATGTTTTATTCATAACTTTGATTATTATTATCACTTACTTGAATCTTATTTTCTTTTGGGTTTGTTTGTTTTGGCTTTTTTCCGGCAGATACAGACACTTTTTCAAACTTTTTTCTAACAAATTATTTATCAAGAAATAAATATAGATAAAAAAAGTTGACAGTTCTCATCAAAAGATCAAATAGAACAAATATAGATAAAATTTAGATGCAAATCGATATATTTACACATATCATTTTAAAAAAGATACAGATACAGATGAAAAACAGACAATCCAAACAGACCCTTTATTTGCATCCATATATTTTTAATTTCACCCTTGTTACTTTTGTAGAATTTTATCTTGAAATATAATTATTCAAATTTTTAAAAAATCATTAAATTATTTAATTTTCAATATTTTTATATTGTAAGATATGTGGAATATCTTCCATGTCTTTTTCTGAAATTTTTTCCAATAATTTTTACATTATTTTCTTAATGATTATTATTTTTAAATTGTATGAATTTGGGTTATTATAGGCAAAGTACTAGAGTGGTGAATGCACAGGATATGATATATTTCTATAGTATGATAGAAGATTTCCACTCAATATAGGAGTCTAATTGGCCTTCTATATCAGATCCCAAGCTAATGATAGGAGATGTGGAACAATTTCACTTGGAACTTTTACCATACGTTTGATCTAAAATCTAAAACTATTTCCGATCCACCACCTAGTGATGAAGTAGTAGCTTTAGTTCCTATTATAGCTAGTGCCTTTAATAATTGGAAAAAATTGATAGCTAAGGACATAACAGCTCAGGGAAGTAGAGAGTAGGTACCCAATGTGAATCAAGCTATAGTTGATCCATCACCTTCATCAGATCCTAGTGGAGTACCTTTATATATTCATTTTAGATGCTTAGGGATTATAATATAGCTTGTTTCAATGCTTTAGGAATACATAATAATATCAAGATGCCTTCTTACCCCAATATGGCAGATTATTGGCCTCCCCCAAGTGCTATAGCTAATCAAGCTGATCCCCCTAATCAATATGTTCCACCTACTTAAGTTGCTGGTCCAAGTGGTCAATATGAGGATCAACTCATAATGCGATTTATAGAGTTTGTGAGGATATATAGAGAAGCTGAGGAGGACAATGGTGATGAGGATTTGGAAGGATTTGACAATGATGATTAGATGATTTCTATTTTATGTTTTAGAACTCATATTTTCTATTCTTAATTGTATTTTAAGACTCAATATTTGTAATTAGTTTTAACTACTATGCTAACTCTTTATTTTTAACTTTTGACTAACTTTTCTTTCTTTCTTTCATTCTTTTCTTTTGATAGTTTGTATTTTTTTTTTGTTCTTTTTTAGGTCGGTTGTCAACTAATAGTTCAACACCTTGAGAACGATCGTGTCGTTAAGATTCATTTTTTCTGTCAATTCCCTTTCAGCTATCTTTATCATGGAAGTTCTTGTTCTTTTTGAATTCTTCACTTTTTATTCATTTTGTTTTTGTTTATTTCTTTATGCTTAGATTAAGACACTAGGGACAATGTTTTGAATAAGTGTGTGGGGAAGATATATAGGTTATGTAAATTTAGAGTTTAAATTTCTACATATTGCTTAAGCATTAGTGTTGCACGAGCTGTATCTATGCTGGTAGAGATTACTCATGCAAACACTAAAAGATAGATCAGAGGGACGCGGGGGTTTGCCCGGTGTGACTACTCTTATGCTTAAGTCAGTCCATGGGTAAGAGAAGGGTTTATGTAAACATAATGTCAGATTACTTACTTTTATGTCTATACTCTATGATTTCTATTCTCTTTCATGTCCCATTGCCTCTCTAACAAGAGGTATTTATAGGGTTTTAGGATCATACTAGGATAGCTAGTATAAGGCTTGGAACTTGGTGCGGAGATGGCACTTGAGCTAATGAGCCTTACTTCATGGAGCGTGGCCGAGTTGTTGATGTCCCCCCGATAACGAGGTGTGACTAGGACATATATTACAATCAAGAAAGATAAGGACCCGAGGGTGAGGGTGAAGATGCGGGATCGGGCTAGGTTGAGGTTGAACTGGTAGACTCAGTGACCTAATGAGCTCATAGAGTCGCTCTGGTATAAGGACTTGAGAGTGAGTCCTGTATCATCGCGTACAGTTGAGATGTTATGCTCTTTGATGACTCAGGTTGAGATGGATCGAGTTGCTGTCTTCTTGAGCATTTGAGGGTAGTAAGGGTTTCTAGACCTAAGAAACCGAGTGGATCTAAGGTTATACTTTCCTGTCAACATTTGTCCTGTCACGCCCTGAGAGGTACCTAAACGTGGCAGTTTACCGTACACAATACTAAAGCTTAGGAATAACTACCTCAATCACGCAAAGGCTTTCATATCATGTACAAGGCATACATCACAACCAAGGGAATGCATCGGAGTAGCGCAATTTATATTGATAATAATTAAGTAACAAGACAAGAAGAATACTTATCATAAAACATAAACATGGTAAATTACAATTCTTAGGGGTGTATCCCTCTATTGTCTTCAAATCAAAATAAATACACTTCTTAGAATTTCTAAAACACTAACATAGCATACATTACATATAAGGAACCTTACAAAATAACTTCATCTTATGTTTCCATTGCCTTCATAGAAGCTTATCATCCTTCCATGACTTCCTTAATGTCATGATCTTCAATTTAAACCACGAGTATACCTATTTCAACAAAATCTATAGGGTATAAGCTACAACTAGCTTAGTGAGGTATTCATTTTCATTCGCACCATGGTCTCAAACAAGTTTATTTAAATTTTCACACATATGCTATGCATACAATGCAACAATCACGTGATTACAAAAATATATATAGTTATCAGAAACCATATATATAACGAATTTACCCCTCTGTAATGAAGGTTAGGGAATCGGTGTTGAAGATCTGCGACCTTCTACTGCTAATCCCCAAGTCCCCACCCTAAGCATTCAGTTGGTTCGGCTTCGAACCTAAAGTCTCATTCCCGGGCGATTTAGATTCTTTAAGAAGGAATATAACCCGTGTCACAGCACGATAACAGCCAATCAAACTCTACGCGTAGGAGTAGCACCCTTCCGAAAGAGATGTGATCCAATGGATGCTATGCGTGAGTGTTTTATTTTTCTTAAGCCAAACTTTATCAAGGTTTATTTAGGGGGCGATCAATCAATTTGATAACTAAGCAATAAGCAATAAGCAATCATATAAGTAAATAAACAAAATACTTAAATAAACAATTTGAAGTTGCGATATTCTTAATTCTTATTTCACACATAAGATAGAATCACATATATACATATTCCTGAATTCCCCATACATATCCGTTTTTTTTTTTTATATCTTTTCTTAGTATACTAATGCCACTACTTTACAAGCACAAGCAAGGTAATGAAATTAAGAGGAATAACTCACTCGTCCATTTCACGATCTTCTTAGTCGTAGTAATCCTCAAGAAATGTAATCTCGTATCCTTTGTCATCTAGATAAAAGAAATACCCGAGATGAGTATTTTGTAGAAATTCTACTTAAACTTTCTAATTCTATTTCACTATGTTTGTCAAAATCGTATAGAATGAAATTCCAATCTAAAATGGTCATAACTTGCTCATTTTAACTCAGAATTTCGCATATAATATAACTTTTTCTAGCTATTTAAAAAGATCTAACCATTTCTAAGGTTTTTTTGTCATATAAGGTCATTTGGGTTTCGAAAATGTAGGGTATAGATTTGAAACGAATATTTCTAGATTTTACGAAACAATTTTCCAACTCACCTTCATTCAAAAATCCTTTAATAATATATATATATATATATATATGATTGATAAATCCCTTTAGTATATAGATAAGCTCACTTTATATGTATAAATTCTAATGGCAGTGTCTCAACAATTTATTTCATTAAACAATTTATTTTGAAGTGTTAGAACTTAACTTGGCAAATTTCCTTTTTAAGTATTTTGAATAAACTTTATATTTTCCTAGGTTATATAAATGAGTATATTTTTATTTTATTTTCCTCATTCCATTTTCCAAAACAAGTAAATTTTCCTTTAACTTTGGTCTTTTATAATTTCTACTTTTAGTGATAAAAGAGCAAAGTTATCAAAAGTCTATTAAGTTGTAAATAACCTATTTATAAATTTGTATTTAGAATGGTTTTAGAAAACTGGTCGTTTCTTCTTATATTTCTTGTTTAAAATATAAGTTCTTATTTTCTAAAACTTGTATTCCTCTACAAATTTTATTTAAAAAGAATCATTTTTATTGATAAAATATTTTGTTTTTGATCTTATCACACTTGTATTCTTTAGAAATAAGTTCCTTCTTTAGAAACTTGAAAATCATTATTTTTCTAAGTGGTTTATAACTTTATGAGTCGATTTTATCTTAACTTTGAAAATTGATTTGTTTCTTGGTTTTTTATGGAGTTAAAAAGAGTTCAATCTTAAGCTTTTTGTGAAAACTTTGAATACTAACAAATTATTTTACTAAAACTTAAGTGACCATATTATAAAAAGAAAGAATTTTTTCTTATATTTTTTGATAAAACTATCTTTGTTATTTGAGAAAACTTTGAGAAAACTTATATTACTCTATTTCTATGTTGTTGATAATAACTACATTATTTAACGACAAGTAACATAATAAAAAATTTAGTTTTAAGTTCCTTTAATAAATAGAAATTCTACTTTTAAATTTAGTTGAAACAATATCATTATGGAGATGCAAGTATTATGAGCATGTAAAATAATAAGAATATGAGAAAATACTAGAAATAAATAATAATAAGCAAGATAATAAAAATATCAAGTATTGGAAACCTTAGCTTCATCAAGGTATCCCGGTCAAGTATTGGGAGCCTTAACTTTATCAAGTCATCCCGGGACTAAGAATAGACTAGTCTCAAAAGAATAAAGAAAATAAAGAAAATAAAGAAAATATTGTTTTGACTTGATATGGATAAGTCTAAGACTAGAAAGACTAGTCTTAAAAATAACATGAAACAAATAAATTGCAAGGCATAAAATTAAATAAATAACAAGTGAGCTTATATGCTCTAAAGATTATATATAAATACATAAATATATTTAGTTATATATGAATATGAAGTTAGCATAATAATAATAATGATAATAACGAATAATAACAACATATATAATATCAAGATAATAAAATAGGATTTTCATGTGCAAGAACAAAATATGAACATGTTGTTTTTACTACTCATGTGAGTTTCAAAACAACACCATAGTCATGTTAAGTTACATAACATGGATAAACTAAATGGTTGGAAGAAATTTTACCTAAAGTGTTTATGTGTATGAAGATGGTAGTGAATGTATGGTTATTTGGTTATTGAAAAATGGTAGTTGGATTATGTATAGATAGAAATTTTGCGAGTATTTGGTGAAAGAGAGTTTTGGCAGAGAAAAATTTTATAGAGAGTGTCTGTGTAGAGAATTTGAGAGAGTTTTGGTAGTAAAATGAGTTGTGTGAAAGAATGAAGGAGGAATGGGTATTTATAGAATTTTGGAGTGAAAATTAATGTAATTAAATTAATTGGAAAAGAAAATAAATGGAAAAGGGAGGAGAGAGAGGGGATGGCAATTGCAAGAAAGAGAGAGAAATTTGATTAAAAATTAATTTTAAAAGAAAAGTGTAAGAGAAGTTTGATAATATGTGATGTGGAATTTTTATGGAAGAAGAAAATTGTAAGAAATAGGTATGTAGGTGTAAGAATAGGTAGTAAGAAAAAGTAGAGATAGAAGAATAGTAATGAATAGTAGAAAAGTACTATGAATAGTAAATTAGACAATTAAAATACTGGTAGTAATAAAAATACACGTATAAATGCAATATCTGTAATTTTTAGCTACCGAAAAATTCTAAAACTAATATTTTTGAAAACCTTATTTTTTTACGAGTCTATTGGTATTAACGGAATATTTTTGCCATCCGGTGTACCGGGGCACAGTTTTTGAAAACTGATCTCGTTCGGATCCGAATGACATTAGAAATTCGCGAATATGGTATTTTTAAGCTTTCCTATATTATTACTAACTATTATCAACAATTATTTTCATTTCGTTGTTTAGGGTTTAAGAGTGCAGGATTGTCGGATCTTAAACACTAGGATTTGTTATAAGCTTTGTTGACTTTTAGGGTTCCGGCTTGACTTCCGATTTTGTTGAGTTATTCGTACGATTGTAAAATTTTGAAGATTTACCCGTATTATATTTTTAGTTCAACATCTATGGTTTATTTCATTTTATTTGTGATTATTTAATATTTTTCAGTTCCGGGATCATTTAATTGAGTCTAGGTTTAAGGGTTGACTTAGTTTGACTTTTGGTGAAATTTGAAACTTGTGATTCTAAAATTCACGGAAGGATTTAAGCTCCTAGTATTTTGTTACTGAGCGTTATTTGGATTTATCGTCTTGATTTGCGTGTTAGAAATTGGATAGATGATTTGATTAGTGTACGGATATTGAATCGACCGATAGTTGGATTTTCCATTTTGTTTTGAGGGTTCTCCTTTCCTCAAGATTAAGAATTCTCGTGTTTGACCTTATTTAGAATTTGGTTTTAACTTGGGTCGATTTTCGGGGTTTCGATTTTGGTATTAAACTTTTAGGATTATTTTCTAAGAATTATGAAAATTTCAGGGGTTTACATGTCCCTCTTACTCTTATTGTAAGAGCAAGGAAAGTGCACAAACCATGAGGTCGTTGGCTTGAGAAGATGTCTTAGAGCGAGCTGCACTTTTCTGTTTGAGTTGCATCGCCTTCTTAGTGATATTTTTCTATGAGGATTGTTGGATTTCCAGTAGGTGGTATATCTTATATGTTTCACAGTATTCGAAGGATTACGACATTTCCAAGAGGGCTTATGGATTTGAAAGGTCCTAAAAATAATTATGTTTGGGCCTGAAAGTTGCAGCTATTAGTCGTGACATCAGGACTGTAAGGCCTATTCACAAGTCTCGAGGGGTCCGGGCTTTAACATTTCCTCCCTTCTCCTAATAGATACTAATCTTCTATAGGGATTCTCTTACAAAATTTTCCATATTTTGTTGCAAAATTACCAAATGACTTTCTTGCGTTCTACTTCAAAATGTTCCCCAAGTTTTCGGGTACTATAGAACTCAAGTACTTCTGCTACCCAGTCTTTTCACATGATTTAATCGATAAGGTCCAGCAATTTGTCTACAAGGTGGGGATAAAGGAAGGAGATAACATGTCGAGGTTAGAGGGTTTGGAGTCAAGCGATAAACATAGAGCGAAGAGTGGAGGCTCAACTTCTATTAGCGGCTGTGAGGAGAGGCCAGGCAAATCCCTCACATCGGTGACAAGGCATCGAGGTGTTCCTCGTATGGTTTCTGATGCCAATTTGGCCAGCGAGGTGTATCAGTGCTCGAGGGATGTATATCCTTTTGACAACCTTGAGAAGATGGTCGTCATTCCCTTGTACTTGAAGATGGCCCGAGGTAATGGTCTTGATGGTGATGGCCCAAACAGGATTCGTCGTAAGCTATCAAGGGAGGAGGTCACAACTATATTTGAGCAAGAGATGCATGATACTCCTTAGGAATAGGTGATCATGAGGCCCAAGAAATCAGATCGCGTGTGCCTCTTAGTGTCCATCGGTTCACTCTGTACAAAAAGATATTCGAATTTAGGCTAAGGATGCCTTTCTCTCCTTTTCAAAAGGAGGTTTTTAATTATCATTGTTTGTGCCCAACTCAATTGCTGCCTAATGCCTGATGGATACTAGTGGCATTCAAGACCATTTGTCTTAGCATCTTAGTGCGGCTTACCCTGATCCTATTTTGTCAATTTTTTCTTTACAAAAGATCGCTGGAGGGGTGGTGGTATTTCACCAAGCAACCTAAGTATCCCTAGCTTCTTACCGGGCTCACCAGTTCGAATGGGTTTGACTAAAAACGTGAGTTCCGAATAGTTAGGTGGAGGATGGTGTGCAATGGGGTTTTGATTTCTCGGTCGGGTGGTGCAAGGCCATTCGTCGTGAGAAACCCCAACTTTTAATGCCACGTGACACTAGTGAACTGGAAGAGTTGGAAGGTGCTTCGATAAGGTATCGAGGTGTTGCCAATATGGTTTATGATGCCGATTTAGCCAGAGAAGTGTATCAGTGCTCGAGGGATGTATGTCTTTTGACAGCCTCAAGAAGACGGTAGTCGTTCCCTTATACTCGGAGGCGACCCAAGGTGATGGTCCCGATGGTGATGACCTAAACAGGATCCATTGTAAGATGTCAAGGGAGGAGGTCACAACTATATTTGAGTAGGAGATGCATGATGCTCCTTAAGAATGGGTGATCATGAGGCCTAAGAAATCAGATCATGTGTGCCTCTTTAGTAGCCATTGATTTGCTCCATACAAAAAGACATTCGAATTTGGGCTAAGGATGCCTTTCTCTCCTTTTTAGAAGGAGGTTTTTAATTACCATTGTTTGTGCCCTGCTCAATTGCTGTCCAATGCCTGGCGGATACTGGTGGCCTTTGAGGCCATCTATCTCAGCATCCTAGTGCGGCCTACCCAGATCCTATTTTGTCAACTTTTTACTTTACAAAAGATCGCCGGAGGGGTGGTGGTATTTCACTAAGCAACTTAAGTATCCCTAGCTTCTTACCGGGCTCACCAGTTTGAATGTGTTTGACTAAAGACGTGAGTTCCAGATAGTTAGGTTGGAGGATGGTGTGCAATGGGGTTTTGATTTCTCGGTCGGGTGGTGCAAGGCCATTCGTCATGAGAAACCCCAACTTTTAATGCCACGTGACACTAGCGGACTAGAAGAGTTGGAAGTTGCCTCGACAAGGCGTCGAGGTGTTCCCAATATGGTTTCCAATGCTAATTTGGCCAGTAAGGTGATCAGTGCTCGAGGGATGTATGTCCTTTTGACAGCCTCGAGAAGGTGGCCGTCATTCCCTTGTACTCAGAGGCGACCCGAGATGATGGTCCCTATGGTGATGGCCCAAATAGGATCCATTGTAAGGTATCAAGGGTGGAGGTTACAACTATATTTGAGCAGGAGATGCATGATGCTCCTCAAGAATGGGTGATCATGAGGCCCAAGAAATCAGATCACGTATGCCTCTTCAGTGGCAGTAATAACCCAAATTCATAAAATTCAGAAATAATAATCATTAAGAAAATAATGTAAAATCATTGAAAAAGTTTTAAGAAAAGTCATGGAAGATATTTCAAATTTCTCGCGTTTTAAATATATTAAAATTTAAATAATTAGATGATTGTTTACAAATTATGAATTATTATGTTTTGAGATCAAATTTTATAAAAATAACATGGACGAAATTAAAATATATATATATATATATATATAGATTTAAATAAATGAAAATGAGACTCAAGCTAGTAATAATAATAATCCAGTTATAAAACAAAACATTGAGGATAATTAAAGGAATGAATAATGAGTAAATAAATAATTATAAAAGAATGGTACTAAATCTACATAATTTGAATATCAAGGCGTTTTATGGAAATAAAAGTGTTAGAACAAACCCCAAATTAATATAGTAAGAAAGTATGAGTTAATTAAAATTATTAGATGGATTAGATAATGGATATAGAAATATAAGGTATTAATTCAATAAATAATGGATTATTCGATAATTTAGAATTGCAATGAAAGTGGAAACAATATCAAATTTCAATTTAAAGTAATTGGAAAAACAATGAAAAGTGAGTGAGAGAATAAAATCTTAAAACGATTAAAAGCCTTTGAATCACAAAAACTAAATTTAATTTGTTGTTCACTACCAATGGATGATTAATCTTAAAGTTGATTAGTGTAATTAATAATTGAGGTTAGATAGTTTAATTAAAATAAGTAATGTGAATTATAGGTTATAAATGGATAGATTGATATAATCAATTAGTAATAGACTTAATTGAAATTGAGATTCCAAATACTCCTTTTCAATCTTTCATCTATTTCACATATTTTTCACTTCTGACCAAAGTTAACAAATTTGAAATCTGTTTCTTTCAACTTGTTTAATTACTTTGATTAATTTTCTATCAAACCAAATTTCACTATTTTTCAAGTAATTTTAATTTGGATATCCATTTATCTTGATCTAAAAATGATATAAGATTTTCTTCACTTGATATTTAGATTTCTGAAATACTAAAAGGTAGTCTCTATAATCTAAATTCTATACTTTCAATTGTCATGAATTTTAAGATTACCAACTTATCTAGAAATATCATTTTCTAAGCTCAAATTTAATTAAATATCAATTCTACAAAATTGAATTTCTAAACTTGGTTTGCAATTTAAGTTAATGATATTACTTATTTATATTCTAAAATCTTCTTCTAATTATTTTTAATGCTCAAGATAATGATCTAACAAGTTTAAATCAAGGTCATTAACCTCAAATATCCTAATTAGCTCTATATTTATCCTATTTAATCCCTCTCTCTCCTCTTAGCTGCCATAATTTTCTCTTTCCTTTTCTTCTTTCCTTTATACGTTTCTTTTCTCTCCCTCTATTTCTCTTCTTCTTTAATTCAATTCCAATTTCAACTCGAAGTCTCGATTTCAAAGGAGATTAAAGAGGAATGAGGAAAGTAAACAAGATGCAAAAGAAGATTAAGTAGGTGGAAGCTTCATCAACCTTGTAGTAGTAGTTGTGATGAAGAAAAGGAAATGAAAAATTCATCAACCATGTGAGTATGATGTTATCTTTTGTTTTTAGTTGTTGTGATTGTTGTTATATGATGATTTAATGTTAGTTATGAGTAAAGCATGCGTATAAACTTGTGATATATGAGTATATGCTAGAATCTAAGTTAGATTGAGTATGAGTGGATCAAAGGAATTGATGAATGAATTGATTAAATAAGAACTAGAAATATAAGTAGAAGTATTATGGGTTATGTTGCTAAGTTGATATGGTGTTGGGGATGGTGTTTAATGATTAAAACATGTAGAACAGTAGCTTGAAGAAGTGAAAGAAAAACAAGGAACACATTTCTGGGCTGGCACGCCTCTCACCACGGGCCGTGGCAGGGGGCGTGGTAGCTACTGTGCCCCACTGCTAGGCCACCATAGGGTGGTGGCAAGGGGCGTTGTAGCCACCATGGGGTGGTGGCAAGGGGTGTAAACCCCGGTTTTTCAGGTAGCCAAGAAAACCCTAGAACCGGAAACCAAAACCCTAAACCGGAATAGCTCAAGTCTGGAGTGAGAACTAGGAACCCTAATTCCGGCTTTTCCTCGGTTTCCAATTAAGAAACTTTTATAAGAAAATTTAAAATTGAATATAGTTCCTAATTATATTTCAGACCAAGAAAATATCAGATTTTTGAAAAATTTCAATTCCGGGTCATCCCGAGACCCATTATAGAAAAACGTGCCCCGGAACTAGAATTTCAAAAATATACTTATGAGTACTCATTTGAACCGAAATAAAATAAGGATTTCAAAAATATATTTTTCATAATTTTCCGGTTTATGAAAAATACAGTTATAGCCTTTTTATTCGTATTTCATTACTACCGGAAATTAAATTGTCTTATCAACTATTCATTACTATTCATAAAGTACTACCTAGCCTACCTATTAGCCACCCTACAAGTCTAACCCTTACCATCAATCAAATCCCTTCCATTCTTCCATAACTTTTGTCTCTTCAACTTCACTTTAATATATGACAAGTGATATGAATCAAATCAAGGCCAAATCAAGATGGACAAAGCAAGTTTCCCCCCCTTTTCAAGCTTCAAACCGGCGCCAATTAAGTCCCCCATCCATGCTCCATTTGATATTTTTCTTACTCATTTAACCTAATTCCAACTCCTATATAAGCTATCTTTCCTTTCTCTCTCCTCATTCTTTCACTTTCCAAAAATTTACAAAGTGCAAAAGCTCTCTTTTCTCCCCCATTTTCTCTCTTGGCCGAAAGCCTTGGAGCCTCCACACACATTCACACAACTTCTATTTCCTCTTTTTATCTTCCAATCCACTTCAAGTAAGTAAAGTTTCATTCTTTCCACTCATAAAACTTTGTTATGGCTAAGTGATTTTTTGGATATTATGTCCCCATGATCTTTTAGTAGGGACAATGAGATATCAAAACAAAAATCCCGAACCATTACAAAGTGGATCTAACTTTTAAAGAAGCTTTCATACCAAAAGCTTGAAGTTCCTTCAACAAAAAGTGTTTTTAAACAAAGATCTTTTATAAAAATATAGTTTTTATATTTTCAAAACTCATTTAAGCATTTGATAGGTAGATCCATCACTTTATCTCATGATCATGTAGGCATTTAAAGTTTCATTATTATTTTGTTTTTATGTGCATAAATAGTCTTAAATACTTTTGTCTTTAGTAAATGACTTTCCTAGTATATAGATCTATAGATAGATGAGTCCATGAAGTCAAAAAGAAAAGTACTTTACAAGAAAAAGACTTATGAAAATTAGGATGACTTTGAAAACCTTGGTCAAAAACACTTTTAACAACTTCTAAACATATATTTTATAAGAGAAATGAAGCCTAAAGGTAATAGATAATGTTTAGTAGTATTTCTTATAAGTCTTAATGAGTTTTTACTAAAGAAAATGTTGGAAACAAGAAATAAAGTCCATAGGAGTTTTGAGCTAGAAGTCATGTAGACAAAATTCGTAATAATGTATGTAGGGTTAGAAAACACTATTTTTCCAACTTCAAAAATGATATTTTCTTAAATAAATGAAGTCCTTAGGATATAGGTATAATAAATACTTAAAGTTTTAAGTACAAAATATTTTTCCTAAAGAATCAACTTGAAAATGGACTTTTGTAAATTCGGATTTTTGGAAACCCCATAGTAAAAGACCCACTTAAAAGTTTATAAATGTGATTTTATTAAAGAAATAAAGGCCTTAGGATATAACTAATATAAGGGTCAAAATTTCTTTAAACAAAAGTAGAGTTTTCTAAAGAAAATCCTTGTAATATGTAGGTGTGGTCAAGTGTAGTAAATTCACTTACTAAACATTGTATAAATGGTTTCTAAGAAAAGTTTATTTTAAAATTCTTTAAATCTAAAAAGTTTAAGAACATAGACTCATTAAAGTTCACATCATGACATTCATGATAGGGAAAATCATTACCATTGCATTTAGTATCATTTATACTTAGGAATCTCAAATGCATTCATGAAAACCGCATTTTTGGAATTGACAAACCCGCTGTACAGATCTGATCCCTCAATTCGAGGCTTAGATATTTTCAAAACTTGATTTAAACTTCATATTTAGAAAGCTCTTCCGAAGTAGATAGAAATCGGTATAAAATTTGCGAAATTCCGACTTAAAACGACCAAGTTATGGCCATTTTAAAACGGAACTTCGAAATGACGCGAATTCGATTTCACTAAGTTTTCTTAGAGTTTAGTGTCCTAAGTTGATAGAATACTTATTAGGGTATTTCTTATATGAATAGGTGAACCCGTGGACGGTGACTATTTGCCTCCGGACTATTATTACTAGAAGAACGGAGTACCAATGGCGGAGTGAGTTTTTCTTCCCAATTCATTTATTGTATGTGCTTGTAAAGTAGTGCACTAGAATGTAGGTCAATTGAATGGAATATGAATGATGGGGATTAATGGGAAATTATATGATTGATGATGATGTGAGAACACAAATTAAGAATATCGAAACCGGGTGATAAACTTTGATTGTATAGTTAGCTATGATGGATTGTCTGATAAATTGATTGATCGCCTAAGTAAATTGGCTTAATCAACTACTTGGACTAATGCTAAATTGACATGTGCATATCACAAGGGGATGGAGCATGAGCATTTGTAGGTTAGTCGTGAACCATAAACGACATCGAATAATCGTAGGTTAGTCGTGAACCATAAACGACATCGAATAATCGTAGGTTAGTCGTGAACCATAAACGACATCGAATAATCGTAGGTTAGTCGTGAACCATAAACGACATCGAATAATCGTAGGTTAGTCGTGAACCATAAACGACATCGAATAATCGTAGGTTAGTCGTGAACCATAAACGACATCGAATAATCGTAGGTTAGCCGTGAACCATAAACGGGATATTGTTAGTACCGCAGTATTCGTTAATCTGCTAACCCGGGATGGAGGGCGCAATTCCATCCACATATGATTTCCGTTGGTCATATGTATGTTGAACTCATGTGTTTGATGCATACACTTGCTTGATTAATAACTTGATTGAATTGCTGTGACATAAATGTTTTTGTGGGAGATTACACTCACTAAGCTAGTTAGCTTACGTCCCTACAGTCCATTCCTTTTGCAGCTTACACATTTATGGCTTAGGCGACGAGACCCGGCTGAACAGGTACCGAAGCTAGGAGTTTTCCCTAGAAGTTGTAATTTCTGTATTAGACTTCCATAGAAAACTTCTAAGACTTGGATGACTGTAATGGACCGTTAAATATTCTTTTGCGGGGGAATGCCCCTTAGAATTTGTAATATTTATTTATGTTTCATGAATTATATCCTATTACCTATGCATGCCAAATTAAGCTTTTATCTCCATTCGGACTTGTACTCTATTGTGTAAAGGTACACCTTACATCTATATGAGACTCTCGAAAGACTAAGGTGGTAATTCGGGAATCTTATATGGTATGTGGCGGACTGTTACGTTTAGGATACCCTATGGGGTGTGACAAGGGGTGTGCTGGCCTTTACCCCCTTTCCAATTTTCACATGCTCCTTGATATTGGGTGTGGTGGGGGGAGTGGTGATCACCACCACCCTTGGCAAGGCCTGTATGGGTCCAAAACTCCTTTGTTCTTCTTTCCTTTGTTAAGGTAACTTGATTTTATCATGATTTCATCATCCGAACTTGGATTAAAGTGATTTCAAATGCTATGAAAAGCTTAGAAAGGATCTTATAATTGCTATGCCGTAAGTTCTAGGAAACTCTAGGAATAACAAAGCTTAAAATGGAATTGTTTCATTAATTGTGTATAAGTAGTTAAGCTTAATAATATCATGATTTCTTCAAGACCATTAGAGTAAGGAGTTAATATAACAAGTTTAGACTTCTTAGACATAAAATGAACTTAGTTAGCAAACCTAAATCTCACTTGGCTTGATTTAGTTTAGTAACTAAGTGAAACTTAATATAGTCTATTCATATAAAACGAATGAGTTATTGAACTTGAATTAACATGATTCTTATAAATAAAATGAAATAGTAATATAACTAGAATTAGTTGATTTAATAAGCTCGACTAAGATTGTTAAGAAATGAGTGCCTTGTATATGAATAGATGTTTGCTTTTGTGTTGTATTCTCTTCGTTAGCCTTTAGCCAACTTTTTATTCTTGTTTGGACTTCATATGAAGGATGATGATGATTTGGTGATGATGCTAATGTTGTTGATGATTGGATGGTTGTTGGGGGAGATGCTTTGATCTTCCTAGAGAATAGTTAAGGCTTAGCTTGGATGTCAGGTGGGTAACAACAATCTCATCACCTTGCTTGTGTTTGTATTATAGTTGCACTTAAGTTAATATTAATATAACCTATCATGCATGGGATTGGGGATTTGTTTGCTATTTGATGATTGAATTGAGTGATAGCCTTTGTGTTGTGTGAATTGTGCATTATGAATTGTTGAGTATATGAAATTCATATGGTCATTAACTAATATGATATAAATCTTAGTTGACCCTAAATGAATTAGTCATGGATTGCTTCACATCACATTTGCATTGGTTGGAGTTCACATCACGTATTAATATTCTGATTCTATAGTAGTGCATGTTGGGACCAGTGGGTCTGCTTGTTGGCTACTAGTAGGGTTGTCGGCTTCGCGGGAACTAAGCGGGCATCGAAGGACGTTGCCCATATTAGAGTCGGCTTAAGGGATTAATACTTAAGGAAGTTTATGTGGTTCTAAGGAAGTGGGCCGTTCTCCAGAAGATTGCTCGTATCCTGTGGGGCTCTGGTGTGGGCTATTCCCCCAGGCAGGTCAAGTGAGGAAACGAGGCTTAAAAAGAGGAGTGATTGGTGAAGCAAATGTTTTGGTTCTATGCACAAAATTATTTCAAAAGGAAGTCCTCACTTCTTAGTCTTGTCTAGGGAGTTGATAGAGGCTATGTGTAATATACAGAAATAAAGATGAAAATATAATGAATTATGAATCATGAGATGAGATAGGATGAGTTTAAGGTCAAAACAAGCAAATTGTAAAGGTTTAAGTTTGGTTGTAGAACAAATACTAAAGTTCGGATTTCTGCAATTTTTGACAAATTATACGCCGCCTCCTGGAGAATCTACGCCATCGGTGTAGAGACGGTGTAGTAAGGGAACAATAGTGTTTTTTTTAATGCTGGGTGGAACGCCGCCGGTGTACACTAGGCTTTCTTTTAACGCTAGCTAGGAACGCCGCCGGCGTAGAGCATGGATTTGCCAGCATATGTGGTAGGATCGAAGTTCTGGGAATTCAAAGCCCTGATGAACATTGCCGGTGCTCATGTAAATTTCGCCAGCATAGGGTGTATGCCGGCAAGATTTAAACTTACGCTGCCGGCGTAGGGCTGGCGTATGACCAAATTTATATTATGCGTTTTGATTTTTTATCTATGGCTAATGAATGTCACATTAAACTGTTTAACTCCATTTGTTGAAGTATTCTATTGTCGTAAAGGAACGCTTTACATCTACTTAAGACTTCCGAAGGGCTCGGGTAGGGAACTCGAGAGTCTTATTTAGTATGTGGCGGGCTGTTACGTTTAGGATACCCTACAGGGCGTGATAGAACATCTATACCTATAAATTACTATATTTTAGCTTAATAATTATAGTATAATTCACATGTATCAAATTTCCCCACACTTAACCAATTGCTTGTCCTCAACCAATTAAAGCTAATTGAACGAAAACAAATTAACTTTACAATTTAATTTAAAATAAATTACCTGCTAAAGAAAACTCACAATGATTAAACCATTAAGAAAAACCTGTTATCAATTACACCTTTGAAATTTAAAAACTCAACATATTATATTACATCACTTTTTTTTTTTTTAAATTCCATTTAAACTCTAACAATTGGCTTAAGTATAGTATTGTATTCACAATTCTTAAAAAGATACCAAAATTCAATAGCTAATCTAAGTAACCTAAAGTTTAATCTTAAGAATTAAACAAAGCTTTCAAAACCAAAACTAAAATCAAAATCGGCTAACTAAGAAAAACTCACCACACTTTGTATACTAATACTAAGAAGTATACCTCCCCTTTTCTTCTATCTAACCACACATAATTAATAATGTATGCATAACTCATCCATCATTTCCCAGATTTTCTCTTCTTTTTTTCAAGTTTTCAATTAAGAGTACCCTTTTTTTTTTTAAGTACAGTTGATAGAGGAGAAGACTCATTGCTCATTTGATTGACGCTTCATATCAACTAACTGTAAATATATCCTTATCAATTGGCACAGGAGTCAAACTCTCACTCTTTTTAGGGGATAAGGCCCAATCATACCAGTTAATAATAATAATTTTTTTTTAGCCTTCAGAGGGACGGGTTTTTGTCAGCATCTTTTCCTTTTCCCTTGGATGGGTTTTTGCCCACATCTTTTCAACTTTTTGATACTCATGATTCATTGCTAAATCAGTAGAGTTATTGATTTCTCTCAAAAGATGATTTTGATGATAACAAAAAGAATTAAATAATTTTTTTACATATTTTGTTTAGTGTGCAACATTAGATATTATTAAAATAAAACTATATCAGAAACTATATCAATAGGTTAGAATTTTTTCTTTAAACAATATTTACTCATCAGAAGGTTACTCAGAAGGTTCCAATGAGAATTGCAGGATATTTTAATTCATCAGAGGGAACGTCAGAAGGTTTATGAACTAGATAAGAATCACTTGTTTTTCAATTCAGATTCAATTTATGAAGACCTAGCTCCAAAGTTGAGTATAATTTGGGTATTATGCTCAATGGGTTCCACAAAGTCGGTTCAAAATCCACGGGATTAAAATTCGAATAAATGTTCGTTTTGAAGCTCATAAAGACACAATTGAAGTTCATATGGATCAGAAGTGAAATTCAAATTATACAAATGAATTACATTTGAGGAGAAAGTTAGTGTGCATAATATGAAGTATTTACAAAATACGATTTAGATTTTTATGGAATGTGTCCAAAGATTTTTGAAAAATACGAAGAACGTGGAAGCTTGGATAAAGCATGAATAGTACCAGATGATGAAATTGTGTAACGATAGATAAATCCAAGCTCGATTTTTCAGTATAAGATAAACATACAAGTTGTTGGTTCTTTGATTTATCTTCTGAAGCTGGGATTTCGAAGATTATCTCAAGAATTCAAAAATCAAAATGAGTCAACAGTATGATAAACACAAGCTGATATTACGAAAATGACGAGCAGATTTCACGCACGAAAATCTTGGACAAGCTCATCCATTCTTTCTTCTAGCTGTTAGAATAATGGAAATAAAAAGAAAAGTGCAAGACAAAACAAAAACAACAACGTGATAATCAGATTACTACAGTGATCAAAGCTTTCTTACAAGAGAATTTGTCATATTCTACTGTTACTGTTCATTGAGCAAATAGTTTTGAGGAAACTTAATTTTTTATTCCTCTTGATGTTTCTTATATTTTTAGTGTAAGTTGAGAGTTACAAGTAGGCTTAGTTGATTGATTAATTGAGAGAATCATGCTAAGTGAATTGTAGCCAAATGATTGTCAAGAACTTCTTGTAACTTTTATTGATTTGTTTAGATAGTAGAACACAACCGGTGAGGAATACAGGACCCTGACTTGGAGCTAGAAGAGAGGATTGATGCTCGAGGCGAAACCTCTATATATCGATTTGCACTCTCTACTCCTTATCCCTCTTTAATTTCATGATTTATTGTTTATGATATATGTGTGATATATGATCAGAAGGTTAATCAGAGAGTAAAGCATTCATATTTTCTTACTCAAAGAGTTAAGCAGAAGGTTTCTAAGTGTGAAAGTCTTGAATCACTTTTGATCCGATTTTTTTGTTTAAAGATTTTATTTGTTAAGATTATTGTTTAAGAAAGTTTTAAAGCCATGTTAGTTGAATAATCAAGTGGTGTGAAATTCGTTTAAAATTTTGAAAAATAAATTTTTATAACCAATTCACCCCCCTCTTGGTTATCTTTTCGGACCAACAGTTACCCTATTTCATTTATTTCAAGGAAAATCACCAGAGATAACTTTGTATTAACTCAATTTTAACTTAAATTCTGAGTTTAATTCATAGGTAACTTTATATCACAAAGATTTTACCATTCAAATTCAATAAAGAATTGAGAATACAAAACTTGAGTAATTAATTCAATTATAAATTCCAAAAATTCAAGAATTTTATCCCACATTTATTTAGTATTCAATTATCTTCGAGTGAATGCAAAATGATAGTCAAAGTATATAATTTTTAGGTGTACATCAAACAGTTTTACTAATAGTATCACCACTAGATTATTATTATTAAACATACAACTTCATCTATTGAACATCAAGTTCATTTTCTACAAGTATATTTCATAAACAATTCAGATACTAAAGATAGCTATTGCATTAACTAATGGGGAGAAACTTGAACATTTAATGTTCGGGTCTTTGTCGGGACCCTTGAAGTCAAAGTTGTGTTCAGCTTGAAAAAGCTTGTGTTCATACTTCATTGTATTGGTTAGAATGCTGAAAAACTATTTTGGCCGAAATGCCAATCAAAACTATTATAATATCTTTCTTGAAATTAATGAATGCAATGGGAGACCGTTTTGCGATCTTGATTTGTTGTTTGTGTTTTCCTTTTTTTTGTCCATTTTAATTTTTCATTTGTATGAATGTTTGTTAGAGCTTACGAGGGAAGTTATCCTTAAGAGGGAGTTGCTTGAGCTCATGAGGGTACTACCCTTAACACAGGGTTACCCTTATGAGGGAGTTACTGAGGCTCACGAGGGGAGTTACCTTAAGGGAGAGTTACCTGAGCTCATGAGGTTGTTTTGGCCGTACGATCTTTTTCTGGATATCAGCATGACACATTCTTTATGTAGAACCTTGATTTCATTTGAAAATGCTTTTCTTTTTACATTTTACACATAAGCTGGCCTTTTCCTACTCAAAGAATTTTCTCAGATTGTTGGCATTCCAAGCCCTGGGAATGAGCTTTCTATCTAATGTTTCAAGTTTGTAAGCTCCGTTTCCCAAGGCTTCCTTTACCCTTGCTGGATCTTCCTAGTTTGGAGCGAGTTTTCCGTGGCGTCTTCTGATCCCATTGCTTCTAGCTTTCTACATACGAAGTCTCCTATGAGAAAAGCTTCATGTTTGACCTTCTTGTCATAGTATCATGGTGCTTTCTGTTGATATGCAGTTCTTTTACTCGCTGCACCTTGAGTTTCCTCTATGGTGTCGAGTTCTGCTCGAAGGCTGACTCGTTGACCAACTCATCATAGGATGCTACTTAGATGTTGTGTAGCTCCAATTCAATAGGTATAAAGACTTTGGAGCTGAAGCCAAGACAAAAAGGGGTTTCGTTGGTGGGGATACGTCGGGAGGTGTGTTACCTCCTTAAGAAACTATCAGCTCATCTGGCGATCCGCTGCTTTGTTGAGTTACCCTAGCTTTGAGGCTCTACATAATGGTTTTATCTACGACCTCAACCTAACCATTGGTACGTGGGTGCGTGATGGAGGTATAGCGTGGTGTAATGCCGTACTCAGCACAGAAATCTTTGATTTTTTTAGAATTGAACTGCCTCCTATTGTCCATGATCATGTAGTGTGGAACCTCGAACCTAACGATGATGTTGTTATAGATAAAGTATTGAAGCCAGCTCACACAACTCAAGTGTACAATGACTGGGCTTTGATATGATTGCTACATTCGATGGCATGGAGCTCTTCGAAAACTCATTGTTTATCTTGTGGTTATAAACATCAGAAAAGGAGGAAGCTAAAACCCTTTTATACAAAATGCCGTTGACAAGGGTATAGATGGATGCCATGTACATCAATCTCTTGGCTTCCTCTTTGTCTAAGGAAGAGTGCCGTCTTTAAGATAGTTTTCTATCGGCATCATCTAGCTTGGAGGCGGGGCTTTGTTTGCAAGTCTAGTACTTTGTAGGGTCCTATCACTGTAGACTTTTCGAGTAGGAGCTCAATGAACATCCTTTCTTTTACCTTCCCCATGTCAGAGGTTATCATGGATGCAAGTTTCTAAAGCCTATCGGCTTCAACGTTGTCGGTCCTTGGTATTTTGATTATGTCCCACGAGGGCAAGTTTCTTGTAAGGGTTCGAACCACTTCTAAGTGTCATGCCATTTCTTCATTCTTGGCTTCATACATTCCTGTGACTTATTGGACCACAAGCTAAGAGCCTAAGAAGATCTTGAGGTCCCCTGCTTCATCCCAATGTCTGTAGCGAACCTGAGTCCAACTATCAAGGCCTTATATTTCGCTTTGTTGTTGCTCGCTGGGAATCCAAATCTTAAAGCATAATTGATCTTGTCTCCATGAGGTCCTTTTAGGACAACACCAGCTCTACTTCCTTCTTGTGGAGAGGAACCATCGACATGGAGGGTCCACTTGGGTTGTAAGCCCCAGAAAATTTTAGTAAATAATTCCAAAATAAACATTGAAATAAACTCTAAGAATGACTCCAAATTAAAACCGAACTTCGACTAGTCCTAAATCACGAACAAATCCAAAATTTTTTAATCTTAAGAAAATGAAAATCCTTAAAGAATAAAATAAGAACTCAACAGTTTTCAAATCCAAAACCACTACGTATGACAAATTCTATATTTAACTCTGACTTGTAAAATCGGGTAATATAGAACTAAAAAACAAATTATTAAAAAGTAAATAATGATAAACCATCGAAAATAAAACCCAATTCAAGAATTCCGAAAATGTTAAGAGATATTAAATACTTACAAAAATAAAATTTAAAATAAATTTCTCAAACTAAATGTGTTATATAAACATAAACCCTCAGTTTCCAAATTAGCAAAGATTTAAACCGGAAAGTCAACCGGAAAACCTAAGTCAACAAATTCCCAAGAAACCCTAGTAGTTTAGATCCGGCAATCCCATACTCCTAAACCAAGGAGTCGAAATATGAGTAAAGGGTGTAGTTTGGTTCCTAATAATGCTAGGATGCTTTAAAAGATAAGATTAGTGAATTTTCGATCTATTTCAAACTTGATCGGGTACAGACTTCGAAAAAGCGTGTCCTGGGGTTTGAAATATTAAATATATGATATTAGTATCGTTAGACTCGTAATTTCATAAGATTTCCAAATATATCAGTTATATAACTTTTCGGGTTATAAAAGTTACAGTTATAACTTTTTACCATATTTTCATTATTACCGGTACTTTACATGTCTAATCTACTTTTTGATTTCTTCTACACTATTCATGAGTACAACTACCAATAACCTATTTCTTATATTCCTTACATCCTATTCTTACAATTTCATCATTTTCCTTACAATTTACTTTTCCAATACAACTTTTATTACTTAAATTCCTTAATTAATTTTGAATCTTACACAACACAACTCTCCCTCTCTCTTCCTCCAAACCGGCGCAATTCCCTCCCTCTTCCTCTCTCCAATTTGTTTTATTTTATTTTCTTTTATTACACTAACCTAATCCACAAGTCAATATATACTCCTTTATACCAACTTTGTCACGCCCATATAGGGTACCCTAAACGTAACAGTCCGCCACATACCATATAAGATTCCGAATTACCGCCTTAGTCTTTCGAGAGCCTTATATAGATGTAAGGCGTACCTTTACACACAATAGAGTACAAGTCCAAATGAGATAAAAGCTTAATTTGGCATGCATTAGCAGTAGGATATAATTCATGAAACATAAATAAATATTACAAATTCTAAGGGCATTCCGCGTAAAAGAATAATTAATGGTCTTATACAGTCATCCAAGTCTTAGAAGTTTCCTATGGAAGTCTAATACATAAATTCCAACTTCTAGGGGAAACTCCTAGCTTCTGTACCTGTTCAGCCGGTCACGTCGCCTAAGCCACAAATGGATAGCTGCAAAAGGAATGGACTGTAGGACGTAAGCTAACTAGCTTAGTGAGTGTGATCTTCTACAATAACATTCATGTCACAACAATTCAAGCAAGTTATTAATCAAGCAAGTGTATGCATCAAACACGGGAGTTCAACATACATATGACCAGCCGGAAATCATATGTGGATGGAATTGCGCCCTCCATCCCGGGTTAGCAGATTAACGACTACTGCGGTACTATCAATATGCCGTTTATGGTTCACGGTTAACCTACATAGATTCGATGTCGTTTATGGTTCACGACTAACCTACGATTATTCGATATCGTTTATGGTTCACGATTAACCTACGATTATTCGATGTCGTTTATGGTTCACGACTAACCTACGATTATTCGATATCGTTTATGGTTCACAATTAACCTACAAATGCTAATGCTCCTTCCCCTTATGATATGCACATGTCAATTTAGCATTAGTCCAAGTAGTTGATTAAGCCATTTTACTTAGGCGATCAAATAATTTCTCAAACAATCCATCATAGCTAAGTACACAACCAAAATTTATCTCCCGGTTTCGATATTCTTAATTTGAGTTCTCACATCATCATTAACATATAATTTCCCATTATTTCCCATCATTCATATTTCATTCATTTGGCCTACATTCTAGTGCACTACTTTACAAGCACATACAATAAATGAATCGGGAAGAAAAACTCACTCCGCCATTGGTTCGCCTTTCTTCTAGTAATAATAATCCAGAGGCAAAGATTCAATGTCCTCGGGTTCACCTATTCATATAAGAAATACCCTAATAAGTATTCTACCATCTTAGGATACTAAAACTCTAAGAAAACTTAGTGAAATCGAAATCGCGTCATTTTCGAAGTCCCGTTTTAAAATGGCCATAACTTGGTCGTTTTAAGTCGAAATTTCGCAAATTTTATATCGATTTCTATCTACTTTGGAAGAGCTTTCTAAATATGAAGTTTAAATCAATTTTTGAAAATATCTAAGCCTTAGACTTGAGGGATCAGATCTGTACAGCGGGTATATCGATTCCAAAAATACGGTTTTCATGAATGCACTTGAGATTCCTAAGTACAAAATGAAACTAGATGCCATGGTAATGATTTTCCCTATCATGAATATCATGATATGAACTCTAATGAGCCTAAGTTCTTATAACTCTTTAGATTTAAAGAATTTAAATAAACTTTTTCTTAGAAAACCATTTCATACTATTGTTTAACAAGTGAGTTTACTCACTTGGTCACACCTACATATTACAAGGATTTTCTTTAGGAAAACTCCACTTTGTTTAAAGAAATTTTGACTTCTATTTAGTTATATCCTAAGGCCTTTATTTCTTTAATAAAATCCTCATTTATAAACTTTTAAGTGGTTCTTTTACTAGGAGGTTCCAAAAATCCGAATTTAGAAAATTCCATTTTCATTGATTCCTTTAGGAAAAATGTATTTTATACTTAAAAAATTTAAGTATTTATTATACCTATACCCTAAGGACTTCATTTATTTAAGAAAATACCATTTTTGAATTGGAGAAATAGTGTTTCTAACCATCTATCAATTATTACGAATTTGTTTTCAAGACTTTTAACTCCAAACTTCTTATTGAATTCATCTCTTGTTTCCAACATTTTATTTAATAAAAACTCATTTAGACTCATGAAAAATATTACCAAACATTATCTATCACCTATAGGCTCATTTCCTTGTAAATATATGTTTAGAAGTTGATAAAAGTGTTTTTAACCTAGGGTTCTAAAGTTCCCGAATTTACACAAGTTCATTTCTTGAAAAGTGTTTTCCTTTTTGACTTTATTAACTTATCTACCCATAGATCTATATACTAGGAAGGTTATTTACTAAAGACAAAAGCATTAAAGACTATTAATGCACATAACACAAAATAATGATGAGATCTTAAATGCCTACATGATTATGAGTAGTAAAATGATAGACTATTATCTCAAATGCTTAAATGAGTTTTTGAAAACATAAAAACTATATTTTTATAAAAGATCTTTTGTCAAAATACTTTTGATGGATAAACATAAAGCTTTGCATGAAAACTCCTTTAAAGTTAGATTTACTTTGTAATGGTTCGGTATCTTGTTTTGACATTTCCTTGTCCCTAGCAAAAGCTCATAGGGTCCTTTTTGGAAATATCCAAGAATCACTTAGCCATAACAAAGATCTATGAGTGAAGGAGTAAAAGTTTACTTACTTGAAGTGAAATAGAAGATGAAAGGAGGAAATGGAAAGTTTTGTGTGTGTGTGTGTGTTGGTGGGGGGGGGGGGGGGGGGGGGGGGGGGAGGGGGGGGAGAGGAAGGGACTCAAAGCTCACGGCCAAGGAGGGGAAATGGGAGAGAATTGAGAGCTTTTACACTTTGTAAAAATTGAAAAGTAAAAGAATGAAGAGAGAGAGAGAAAAGTAGTTTATATAGCATTGGAATTTAGGTTAAATGGAGTGAAATAAATTGAAAAAAAAATTGTAGAATGGAGCTTGGGGGGGGGGGGGGGAGGGGGGGGGGTTGGGGCGCAATTCACGCCGGCATTTAGCTTGTAGGGGAAGGGAAAAAGTTTGAATTTTTTTTTTTTTACTTTATTTGATTGATTTAACTTTGATGTGTAATTGTCATAATTTGTATGAAAAGTTAAGGGACAAAAAGTATTTAGAAAAGAGAGTGATTTGAGTGATGGTAAGAGTTGAAATATAGAGTGTACAAATAGGTAGTATAGGTGGTACTTATGAATAGTGAAGAATAGTAGACAAGACAATTTAATTTCTGGTAGTAAGGAAATACGAATAAAAAGGCTATAATTGTATTTTTCATAAGCCGGAAAATTATGAAAAATATATTTTTGAAATCCTTATTTTACTTCGGTTCAAATGAGTACTCATAAGTAAATTTTTGAAATTCTAGTTCCGGGGCACGTTTTTCTATAATGGGTCTCGGGATGACCCGGGATTGAAATTTTCTTAAAATCGGATATTTTCTTGGTTTGAAATATAATCGAGGACTATATTCAAGATTAAATTTTCTTATAAAAGTTTCTTAATTGGAAACCGAGGAAAAGTCGGAATTAGGGTTCCTAGTTCTCACTCAAGACTTGAGCTATTCCGATTTAGGGTTTTGGTTTCCGGTTCTAGGGTTATCTTGACTACTTGAAAAACCGGGGTTTACAAACTTCCTCTCACTTTCTCACTTTTCACAAAGCAAAACTCTTGCAAAATTTTTCTTTCTCTCTTCCTCTTCCTTTGCCAAACCGTAACCCTCATACACACACACACTCACACACTCACATATTTTTCTTCAAGTTTCTTGTTCCAAAAATCCAATAGGTAATAGATCTATACTTTATTATCTTAAAACATGTAATGGCAAGTTCATTCATGTGTGATTCCACACAAAATCCCCATGAGCTTCAAGCTAGGGATGTGGAAACACTTGAACATGAGATCCTTGCCATCACAATGTTTTAGATCTTGTTATTCGAGTTATTTTGCTATTATCTTGTGTTATTATTAAGTTATGTGATTATTATTAATGATTTATGCATTTATAACTAGTATAGTAAACCATATCTAGTTGTTTTAAGTTTATAAATGCATTAGACTTTTGTTTTATGTTCTTAAATAACTTGTAATAGCATGATGATAGTAGGAAAGTATTAGAAAGCTCAAGATCTATTTTAGTTTCAACAAAAATTATTTTTTTAAATTCGGATAAAAAAGGAATTATATTTAGAAAAGCTATTTTTCAACTTCAAAATGTGTATTTTTCATTTAAAATGAAGGGCTTAGAGAATAGATATCATAAATGAGTGATCTTGATGAGTAAAGTTTAGATCTACTAAGGAATATTTTCAAAACAAAGGCAAGTTTACGAAAGTTATATTTCAATCTCAAAAATAAGTTCTAAATTCGTAATAAAAGAAGCTTGAAATGTAAACTCCCATTTTTCAACTTCAAAACAAGATTTTTATTAAAGAAATGGAAGCTTTAAGGGATAGATTTGATTGGGAAATGGTTTTTGAAAGACTAAATGAGTTTTACAAAGAAAACAAACTCAAATGAATTTTTCAAAATTCGGATTTGAAAACAACCATTATTTAAACACCTATTTCAAAAGCCAAAATGAAGATTTTTATAGAAAAATGGAAGTCCTAGGGGATACATCTAATAAAGACCAAATTTTGACAAAGATAAGAGTGATTTATCAAAATATAATCCTAGAACAAGGAATGGTTTCCAAAAATAGATTTAAACAATGTTTTTATTCTCTAAAGCTTTGTAAAATTCGTAATTAGGAAAGCCACCTATTAAAACATCTATTTTCTAATCCCAAAATAAAGGTTTTTATTTAAATAATGTAGGTGATGGTTATATAGGTCATCAAGGTTGAGTTTTAATAAAAGCAAGTATGATTTTACAAGAAGAAAAACTATTTTTTTTTAAATCTAGTAAAATTCAAAGTTTTGCAAAGTAAAAAGTTTTCAAAAAGAATTCTTGGTACTATGTGTATACATATAGATAGATCATCTCATAACCTTTATGACAATAGCTTGTAGGTATTACTTATATATATGATGCATTTGTAGAAATAAAGTAGGAAAATTTGAGTTGCTTGTCATTTTAAGAAATTCGTAATAATGGAGTAATGGTATGAAAACCCCTATTTTTCAAACTCAAAATGAAAGTTTTATTAAAGAAATGAAGTCCTTAGTGTCTAGGTATGGTTGAGCCTTAATTTTCTAAGTAATCAAATGAGTTTACTTAAAGGAATCATCACCAAGAATAATTTTTACAAATTCGGATTTTGGGATGAACCAATTTTAAAAACATGTTTACAAAGTATAAAATGAGAATTTTTATGTAAAAATGAAGGTCCTAAGTAATAGTATAATGAAGACTCAATTTTAAAAAGGATAGTTAGATTTTCTTAAGAGATAAATCCAAAAAAAAAAAAATAGAAATGATCAAAGTTAGGAAACTAATTTTCTTAAAAGTAAATATTCATGGAGTCTTACAAATAAAAAGTTTATAAAATCTCCTTTTAGTAAATATTGTCAAAAGGATGCATACATTAAGCTCATAACATGCCATTCGTGATAGGAAATCATCAATATTGCATGTATAGTTAATCTATATAGTGAGAACATTACAAACATTTACAAAACTATTTTTTGGAATTGGAAAATGCTACTGACCAGAACTGATCATAATCTTTCATGACCCAAACATTTTCAAAACTTGAAAATAATATTAGAATTAGATAGATCTTTCGAAGTAGATAGAAATCGATATATATATAAGCCTCGGAAAATTTCGGTAAATAATTTCAAGATAAACTTCTAAAATAAACCTTAAAAATCACTCCAAATTAAAACCGAACTTCAACTAGTCCTAAAATACGAGCAAATCCAGAAATTTCCGAATCTTGAGAAAAATAAGAATTCTTAAAAACAAAATAAGAACTCAACATACTTCAATTCCAAAACCACTACGTACGACAAATTCCATATGTAACTTCGACTTATAAAATCGGGTAATATAAAGCCCAAAAAAATTATTAAAAAGTAAATAATGATTAACCTTCGGAAATGAAACCCAATTCAAAGAATTCCGAAAACGTCGAGAGATATTAGATACTTACAAAAAAATCAAATTTAAAATAAATTTCTCAAATAAAAAATGTTATATAAACATAAAATATCAGTTTCCAAATTGGCAAAGATGTAATCCGGAAAAATCACCCGAAAACCCTAAGTGGAATACAATAGTTTAAGTCCGGCAATCTAGTGCCCTTAACCCTAGAGGCCAAGGTGTAGTTAAGTGTGTAGAATAGCTCGTAGTAATATAAGCTTACTTAAAAATATCATATTGGAAAATTTTTAACTTATTTCCAACCCGTTCGAATACAGACTTCGAAAAGCGTGTCTCGGGGCTCGAGATATCAAAAATATACCATTAGTACCGTTAGACTCGTAATTTCATAAGATTTCCAAATATATCAGTTATATAATTTTTTAGGTTATAAAAGTTATAGTTATAATATTTTATCGTATTTTTATTACTACCGGTAATTAATTAGTCTTTTGCACTATTCACTTTTATTTCCTTACATAATTTTATTATTCTCATAAAGCCTTATATTTTTAGATAAATATTTTATATATTATAGAAAATTTTATTTTTCTAAAATTTAGTTGGTTTCGGGTTTTTACGGGATCAGATTCTGTTTAAGACCCGATACTAAAAATAAAATAAATTAATTTAATAATTAAAAAATATTTGAAAAATATTTTTATTTTCATACAGTAATTTTTTAGAATTTTTCGGGCTATAAAAATATCATTTATAGCCCATATTCGTGTATTTTGATCATACCGATAACATATTTGTTAAAATACTAAAATAATTCAAATAATTATTTAATTTTATTTATGTAAATTCTGCCACTTATTTAGAAATATTTTTCCTAATTTTATTTTGTATTTTTCTTAATAAAAAGCACTTTTTCCAACCTATACTTCAAGTATACCTTACACATATCACTTCTTTTTCACTTCAATCTTTCTACACTTTGTCCCACACTTTATGGTAGACTTTTTTCCTCCTTTATGGCTGCCATTGTCCTTTAATTTACTACTATTTTGACTAAAATAAATATATTTCAATCCTTCTTTAAAAAGCTACACATACCATTAGTTACACAATTCAATTTCAAGTCAAATTTCAAACAAACTCCCTCTCTTTCACATGCAGCACCCTTCCTTTGGCTGCCCTTGTTTTATTTTTTTTCTTTCTTTCATTCATTTAACACACTCATTCTCTCTCTCCTTCATTTACTCCTTTTTCCCTTTACCATTTCTTATCTTTTTCTCTCTCTTTTTCCTCTCTTTCTTTCTTCATTTTGTTCTTGTTCTTATAAGAACACAAGCTGCCCTTAATTCTTTTATGAGCTCTCACACATATTTCTTCAAGATTTTTGAATAAAACTCTTGTCCAAAGCTTCCATAGGTGATATAGGTAAAGTATAGTGAGAGTTTCATGCATCACATGACATTCCATTAGCTTAAAAGCTAAGGATGATGATGCCAAAAATGAAATACTCCACTTCACTATGATTATTCTCTTATATCATTCTTATTTTCTTGTTAAAAGTAGTTATATGTTATAGATCTAACTTTTTGTAGCTTTGATTTTCGTTTATGCCTTAGATCTTGTCATTTGAGTTATTATTTTTGTTATTTCTTATGATTTATGCATATATGCATATAGTAGCATGATGATGGTAGGAAAGTTTTAGAAAGCTCAAGATCTATTTTATTTTCAACAAAAATCATTTTTGAAATTCGGATGAAAATGGAACCATATTTAGAAAAGTTGTTTTTCAACTTCAAAATGTGTATTTTTCATTTAAAATGAAGGGCTTAGGGTATAGATAACATAAATGAAAGATTTTGATGAGTAAAGTTTAGATCTATAGTTTATAGTTTACTACCATACATTTCTTTTATATTCATGTTCATATTATGTGTAGATCTTGGTTTTGAACTCAAACAAAAATAGTGAAATTCGTATTTTGGCAAGACCCCTATTTAAAAACCACTTTTCAAGTATCAAAATGAAATTTCTACTTAAGATAATGAAGACTTAATGGATGTATATCATCAAGACTTCTTTTTACAAGAATCAAAAGTGATTTTCAAAATAAAAATCTTATTTTCGGATTTAGGTCAAGACATATTTTAAAAACATGTTTTCCAACTCAAAAATGAAGTTTTTATTCAAGATATGAAGGCTCTTAAGATATGATATGTAAGGAATGATTTT
Organism: Combretum micranthum; assembly: GCA_024138025.1. Classification (NCBI taxonomy): domain Eukaryota; kingdom Viridiplantae; phylum Streptophyta; class Magnoliopsida; order Myrtales; family Combretaceae; genus Combretum; species Combretum micranthum. The sequence continues at coordinate 52,090 of JAMXBD010001027.1, forward strand.
TAAGTTTAGATAGATTTTATCAAAAGAATGTCCAAAAAAATTTTGTAAATTCGGATCTCAACCAAGACCAATTTTGAAAACCCATTTATCAACTCCAAAACTCATGTTTTATGTGAAGAATGAAGGGTATAGGTAATAGGTATCATTAAGTGGTGATTTTTACAAGTTGAAATGAGTTTTGATGAGATTAATGTGTAAAACAAAAAGTAGAATCAAGATGGAAAATTTTGAGTTAGTAGTCAACTTGTAAAATTCGTAACTTTGGATGATGCCCATGAAAACACCTATTATCCAAGTTCAAAATAAAAGTTTTATGTATTAAATGAAGTCCTTAAGTAGTAGGTATAGTAAAGTCTTAAATTTTAATGCATTACACAAGTTTTTCCCAAAGGAATCATTCAAAAAGTGGATTTCTAAAAATTCGGATTTTTGAGTAAATCCTATTTGAAAACATATTTGCAAAGTGTAAAATGCAAATTTTTATGAAAAAGTGAAGTCCTTAGTGGTTATGTATGGTTGAGCCTTAATTTTCTAAATATCAAATGATTTTTACTTAAAGGAATCACTCAAAAACTAGTTTTCACAAAATTCGGATTTGGAATCAACCCTACTTGAAAACATATTTACAAAGTGTAAAATGGAAATTTTTATGTAGAAATGAAGGTCATAAGTATAGATATAATGAAGACCAATTTTAACAAAAATAATTATATTTTCTTAAGTAATAAATCCAAAACAAATGGAAATGATCAAAGTTAGAAAACTAGATCTTTTATAAGTCGTTGTTATTATGGTCTTGCAAAATAAAAAGTTATAAAATTTTCTTTTAGCAAGAATCATCAAGATCATGCATACATCAAACTCATATTATGTCATTCATGTTAGGAAATCATTCATATTGCATGTATAGCTAATCTATATAGTAGGAACATTACAAACATTTACAAAACTATTTTTTGGAATTGAAGTTTGCTACTGTCCTAATCTGATCCGACTTTTCGAAGCTTCAAAGTTTTCAAAACTTAAATATAATATTAGAAATAGATAGATCTTTCGAAGTAGATAGAAATCGATATATAATTTGCGAAATTCCGAGTTAAAATGACCAAGTTATGGCCTTTTAAGTTGGAATTTCCGCTTAGGACGAGAATTGCGAATTTGATAGTTTGTATAAGATCGTTTGGATTAGTTTGAGTTGAAATACTTATTAGAGTATTTCTTCCTTTTTATGATCCCGAAATCGACGATTCCCTACCACCGAATTACTTTTACTAAAACCGGTGATCCAATGGCCGAGTGAGTTTTCTTCTTATTTTGTTACCTTGTTTGTGCTTGTAGCTAGTTGCATTAGAATTATAGGAACAAGATAAAAATCGATATGAATGGGGATGGGATATATGATGAGACTGTGATGAATGTATGCCAAAGAATACTAAAGCATATCGAAACCATGATTCGATTGGATAACTGCACTATTCATATTGTTTCTATTATGTGTATGATATTGGTTGGTCACTCTAAAGAATGTATGAATATTTTGACCTAAGCAAAAATTAAATTGGTCATGCATCGCATCGGACATATTGCATTTGGTAGCGTGCTACTCCTACACAGGTCGATCGGTATGGTCCGATGATGACTCGTTTGGATAAAGAGACCGTGCCAGAGCTCATTCATAGGAACTAAGGCGCATCGGGATGCATTCCATGGGTGAGCCTAGCCGAGTCGAGTGCTATGAGCCGAGGGCTTGGGACTAGCAGCGGTCTGTAGACTTTCAATACCATCCCTAACCCAAGATAGGAGGGCAAATCCGTTCTGTGTGTGGGTTCCGGATACCCATACATAATTGTTTGCTCATGTGTTTGTTCATGCATAGCATATGGATGATTATAACTTGCTTGTTATGGTACAAATTAAGAGAATCTCACTAAGCTAGTGTAGCTTATACCCAATAGATGTTTAAATGAACAGGTTATCTCAAGAATGCAAAGTGGGGACCGAGATGGTTGGAGCCGAACATGACTTCGGGATTTCGGCAAAGAATAAAATGTTTGAAGTTATCAGCTAGGTTTTATGATTTACCTTGTAATAGTTTATGTAGGGAAGTCTTTGGATGAATGTAATTGAAGTTTAATGATTTGTATTTTGAAGTATTGTGATTCGTATATGAAGCATAGTGAATTGAATTTCCTTTACATTGTTACTTAAGTTGTATCAACATAAAATGTATCACTCTGATGAGTCTCCTCCATGTGTTAGACGCCTTGTACATAATATGAAAGCTTTCGCGTGACTGAAGCGGTCATTCTTAGGCTTTAATATTGTGTACGACAGATTGCCACGTTTAGGGCACCCTTCGGGTGGTGACAATATAATTTGCCAAATTTCGAGTTAAAACGACCAAGTTATGGCTGTTTTAAGTTGGAATTCCCGCATAGGACGAGAGTTACAAATTTTCTAGTTTTGTTAAATAGTTTGGATTAGTTAAGTGATGAAATACTTATTAGGGTATTTTTTCCTTTTTAAGTGACCCCGAAATCGACGATTCCCCACCACCGGATTACTTTTACTAAGAGACCGATGATCCAATGGCCGAGTGAGTTTTCCTCTTATTTTGTTACCTTATTTATGCTTGTAGCTAGTTGCATTAGAATTATAGGAACAAATAAAAGCCGATATGAATGGGGATGGGATAATCGATGAGATTTTGATGTATGTATGCCAAAGAATACTAAAGCATATCAAAACCATGATTCGATTGGATAACTGCACTGTTCATATTATTTTTGTTTATGTGTTTGATATTGGTTGGTCACTTTAAAGAATGTATGAATAATTTGACCTAAGCAAAAATAAATTGGTCACGCATCCCATCGGACAAGTTACATTTGGTAGCGTGCTACTCCTACGCAAGTCGATTGGTATGGTCCGAGGACTCGTTTGGAGAATGAGACCCGGTATCGAGTTCATTCATAAGGAACTAAGGCGTACCGGGAATGGATCCCATGTATGAGCCTAGCCGAGTCGAGTGCTATGAGCCTGGGGAGGCTTGAGGACTAGCAGCAAGTCGTGTAGACTTTCAATACCATCCCTAACCCTAGATACGGATGGCGTAAATCCGTTCTATGTATGGGTTCCAGATACCCATACATAATTGTCTGCTCATGTGTTTGTTCATGCATAGCATATGGATGATTTATAACTTGCTTGTTATGGTACGAAATTAAAGGAACTCTCACTATGCTAGTGTAGCTTATACCCAATAGATGTTTGAATAAATAGGTTGATGGGAGAATGCTACCTGGGGACCGAGATGGTTGGAGCCGAATATGACTTCGAGATTTTGGCAAGAAGTAAGGATACTTGAAGATATTAGCTAGGTTTTGTGAATTGTCTTGTAATACTTTGTGTAGTGAATTCTGTGGATGAATTGTAATTGAAGTATAGTGAATTGTATTTTCTTTACATTGTTACTCAAGTTGTATCAATATAATATGTATCACTCCGATGTGTCTCCTCCATGTGTTAGACACCTTGTACATAATATGGAAGCCTTCACGTGACTGAGGCGGTCATTCCTAGGCTTTAATATTGTGTATGGCGGACTGCCACATTTAGGGTACCTTCGGGGCGTGACACGGGTTTTTCTTTATCTTCTTATTTAATGGGGTCGGTGTACTCAACCACGAATTCTGCCAGGACTTGTGCTTTGTTGGCATCTCGAGGTTGGTATGCACTCTGTAGGTACTGAGTTCTATCATGTACTTCATCATTCTCCCTGATATGTCTATCTTTTGGAGGATCATTCGTATTGGTATGTTAGTGAGTATGATGACTTGGTCGCCTAAAAGTATGGACACAGATGGTGTGCAGATGTCACAACTGCTAAGGCAAACTTTTCTATCTTTATATACCCCAAATCTGGGCCTTGGAGGGCATGGCTAATGTAGTATATCCATCGGCATTGTTTTCCTTTAGCTCAGCTAGAATGGATAACAGGGCACACTCGCTCACTACAAGGTAAAGATACAAGGTCTTGCCCGGGATCGAGGTTTTCAATATTGGTGGTATAGAGAGGTATTGTTTCAGCTCATCGAAGGCCTTTTAGGATTTTTCTGTCCATTCAAATTTTTCTGGCTTTTTGAGGATGTTAAAGAATGTTGAGCATTGGTCTGCACTTTTCGAAAGAAACTTACTTAGTGTGGTTATCCTCTTTGTGAGCTGTTGCATCTCTTTTATTAACCTGGGTGGGCACATTGTTAGGATTGCTTTGATTTTGTCAGGGTTTGCTTCGATTCCTCTCTAGGATATAACCTATCTTAAATTTTTTTTGCTGATGCTCCAAATGTACTCTTTTGCAAATTTAGCTTGAGTTGTGAAAATAAAGTTGGTTGAAAGTTTCCTATAGGTCATGCAAATGATCTTTGGCTCATCTACTTTTGATGATCATGTCGTCGACGTAAACTTCTATATTATGACCTATTTGAGGTTTGAACACCTTGGTGACCAATCTTTAAAACATGTTGCCAATGTTCTTTAGTCTAAAAGGCATCATTTTTATAGCAATACATGCTAAATGATGTAATAAATGAGGTGTGGACCCCATCCGTGTCCCTCATTTTGATCTGGTTATAACTAGAGAAAGCATCCATGAAGCTTAGGAGCTCGTGTCCCAAGGTGTTATCAATAAGTCGATCAATCCATGTGGCGATAAGAAATCCTTCAAGCATGCTTTGTTGAGGTCTGTGTAATCTACACACATTCACCATTTTTCCATTGGAATTCTTGACCAAGATTAAATTGGCTAACCTAATGGGGTATTTTTCTTCCCTAATATCCCTAGCTTGGAGTAGTTTTTGGACTTCTTCTTCGATGATGGCCAGCCTTTTCATGGTAAAGTGTTGGATTTTCTATCGTACTAGGTTTTAGGCTTTGATGTTAAGCTTGTGTGTGATCACACTGGAGCTTACGCCCGTCATGTCAGCTGGTGTCCAAGCAAAGACATCCTTGTTTTCCTTTAAAAGGCAACCAAATCTTCTTTGATATTGAGGTAGAGAGTTGCTCCCACTTTGATCGTGTAGCAAGACTACCGTCGAGAGCAACCTCCTCTTTGAGGTCGGTCAGCTCGGTATACAGTTCAAGGTTATACCCCGGTTCCACCTCCACTGAGTATACACGATCTCCTTTCAAGGCTTTGATGTACAGCTATCAAGATTGCTCTTGGTCTCCTCGACACATACCTATTCCTTCTAGGGTAGGAAATTTAGTCTTGAGGTGGGGCTAGGAGAAAATCATGGCGAATATTGATTGACTATCCGTCCTTAATATGGTGTTATATGGAGACCAATAGTCAACCATAAGGAAATCTATTTGGTGCTCATTGTACGGCTCTTCCCTGAGTTCTAGAGGTAAAGTGATAATGCCCCGATCTGATAGGTCGGTTATTGAAACCATATAGCTTATGGTCGTATGGCTTCAGCTTTGGCTTCAATTCGTATTTCATTTGCTCGTAGGCCTGATTGAAGAGGATGTTGGTGCTGCTTCCCATGACAGTCATCACCCTTTTCACCTTCCTTCCGGACAAATGAGCGGCTATAACCAAGGTGTCTTGGTGAGGGGTTTGGATCCCCTCATAATCCTTATCAGAAAATGAAATTGTGGAGTCAATCTTCAGTTTCTTAGGTTCCATGTTCATTACTAGTCACAATGTATTCGAGCTAGATGGCAATTCGGCTCTTGTCAAGGTGATGGGCCCGCATATGATAGTATTAATCTCATCGTGACACAACCGGCGAGGTCGTAGGTGATCTAAGTAGTCTTAAGCGATTGTGATCTTTTTAGGTTTGTCAACTTTCTTTTTTGTGCTCGGGGTTCTAGCTTTAGTTTGTGATCCATGTATTGCCTCAACCATCCTCATCATATGGCATCTTCTATGGCGCTCTTGAGCCGCCAACAATTGCTTATGTCATGCCCGTGGTCGTGGTAATACTTGCAATATTCCTTGGAATCCTTTTGTCGTAGACTTGGTCTCATTGGGGGTGGTGGTAGTAGGAGACCTTGGTTTCTTATCTCAAGAAACACGTCGTATACTGGCAATTCGAGAGGAGTGAACTCATCGTATGTTGCAAAGAGTCTTCGTTTGTCGCTATCTTTAAGATCTCGGTTTTTATCGAATCGATTAGTATCATGGTGATCTCTTGGTTGATTCTTTTCCCGAGGTGTATTGTCATAAGTTTGGGCCTAGCTCAACCAATTTTTGGCCTCCCTTTGAGCATTCTTCGTACCTTCCTGTCAGATATACTTCTATGCTTTCTCTCACTTGCCCAAGCATGGTGAGCTGACACTTGGAGAGGGAGTCGAAGAAGGGGCTGTCAGCAAGAACCCCTTGTTTGATGGCTTCTAAAGCCACACCTTAGTTAAGATTTGAAATTTTGAAGCATGCTTTGTTAAATCTTGATACATAGTCCTGTAAGGGTTCGCCTAGTCTTTTTCGTACCGTGTAGAGATAGTAGGTGTTCTTCTCTGGTGGTTTGCTCATCATGAAGTGTGTGACAAAGAGGTCAATAAGCTAAGATGGCTCGAGCTTGTTAAAGTAAACCCTGGTCGCACCTTGAAAGATGGTAGGGAAAGTCTTACACTAAATAGCATCTGAAATATTGTGTATCTCTATAGTGGATTGAAATTGGGTGATATGGTCCTCCAGGTCCATTGTCCCATCATACGATTCTAAAGTAGGTAACCGAGCTCCCGTAGGGAGTACTTTAGATTGGATTTTGAGTACACATGGCGTTTTACCTATGGGTGCTTTTACAATGGGCTTGCTTTCAAAGCCCTCCTTAATGGTGGACAATCTCCTCATCATACCATGTATCTCTTCCAAGGCGTGTTTCTTATTGGGACCAAGTTGTGTGTCATTTAGGACATAAGTTGGGATGTCCCTCCCATGGCCTCGACATAGGCAGGGATCCACCATCCTTCCCTTATCAGGTCGATGATTGTCAAGTTGGTGCTCAGTAGTGCTGTGAAGCTGTATGTGCTTGTGAGGTGTTGTTGGCGACTCTCACCTGGCTGCATGAGCTGTGAGCCTTACAATGAGTGCTTTGGGTCGGTCTAGAGCTATAAGACCACTCTTTAGCAGTGGCTCTGGTCCACGGAAAGCACATAGCACTCTTACGATTCCTTCCAATTCTATCCTCATCATGTCTGAGTGATGATATATTGGGAGGTATCACGCCCCAAGGGGTACCCTAAATGTAACAGTTTGCTACACTCAATATTAAAGCTTAAGTATGACAACCTTAATCATTCCCAGAAGCTTCGATATTAAGTGTAAGGCGTGCTCTCACAAATTTAGAGGACCATACATGGAATTATGAAGCTTAAGAAGACATAATAACAAATTAAAAAAAGAGGATTCATAATATCCATTTGTTCATAACAATAGTCTTATAAATCTTAGGGGCATTCCCTAGCCACAAATAACTATAATCTATTACAAGAATATTTCTATGAAGTCTATATCTTATTCGTACTAAACTTCATCTAGAAATTCCTTAACCAAAAAGGAAAGTACTTGGCTACAGGGTCCACGTGGCCTCAATCACATATAGGTAAACTGCAAAAGATATCTATAGGGGTATAAGCTAATAGGCTTAGTGAGAACTATTTCCATAAATAAACTTCTTGTGTAATGAAATTCAAATAAGTTATTTAAGCAGACAAATGAAATGCAACATACACGTGGGCAAACCAGGCATATAGTTTTCCAGGAACTATATGTTGAATGGATTTACGCCCTCCATTCGGGGTTTGGTGATACGTAAACTCAAAACAAGTAGTTTTAGTTAAAATTATGCTTTCGATCAATACCGCCAAGCATATTAAGTCTACTTGATTTGAGCCATGCTTCTGGATTTCTTCCAAGCATTTAATTCCATCTTGCCAAGCAATCGATCATGACCGCCAAGTGTTGCTTTCGACCGAGCTACCATCCTTCTCACCCAAGGATAATAACCCCATGCAATGTGACTTGTTTCGTGGTATGTATGAATCAATTTATTAAAATTATCATAGCATCATTATTAACAATTTTAAGGTGATCATCAAATTTCATACATATCAAGTATTACACTAGAACAAACAATTATTTACAATCAATTCTCGTCTTGATATTCTTAAAATACTTTCAACAATTTTCACATACATATCAATTTATCTTTCCTTAATTCTAATGCGACTAGACTACATGCACAATCAAGTAAGCATTTTTAAGGAAATATACTCACGATGCCATGTTGACACTTCTCTAAACGGATGAATCGTTCACACAATCCACTTAGTTGAAATAATCTTCGGGGTACGGGTATTCTTCCTCGGAATCACCTAATCAAGGAAAATACCCAAAATGAGTATTTTTTTATGACTTTCTTGAATTTTGACAAAACAATGTCATAAGAATATTAAAGTTCGTATAAAGGATGATTCTAATTTAAAATAGCCATAACTTGGTCATTTTAACTCGAAATTGCGCATATAATATACCGATTTCTACCTATTCAAAAAGATCTATCTATTTCTAAAACTATTTTCATCAAACTATATCATTTAGGCTCCGAAACAGTAGTGATCAGATTCACCACGAATTTTCCCATCCCAAAAACAATTTGTTTCAAACATTAAATCATTCAAAAATTGCTTTGATAAATACTTAGTTATCTATATAGTTTAAAAATTCCTTTTTCATAGATATATAGCTCATATTTCTTCCATGCTCAAGTGTTTGTTGTCCAACCAAATTTCTTGAGAAAACAATATAAATCAAGAGTGTAGAAAACTATAATTTACAAAGATTCTATTTCATAAATCCTTGAAATGAATATTTTGATTCTTTTATTTTCAAAGAATTACTTTTATGTTCATCTTACTATTTTTCCTAAATGATTTTTCGATAAAATAAATTTCTTCTTTTTTAAATTCTCAACATTAGTGCTACTTTTTCTATTTGTTTATTTGACTATTTATTTGAAAAATCTTGGTTTTGAAAACTCTCATTTTCGTTTTAAGGGGTTTCCTTATATTATGTTTTTATGAAAGTATTTTAGTACCAAAGTTATCTTCTTTTTAAGAAAACAAAGTAATGTAAAAATGATTTAAAAAGCTTTTTCAAGACAAAAGTAATTTTTAAAATTGTAGTGAGTTCTTCTTAAAACTTAGAAAAGAATAACTTTACTTTTGTTAAACCATAGAATTTATATTTCATATAAAACCATCCTTAGGTGATAAAATCTCCTTTTTGTCAAAGTATTATTGGAACTTTAAAGATTTGGACAAAAATCTTAATGGACATGATTATGAGAAATAATAACAAGCAAAAATAACACAAATAATAAATAAAGTCAGGTATTGGGAGTCTTAGCTTCTTCAAGGCTCCCGAGACTAAGAAGTAGACTAGTCCAAAAGAAAGAAATAAAAGAAAAGAAAGAAAATTATTTTGACTTGATGAGGACAAGTCTAAGACTAGAAACTAGTCTTAAAACAACAAGAAATAAATAAATTGCAATGGAAGAAATAAATAACTTACTTTGCATAAAAATAAATAAATTACAAGTGAGCTTATATGCTCTAAAGAATATATATGTAGATAAAATAATACTTAGTTAGATATAATAACAATAATAATATGAACAATGTAAAATAACAACAGAAACATAAATAGATATTCATGAACAAGAACAATATATGAACATAGTATAGCTTCCATAATATTTAGTTTTTGGAAACTCACACTATGGTCATGTAAATTTACATGACATGAGAAGAATTTGTAAATAAAAGTTTACCTAAAGAGGGTTTTTGAAGTATTATATGTAAATGGTTTTGTGTATGTAGAAGGTGGTTTGAGAGTATTTTTTAGAGAATTTTGAGAGAGTATTGAAAGGAAATTTTTGGAGAGTTTTGGTAGTAAATTTGTGGGTAGTAATTATGTGAAAGAAGTGAAAGAGGGGGGTATTTATAGGAAATGATGAGTGAATTTATGTGCGATTTAAATAAAAGAAAAAAACAAAAATGACAGAGAGATGAAGGGGGGGCGCCGGCCACATTTAGAGAGAGGGGAGAGAGAGATTTTATTTTGTATTTTTGTTGATTAAATGTAATAATATATAAGGTAGATGTGAAATAAAGTTATGGGAAAGGTAAAAGTAAAGATAATAGGTGTATAGGTGTAAGAATAGGTGTTAGAAAAAATAGAGATAAAAGAATAGTGTAGAATAGTAATAAATAGTGTAATGTAAAGTAGATATGACTAATAAAATACCGGTAGTAAGAAAATATGCGTATAATTGCGATATCTGATATTTTACTTACTGAATAATTATAAAACTGATATTTTTGAAAACCTTATATTTTTACGAGTCTAACAGTATATTCGGAAAATTGTTACTATTTCGAGCCCCAGGATATATCCGCTCGGGTTCAAAACGATTCGCGTTTTACTAATATAATCTTTTTAAACTTGCTTATGTAATTGCGAACTATTCTACATACTAATCTCTTACTTACTTTTTCAGGGTTGCTTATATGAGATTGCCGAACTCATATAAACCAATCACAAAACTTTCCAATTAGGGTTACTTTTTCAGTTTTGTTTAACCAGGGTTTTGTTGTTGACTTTCCAATTAGGGTTTAATCTAAACCAATCAAGAACTTTGGGGGTTTACAGGAGGCGCTCCTCCGTGCACTAGAGGTCCGTTTATCCAACTACAAGTCCTTCAATCCCTCTAACTCTATTATCCTAGCTTGTGCGAGGGCATCTGATCGTTCATTCTCTACATTTCGATGTATCAAGTGTCTGCATAAATGCTCTAGTTCTAGAATCTGACTCTCATCTATATGACCGACGTCAGTAGCAACAGCCGGACCATTACATGGCATTTCAAAAGCTTCTCCATCAATAGGGTGAGATATCGGTGGTAAGGGAGTAGAATCATCTTGATTCTTTCTTCGTTGTGGCCTGGACATTATGAGAATATGGTATTGTTGGTTAGGGTTTTGGAAGAGTTTTTTTAGAAAGAGGTAACGGAAAGGTGTTTAATTGCTCCTTTCCCACAAACGGTGCCAAAATATTACACGAGTTGAATCTGGGTCGGTAGAGATTACTCCTATAAACATTGAAAGACAGATCAAAGGAACACCAGGGGTTATCCGGTGTAGCCACTCCGATGCTTAGGTCAGTCTGTATGTAAAAGTAGCATTTTTGCAAACAGAATGATAGATAACTTGATTTTTTGTCTGTACTCTATGTTTTCAGTTCTCTTTCTTATCCCTTTGCTAGAGAGGAAATGGGGTATTTATAAGGTTTTAGGATCATACAAAGACAGCTAGTATAAGGCTTGATTCTAAGCATAGAGATGGTACCCGAGCTAATGAGCCTAACTTCATGAAGCGTGGCCGAGCTGTTGATGTCCCTCTAGTCACGAGGTGTGACTAGGACATATATTACAACTGAGAAAGATCAGGAACCGAGGGTGAGGATTTGGGATCAAGCTAGGTTGAGGCCGAGTTAGTAGACCCAGTGACCTAATGAGCTCATAAAGTCGCTCTGGTGTGAGGACTTGAGAGTGAGTCTCGTATTACCGTGTACAGCTGAGGTGCTATGCTCTTTGATGACTCCAGGTTGGGATGGACTGAGTTGCCGTCTCCTAGCGCTTTTGAGGGTAGTAAGGGTTTCCGGGCCTAGGAGAATGAATGGGCCTAAGGTTATACTTTACTGTCAACAATTAACATATCCTGAGTTTCAAATTTTGTAAAAGCTATTGGTCGACTATCTCACTATGGAACTAATTGGTTATATCATTTTAATATAGTAAAAAGTTTGAATAATTTTGAAATTTTTTGAAAAATTTATCTTTGAAGAAGTTAATAAATAAGTTATAAATAGATTAGTAAAATCAAAATTTTTGTATCTAATGTTATTATTTATTTTAACTTTTATAATTAGATAACCTTTGAAAAAATTTATTCCTATATCTTTTGTATTAACTATACCATGCTAGAGTTAACCTAAAGAAATCTAAGTGAATCTATACTTTTTCATTATTTGAACTTTAATTTTAAGGTTAGAATTAGATTGTGATTACCGAATTAGAAAGTTAATCAACTGTGTTTTTAAGTCTATTCTTTTGTATGTATTTTCTTTTATCAAGTTCTATAGATTTCGTGATTTTGTTAAGAAGTTCAAATGAAAATTTCCCTTGGTGACTTTTCTTTAATTCAATCTCTAAAAGCCAAAAAGATGCGGACAAAAACCAGTCCTACTAAAAGTAAAATAAAAACAATATAAAAGTAAAAGTTGATTGGTTTGAGGGAGTCTGTCACGCCCCAAAAGGTACCCTAAACGTAACAGTCTGCCACACTCAATATTAAAGCTTAAGTATGACAACCTTAGCCACTCTCAAAAGCTTTGATATTAAGTGTAAGTCGTGCTTTCACAAATTTAGAGGACCATACATGGAATTATGAAGCTTAAGAAGATATAATAACATATTAAGAAAAGAGGATTCATAATATTCATTTACTTATATCAATGATCTTACAAACTTAAGGACATTTCCCTTATTCACAAATCTATCACAAGAATATTGTACATCTTATCCAACACTAAACTTCATCTAGAATTTCCTTATCCAAAAAGAAATTACCTGATTACAGGGTCCTCGTGGCTTCAACTACAGATAAGGGAACTGCCAAAGATATCTATAGAGGTATAAGCTAACAAGCTTAGTGAGAACTATTTCCATAAATAACTTCTTGTAACAAATTTCAAACAAGTTGTTTAAGCAATCAAATGAGATGCAACATACACGTCGGCAAACAAGGCATATAGTTTTTTGGGAACTATTTGTTGAATGGATTTGCGCCCTCCATTCGGGGTTTGGTGATACGTAACCTCAAAACAAATAGTTTTAGTTAAAAAGATTTATGCTTTCGACCAATGTCGCCAAGCATGTGAAGTCTACTTGAATTGAGCCTTGCTTTCGGATCTTCCGCCAAGCATTTCCTTAACGCCACCAAGCAATTGCTTTCGGACACTTCGCCAAGTGTTGCTTTCGACATGAGCTTACTATCCTTCTCACCCAAGGATAATAACCCAATGCAATGTGACTCACTTCATGATATGCATGAATCCATTTATTTATGATATCATAACATTATTATTATCAAATTTAAGGCGATCAAAGAATCTCACACAAAGCAAGTGTTATACTAAAACAAACATTTAAATCAATTCCGGCCTTGCTATTCTTAGGATTATTTCAAGGAATTATTTTACATATATATCCATTTGTCTTTTCCTAACTCTAACGCAACTAAATTACAAGTACAACAAGTATAGCATTTAAAGGAAATAAACTCACGATTTCATGTCGACTATTCTTCTTATATGGATGAGTCGTTTACACACTCCACTCAATCGAAATAATCTTCGGGATAGAAGTATCCTTCCTTGGAGTCACCTAGCCAAAGAAAATACCCACAATGAGTATTTTTTGATGATTTTCTTGAATTTTGACAAAACAATATCAAAAGAACGTTAAAGTTCATATAAGAAAAGTTCCAATTTAAAATGGCCATAACTTGGTCATTCTAACTCGGAATCACGCATATAATATACCGATTTCTACCTACTAGAAAAGATCTATCAATTTCTAAAACTATTTTTATCAAAATAAACCATTTAGACCCCGAAATAGTGGCGATAAAATTCACCACGAATTTTCTAACTCAAAAACAACTTTGGTTCAATCAATCAAAATTTGCTTGATAAATACTTAGTTATCTATATAGTTGAAAAATTCTCTTTTTATTGTTACTTAGCTCATATTTTATTCATGCTCAAGTGTTTGTTGTCCAATTTTGTTTCTTGAGTAAAATAATATCGGTTTGGAGTTTTTGAAAGATATAATTTATAGGAATTCATTTTGTAAATTTTTTGAAATGAATATTTTGTTTCTTTTGTTTTCTAAGGATGTTTTATGTTTGCTTTATTATTTTTAAATAACTTTTTGAAAATAAATTTTCTTGTTTCTAAGTTCTCCATAATAGTGCTATTTTTCCTATACAATTTTCTTTGTCTATTTGTTTGCAAAGATTTTTATTTGAAAATTCCTCACCCTTTTCTCATGTTATGTTTTTCATAGAAATCATTCTTGGACCAAAAATTTATTTTATTTATAAAAACAAAGTGGAATAATAAGTAATTTAAGAAGCTTTTCATAGCAAAAGTAGTTTCTAAAATTTATAGTGGGTTCTTTTTGTTACTTGAAGAGAAATAACTTTATTTTTGGTTTAAACCATAGATCCTATACTTCACATAAACTTATTTCTAAGTGTTAAAATCTCCTTTTTGTCAATTATTTTTAGAACTTGAAATTTTGGACAATAATTTAAATGAACATGAATTATAAGAAATAATAGCAAACAAAATAACATAAATAATAAAGTCAAGTTTTGAGAGTCTTAGCTTTTTTAAGGCTCTCGGGACTAAGAAGTAGACTAGTCCAAAGTAAAAATAAAATGAAAGAAAGAAAAATTTGTTTTGACTTGATGAGGACAAGCCTAAGACTAGAGACTAATCTTAAAATAACAACGAATAAATAAATTGTAATGGAATAAAAAAATAAATTGTATTGCATAAAATAAATAAATTGCAAGTGAACTTATATGCTCTAAAGAATATGTATATATATATAGATAATAATACTTAGATATAATAACAATAATAATAAAATAAACATAAATAGATTTTCATGAACAAGAACAATACATGAACATAGTGTAGCTTCCATAACATGTAGTCTTTGGAAACTCACACTATAGTCATGTAAAGTTACATGACATGAGAAGAAGAAAACAATAGGAAATTGTTACCTAAAGAAGACTTTGGTAGTGTTATGTGGTTTTGGTTTTGTTGTAGGTAGAAGTTATTTTGGAATTATTTTGAGAGAGTTTTGAGAGGATATTTGGAGAGAGTTTTGATAAGATAATTTGAGAGAGTTTTTGTAAGGAATTTGTGGGTAGTAATTGTGTGAAAGAAATGAAAGAGGAGGGGGGTATTTATAGGAATATATGGAGTGATTTTTGAGTGATTTAAATAATAAAAAAAAAATTGAGGGAGAAGGAGAGGGATGTGCGCCGACCATGCTTGTGAGGAGAGAGGGAGTGTTTTATTTTTTTGTATTTTGTGGATTAAATGAAGTAATAAGTAAGATAAATGTGAAATAACGTTATGGGAAAGGTAAAAAGTAAAGGTTATAGGTTATGGTGTTTGTAAGAGTAGGTGTAAGAACAAGCAGAGAGAAAAGAATAGTGTAGAATAGTAATGAATAGTGTAATGTAAAGTAGATATGACTAATAAAGTACCGGTAGTAAGAAAATACGCGTATAATTGCGATATCTGCTATTTTTACTTACCGAAAAATTATAAAACTGATATTTTTGAAAACCTTATATTTTTACGAGTCTAACGGTATATTCGAAATATTTTTACTATTCCAGGCTCCAGGACACGTTTTTCGAGAATTGTATCCGATCGGGTTCGAAACGAGTTGTGGTTTTACTAATATGATCTTTTTATGCTTCCTTAGATAATTATGCACTATTCTATATTCTAAACTCCTACTTACTCTTACCGAGTTGCTTATTCGGGATTGCCGGACTTAAACTATCTCGTCTAACTAGGGTTTTGTTGACCTTTAGAGTTCTGGTTGACTTCTTGGTTTAGGGTTTTAGGCTAAACCGATTCCAAAAATTTAGGGGTTTACAGAGTCTTAGTTCCTAAGAAGAGTGAGAGTTTGACTCATTTGCCAATTGATTTTAGCTAAATTAAAAGTTGATTAATATGAAGTGGGCATTGGTTAATCAAATGAGCGATGAATCATTCTCCTCTATCAATTATATTTAGATAAAAAAAAAGAGAGATTGAGAATAAAAGAAAAGGAAAATCCAATTGATAAATGAATGAGATATGCTTTCAGTTTTGATTGTGCTATATTAAGGATTAATGAGGAAGATATATACACTATAGTAGATATACAAGATATGGTTGAATCTCATTCTATTTGGTACATCTAGTATTTGATTGTTCCTTCGAGATTCTAGTTTTAAATGATGACTTAATTTTCATTTACTGTGATTCATTTGTAAGCTTTACTATATTGGTATCTTTAAGGTAATGTATAGATAGGGTTGAGTAGGAAAATTCGAGAAATTTCAATTATATGAGTTAATTGAAAGTGGAATAAATTATTGAATAATATAAAGCATATAAATTATTTAATATGTAATTTTTTTTGTGTACAAAATTTTGGTGATATAATCAAAATTAGTTTTCCTAAGTGATATTAGTTGATTAATGTAAAAGCTTTTATTATTCTTGAGTTTTATAAATTGCTTAAGGACAAGCAATTGCTTAAGTATGGAGGAATTTGATATATATGTTTTAGTATGTATATTAATAGGGTAAATTATGTATATTTTTATGAATTATTACTTAGATTTGACACTTAACTTGGTTAATTTTTTTTTGTTTTTGAAAGGTGAATGATAATTAAAGAGCTTTGGAATAAAGTTGATCAAGTTAAATCAAATTCTATTTAAAAGACAAAGAAATTAGGAAGGGCACAATCAAAAGCAGTAAATCGTGTTTCATCTATGCTCTTATTGGATTTAAATTATTTTTGAAGAATTAAAAGACAGAGAGAAGCACGGTTAATTACATTAAATCGTGTTTGTTTCATGTTCTATTAGAATCGGAGTTGATTGAGGAACTGAAGATAGTGAGAAACACGACTAAATATGGTTATGTTAGATCTCACCGTGTTTCTCATCAAGGCTCTCATCAATAATTCATTGCACCTTAGAGAAATTGATAGTAAGAAACATAATCAAATGCTTTAAATCATGTTCATACAGTGTTCCTTAAAAGAAGAGTAAATTTAAGAATAGAATTCTGTATTTCCATCATGCTTCTGATGAAAACATGAAGATGAAGAACAGTAAGCAACATGACATGATATAAGAGCCCATGTTCTACTCTTGCAATTCTAGGTTTATGTGTGTTACAAGATCAAAGAGGTACATAATGCATTACATTCCACCGTGTTTCAGTTATGTTATTGTGCAAATGGAAGTTGTTGGAGATCCAGTGAGAAGCACAATTAGATATATTAACCTATGCTTAGGCCATGTTATTTATCGGATGTGAAGAATTTGACAGTTATAACTAATTGTAGGGTGCACGATTGGATGAAGATGATCGTTGTAATCCCCCAGATTTTATGCTATGTCATGTTCGAACCCTAAACTGAAAGTCAAACGGAAACCTTAAGGTCAACAAATACGTATCAAACCCTAATAGATTAGATCTGGTAATCTCATGTTTCTAATCTCGAAACAACGAAATAGAGATAGTAATGAATAATAGTTCATAATAATATGAGGGTGCATAAAAATATCATATTCGATAATTTTTTATGTCCTTTGGATCCGAACGGGATCAGTTTTCGAAAACTATGTCTCGAAACCGCTGACGGCAAAAATATTCCGATAATATCAATAAACTCGTAAAAATACAAGGATTTAAAAAATATCTACTTTATAATTTTTTAGTATCTAAAAATATCAAATATAGCTTAGTTACGTGTATTTTATTTACTACCGGTATTAATTTTTCTTGTCTACCATTCATAGTACTATCTACACTATTCATTACTATTCTCCTATCTCTACTTTTTCTACACTCTATTATACCTATTATCTACTTTTAACTTTTCTCATACATCTTCATTCACATCAAACCTTACATCTTATTACTTTTAATTAATAAAAATACAAAACAAAACAAACACAAACTCTCTCTTTCCCTCATATTCACGCCGGCCCTCTCCTCTTCTATAACACATTTACTTTTCTTTTTCAATTTATTTATTTTACACAATTTTCACTCCAAAAATTCTATAAATACCCCATCTTCCTCCAATTCTTTCACACACTTTTCACCTTACTAAAACTCTTCCAAATTCTCTCCTCTAACACTCTCTACCAAAATCTCTCTTTTTTTTTTTCTTTTACTACCAAATTTTCCTACACATTCCTACACACATAAATACTAACCAAATCTTTCTTTTACTATCACTTCCATATTTTCTCCTTGGGTAAAAAGTTTTTATCCCCTTCTTTCTACCATGTCATGTAACTTCACATGACTATGGTGTATGTTTCTTAAATATTCCAATGTTATAGAAGCAATACTATGTTTGTAATTTGTTTTTGTTCATGAATAAATTTCATATTATGTTGTTTTATTATTATGTTGTTATTATGATCTTATTATTGTTATTATCATGCTTCTAATCTAACTTCATATATATGTTACTATCTATACATATATCTATATATATTTTTAGAGTCTAAATGCTCACTAACTCACTAACAAGCTTATTATTTATTTTTCTTTTCTTTCTTTTTCTTTTTGTTTTTGGGGACAAAGTCCCGAGATGCCTTGATGAAGCTAAGGCTCCCAATACTTGATCGGGTTGTCTTGATGAAGTTAAGGCTCCTAATACATGACCAGATTACTTTGGTGAAGCTAAGGTTCTCAATGCTTGACTATAATATCTCACTTATTATGGCTATATTGCTTACTAATATTATCTTGCTTCTTATCTCATATTTTCATTATCTACATACTACATGCTCATAATATATACATCTACATAATGTATTGTCTCAACTAAATTTAAAGCAGAATTTTTCTTTAGTAAAGGAATTTGAAACTAAATTTTCTATTATGTAACTTGTCATTAAATAATGGAGTTATCATCAACAACTTAAAAATGGAATAATACAAGTTTTGTCAAAGTTTTCTCAAATAACAAAGATAGCTTTACCAAGGAAATATAAGAAATAAACACCTTCTTTTCATCAATAAAGAGGATTCCTTTCAAATAAAATTTTTAAAGGAAATAAAAGACCAAGTTTTAGAAAACAAGAACTTATATTTTAAAAGAGAAATATAAAAAGAAAAGACTCATTTTCTAAAACCATTCTAAAGACAAATTTATAAATAAGGTATCAACAACTTAATAAACTTTTGAAAACTTTGTTCTTTTATTACTAGAAGTAAAAAATGTGAAAGACCAAAGTTAAATGAAAAATCATTTGTTTTGGAAGAAGGAATGAGAAAAAATAAAATAAGAATACACTCATTTATAATAACCTAGGAAAATATAAAGTTTCTTCAAATTACTTTGAAAAAAATTAGTTAAGTTTAAGTTTTAACACTTCAAAATGAATTATTTTATGAAATAAATTATTGAGACACTACCATTAGAATTTTTGCATATAAAGTGAGCTTATATATATAGTCAAATGATTTTTCAATCATATATATATATTTTGCTAAAGGATTTTTCAACAAAGATGAGTTGGAAAACTGTTTTGCAAAATCTAGAAAATTCCGTTTTGAATCTGTACTGAGGTGTTTAGCAACCTAAATGACTTTATATGTAGGAAATAACCTTAAAAATGGATAGATATTTTCGAGTAGGTAGAAATCAGTATATAATATGCAAAATTCCGAGTTAAAATGTATAAGTTATGGCCATTTTAAGTTGGAATTTCACTCTATGCGAATTTTGACGAACTTAGTTGAATAGAGTTGCAAGTTTAAGTAGAACTTCTAAGAAATACTCATTTTGGGTATTTCTTTTATATAGGTGATGTGAAGTCTGAGCTACTTTACTTGGAGGACTATTTCGACTAAGGAGCTTCTGATATGGCTGAGTGAGTTTAAATTCTCACAATTTGTACTTATGTATTTGCTTGTAGCTTAATGACACTAGATTTAGGAAAAGATAAAATATGAAAGCGCATGTGTTTTATTTATGTAGTTGAAATTATGATAAGTATATCAATGCGAGAATGTTAACTAATCATTGTATGATTTAGTTTAGTATTGATTGTCTGCAAATTCTATGGTCACTTATTAAATGATTAATGTTATACCATAATTACTTAAATTAAATGATACATGCATGACACGTAGTGAGTCACATTGCATTCATTACTATACCTTTGGTGAGATAAGGTCATAGTAATGAGGTCGAGGACCCGAAATAATCATCTATGACTTAAATTGTCTGTAATTATATGGTGTGTAGGCATTCGAATCAACTATATTTTAGCAATTAGTAGGAATCCGTATAAAACTACAAAATATATTATTTGCAAACTATGGCTTCGTTGACCAGAACACCTAACCATCGAATGGAGGAGTAAATCCATTCAAACATATGATTCCCGAAAAATCGTATGTATTATTTGCTCACGTGACTGCTTGCATTTCATATGATTGATTAAATAACTTGGGTGATTATTGCTTGATTGAGTACTTTACTTGTGGATTTAATTCTCACTAAGCGAAGAAGCTTAACCCTTTATAGATATCTCTTGCAGTTTCCCCATTTATGGTTGAAGCTCCGGGAGTATTTCTCTCAGGTATTACCTTTTGGCTTAAGGAATTTTTGGAAAAAGTTAAAGACTAGATGTAGACTTAGACTTCTAAGTAAATCTTCTTGTAATTATTTTGATTAGGCTTCTCTAGACTATGATGAACTATATCATTTGGCGAGTGAATGCCCCTTTGATGATTGTAAGACCTTTATATAATTTCCTATTGCAAGTTATTATGCTATGAGTTCCATTCTTAAACTGCTA
Source organism: Combretum micranthum (assembly GCA_024138025.1). Taxonomy (NCBI): domain Eukaryota; kingdom Viridiplantae; phylum Streptophyta; class Magnoliopsida; order Myrtales; family Combretaceae; genus Combretum; species Combretum micranthum. The sequence goes on from JAMXBD010001027.1 coordinate 72,865, forward strand.
TATGAATGTCTTCTTAAACAACTTGTTTCAAAGATGGTCTACTATGATCGTGAACATACGCCTTATACCCAGTATTGAAGCTTATGGGATGACGGAGGTAGTCATACTTTAGCTTTAATATTGAGTGTGGCGGACTGTCACGTTTAAGGTACCCTTTAAAGTATGACAATCGTGCTTGTTTCGTGTATTTTTTGAAGACTCGCGTTTAGTAATAATAGTTAATTTTCAATATGTTTTTAGGGTAGATAATAGAAGGATATGTCAATACTAGTAGATTTTCGATCCTTGTGGGATGACTCTGTTCTTATCAACTATGCTATGAATGATAGGTATACTTACCTATAAATTGATTGAAAGGAAAGAGTAGAACAATGTATTATTGATTAATCAATCAATTAATGAGCTACATGCACTTAATCTAATGTAGTACAATAACCAACAAATTTTATCTTTAAATTAAAGTGAAATAATCAATATTGGAGCATTCACACTCCGAGATCACATTATTGGGAATCTGAGGTCTTGAGTAGCAACAACTGCTCAGGAGATTGATATAGGTAGCCCAAATACTTATATCTCCTATATAACCGTCTATAATAAATAACTTTAGCTACAGTTTACAGCCATTACATATCTTTACTTATCTTAGTCCATTATATCATTTAGTTCAAAAGTTACATCAATATTGTTTGCCTTATCAGCTACCCGCCGAGCCACCTATGAATTATTGTTTTCAATAATAAAGGTTAGCCTAAGTGCTTGTCGAACCACCTATGACTTATCATATCAACGATAGAAGGATGACCTAAATTCCTAACTACCATGTTAGCATTGCCAAGTAAGGTTATCGTTCCTTGGACTAGATTAAACGACCATACACAAATAACAATAAATTATTAAGCAGTTATTGCATACCTTTTATAACATTCAAAATCCGAATAGAGATAGAGGAGAGGTTAGAAGCTATCTTAGAAGATAGATTAGAGGGTTGGCTCAGATGCAAACGTCTATTCAAGAAATTAATTCATTTAAGTATTTGAATAATTTATCAACTTAAATCAAACTTATATTAAACTTATTTGATTAGACTCTAAAGTAGGAATCCCGCCATGGCTGCGAAAATCGCCATGCCAAGATACAAATAGTTCTCCATTGTCTATCAAATTATTTATTTTCCTTTGTTTATAAATCATTCACTATAAAAACATCCTTATTCCTTATCATTCATGTAAGTTTTAAATAAATTATCAACTTATATGAAAAAACTCATTTTTCTTAGCAAACGTACATATGAAACAATATACTCCTCTTATTATTTAAAGTCTAACATGCTATAATTATATCTAAGCCATTTACAAGTCTTTAAGTCTATTTTAACTTAACTTAGCCAAATTGATTAAACTTAATCAATCTAATTCATTTTAGCTTACTAAAGTTCATTAAGTTAAATTAAACTTAAGTTTATTAACTAAGTCCATTTCATACTTTAAATCCATGTTAAATCTAATTAACTATTAAATTTATCAATTCATTCTATGACTTCGATTACACATTAACTTAACTTATTCCTAATTATATAGGTACTAACATATCATATTATCATTTCATTTTTCTTTCTTTTTCTTTATATTATATTATATATATATTATATATATAAGGGATTGATCATGCCCATGATGGAGGCCATGATCATCATCACGAGCACCATCACGTCGGATCAAGGGCAGCAAGGAGATCAAATACTATCACGCCCTTCATCACACCCGTAACAATATAAAATTTTCAAAATAAAGCTTACCACAGGATCTATTACTCCTATGATCATCCAAATTTTCAAATTAGTGCTCATCACGGGTTAAATCACTCCGATGATCATCTTTAAACTCCAAATTTGCAATAATCATAGGCATCATCACTCCCGTGATGGATGCCTACTGTTCGTTTTTCATATTTTTCCTTGTTAATCTCTTCTAAACTTAACTAATTTATTACATCTTAACCTCAATATTATCATATAAACTCATTTTCATGTCTATCTAACACTTTTAATCATATTTCTACTTCATATTTCTTTAAATTATTTCATCAAATACTTGGAATACACATGCATGTACATATATAAGTTTTAACAAGTATGTTCATATGTCTTTAATCTATCAATTTTATCATAAGTTCTACATATATCTAGCTCTAATTCATCATTTACATGCATAAACAACAATCGAATTAAAGAAAACAACTAATTTACTTGTTTAGCCGTTTCTATCAATTAAATCTTCACTACTACTCCTTAGCATTAATGTAGCTTCTTCTAACTTGACTCTCAACTTTTATCTTATTTTGCATCTTTAGTTCTTCCTATGATCTTGCTGAATTTGAGATCTTGTGTTGATTGTTTGAGAAATAAAAGAAAGAAATGTAGAGAAGAAAGAGAAAAGAAGAAGAAAGAAAAGAAAAGAGAAGGCATGTGAAAAATGAAAAAGAAAAGGAAGGATAAGGAATTTAAAATATATTTATGGGTCGGGGATTCGAGTTTAAACCTTTTAAATGATTATCTTAAGTATCAAAAGTAATTAGAAAAAGGTTTGAGAATTTAGATATTAGAAATCAATGACTTGAATAAAAATTCTAGCCTAGGAGTTTAATTTTTAAGAAATTAATATTTAGTTTGGGTTTAGACATATGAATTGATATTTATAAATATGCAATTAAACTGAAAATTTATGAGGGTTAAGGGAATGAAATTTTAGATTAAAGTTTAGGAGTTTAAGATCCACTAAGCATTTAAATTTCATGGTTAAGAGTTTAGAGATTTGAAATTGAATGATAATGGAGTTCTAATTAAAAATTAAAAAGGATGGAGCAATTCAATTCATTGGAATAGAAAATGAAAACAAAAGATAAGTTGAAAAGGAACATTTGAAATCTCAAATTTCAATTAATCAATTTACTAATTTGATTATGTTAACCTATTTTATCATATCCTATAATTTACTTGTTTTATTTCATTTAAACTATCTAAATTAAATGTATAACTTAAATTTAAATTGAAACTCAAATTAACCACCTATGATTCAATTTAATTATACCTTTTTTAATTTAGGTTGGTGAAAATTTGGACCATTTCACCTAGGGTTTGTAACAAAAGAAGACAGCTTTCTCTCCTTCGATACCAAAGGAACATACTTATAGATAAAACTTGAATTTATGTCTGACCCATAATATTGCTAAGGTAGGAGGGGACGGTCATGGGGATGATTGTTTAGAGAGTTTTAGAAGTCAGGCTTATACAGAAAGTGGGATTAATGATTTTGAGAAGGTGTTAGAGTTGAATAGAAGACAGTGAAAGGTCAGTAAAGAAAATTCAAAAACAAAAATAAAAAGCATCGATTTTGTGATATACCTAGAAAAAGAAAAAGAAAAACAAAAATTTTGATTTTGTGTTGAAATTGTGAAGTTAAAATTCGTTGTTTTTATTTTTTTAATAATGTTCTATCCTTTGAATTTTTGTGCTTTGTTTCTTGATTATTTTTTTTCAAGAGAGAGAGAGAGAGAGTAAAGAGAGAAAAGAGAATTGGAGAGAGAGAAGGCAAGAAAAGGAGAGAGAGATACATGTGTTTGGTCGCTATTGGTTCAAAGGTCCACGTAGGATAATGTCGTTAATGGTGTGAATAGGGATGGTGAAAATAGGTACGAAGAGTTTAATTAAGTACAATATTAAACTTTTAAAAGCTTAGGTATCTAATCATCCATTTTGTTAAAGATCAAGTACTAAAAGAAGCCTTTTCCCTTACAAGTTAAGGTATGTGTAGAACACCAGCTTGTCTAAGCTCATCTTTAATCATAATATAAAGCATTTGAAAAAGAATGAAAAAGATGCAATAAGAGGATAAACTTCAAAGTCTAAATGGAGGAAGCTTCTACTTGCATCATTTAATTTCAAGGTCTAGGGGCTGCTTTTAGTGAAATTATATAGTCATGTTATTAATTTTGATGAGATTGATCTCGTCACTATCCAATGACTCATACCATATCTAATCGTAATAAAACTACTAAAATATTTAATATTATAATTACTATATATTTTTATTGGTTAGATAATTGATTGAAAAATCCCATTAATGGGATCGTAGAAGCTCTCCTGCTTTCATTACTCATGACAATACTACAACTCATTTTTTGTAATTATTTTTTAATGTAAATATTAATACTATCAGGTTATAAAGTTAGAGGCCAATAATACAACATCAAATTATCTTAAGTTCTACTAAATATAAATGAAAGTTCCATCACCATTGGCTACTGCCATGGCGCGACTAATTAAATTAATCATGATAATGCCATGGTTGCAGCCCAAGTGAGGTCGAGATTCCATGGATGGTGGTGATGTCATTGATCGTAATAATGAAAGTTTGAAGAAATTCTTTATAAGATGTTATTTGGTTAAATTTATGAAATAATATTTGAATATTTTTAGTCCTGCTTGTTTTATGATGGAATGGCCTAGCAGGTTTGGGTCAATTTCAAAACCGGACTCAAAACGCTTGTTCGCAGCTCCAATTTTGGTGGAAGCAGAGCTGAACCTGTGAAAGCCAGGCCAATTCCTGATCCTATAAAACCGGTGTGTCTCACGGTTTGGAGAATTGTCCCACAAATTTTTCATTTTTTCCTAAAAAATTAGTTATAAAAAAAATACCAAAACCATTACTTTTACATCATAGATATGTACGCTTTTAGAAATTACTATTGTATCAAGAGTACCACTGAGTAATTAATTTATGCCATTTCATCCAACCGTCATGCCAAATTTTAAAGCTTCAGGTTATACAAACTCCATGAGATAAAGACTATTTTTAGCTCAATTTTAGGTCGAAGTGATAGTCAATGTAATGGATTTGAGTAAGTTAAATTATTTGAAATAAACATATATTTCTTTCAATATAAAGATTCAAGATCCAAACACTAGAATTTATAACTAAAAATAGCTATTCAAAGTGCAAACAATGGGACGAATAATTATCATTTTATTTAAGATACTCTCCCTTTTTGTCTTTTATTTTTCATTTAATATTTGGCCTTTTCGTTGAAAACCTGCGGTAGTATCCTAGTTTCTGTGTTCTCGACAGTGACAGTAAAATAATAGCTTCGATCTTAGCAGGGCGTACAATAGGTTTATGACTGTTTATAATTGACAGCTCCAAACTTTCAACGGGAAGAGGATTATGATAAACGACTAATATTGAGTGTTCTGTTTATTTTATTTTTAATTTTATATCTTTTGGTGCATTTTCAAGAACCAGGGTCAGACCTGCCGGTTCCGTGGGCTACCGCCGGTTCTCCACAAAGCAGTTTTTAGAGCCATTTGGACTGGCGGTTCTTTAGCCTTGAGCCGCCAGAACCGACTGGTCTTGAGGCCAGGAACCGGCAGTGACGGTCGGATTGGTTCCCGGTTTTAATCCAACCCTTGATGATGTCTTCATCGTGGTAATATTTTACTCCGCAACTAGCTGAGATAAAATACTTAAAAATGTTATAATATGATAAGGGGTTCTTAGATTTTCTACATAGATTCTAATTTAGGATTATCTGTTTTGATAACATACTCTAAACCCAGAATTAAGAGCTTTAAACTTATGGATATAATATTTCCAAAACATCACTTAATTATAGTTATGGTGGGGCGGTATATTGTTATTTTGCAGTTGCAACTGCCTTGGTGGCAGCAATTTTAGTCCTAAATCATGCCATGCATGCCGACAGGGGCAGTGCCAAGGTTGTTTAAGCATTGTTGGTACCGTGTGTATTTTTATTTCTAAAATATCGAAGAAAGAAAGAAAATTCAATAATGTGAGTTCTAGTGCTTTGTAATGCACCAGAACTCATACCATGTGTTCATGAACTGTTTCTTATCTCATATTGTATGCTAAGATATTGGACAATCACCAGAGAAACCAAAAGCTAACGCATAGAGTAGATGAAAATTTGACATTTTAACATATAGGGATGAGTATATCTTTTACAACGATAAAGTCATCAATAAAATCTGAAAGAGAAGAATGTGAATAAGTTACTGTGAAGTTGAAAGGTTCTTACATTCCAGGTGGAGATTTAGATGCTTGCTTCAAAGCTTTGGCGATTTCATCTACAGTTGCACCCTCATTGAAGTAAACGATAAGTGGGCTTTCACCTGGAACAATGTCGTCCCTGAGATAACTGCCTGCAGTCCTAAGAAGCTCCTCAGAACCCTTTGACACAACATCTTTCATTATAATGGTCTTGTGAGTTCCAGATATCATCTCTTCATAATCGGTGTCCCCACTTTCACCAAGAAAGACATACATATTTGACACGTTCAATCCCCAGCGGACGAACAGATACCTAGCAAGCAAATCCAAAAGTCCAGGACACCAGTCAGGATGAAACTTTATGAAAATTCAGTATTTGATATTGAATGTTGTTACGTGGCTTGAATGATGATCTAGCACCAGATAAGGTTTCCAGCTCTTTAAGTTAGGAAACTTCTTCCTGGAATAAAAGCTTGAATGATAACCATTGTTTAAGCAAGATACACCCAAGTCTGTTGGTATCATGGATTTTTTTTTTCCAGATTTTTTAGTATTTGTTATATAATCAAGGCTTCGGTTGTAATCTCAAGAGGCTTTTAGCCAAAAAGTGATGGTGGGAGCCGATGACTAGAGTTGGTGGTTATCTAGCATAGAAAGTACTTAAAATAGGGAAAATAATTTCAGTTTTTCGGAAAGAGAAAGTCATTTTCTTGTATTCTATTTACAAGCACTTTCTGCAATTGTTCAACACCACCACCACTAGTTGCCGGCCCCTACAATTGCCTTCCATCACCATTTACCCTTCAAAACTACTTCTCTTTGATATTACTCTGATGATAATATACTATTGCAAAGCTATGATTATAAAAAAATGATAGAAAGTCTGATTTTTTCTTTTCCTTTTTGTCAAACAAACACAACAATTGAAGTTATATACCTTAGGGCTTGTGCTCTTGATGCAAGAAGAGGAATAACTTGCATTCTTGTTGAGCTCCTGCAGTACATCGGATGGCACCGAAGCCCTCTCATTCTCAGTTTCTGCCTCAAATCATCCACCTTTTTTGCCTGCAAAAGCCTTATGCTTTCAATGCCTTGGCATGTATCACCTTTCACATAATAATCCATTAGAAATGACAGTTTACTTACCCGGCCAGAATTGTGTACTAAGTAAGAAAGACAGTGTGAATTGCATGATCTTCCATCCTCTTGGATGGTATTGGACGTTTCTCCGCCTTCAGATGAAATTAATAGCTTCCAAATGGTTTTCTTTAAACCATCATAACCCCAGCGGTATTCAATATGTGATGCATAATCAGGATCAGGAAGAAGCTTTCCATCTTCTTCCATGTAAGTTCCAGGGTAATAAATTTCACTGCCACTGCTACATATCAAAGCATCAAAATCATTCACTTGAATATTCCCTGATTTCAGGAATTCAGTAATTTCTGCCACAGGCATGGCTGTTGACAAAGCAAAGCCACAAGTTCGAGCAGTTTGTGGATCTGAACGGATGGCATTAAAAACATCCTTGATTATTTGGATCAGCTTAGTTTCAGGAGCCCCACTGTTGTTGTAACAGTCAACTGCTATAACTATCAATTTACGTCTCCTCCTCAACAAGGGATACTTGCTAGCTGAGTTCTCTGTATTCTTCTCGCCATCTCCATCTGTTGCATCAGAACCATGTCTGTTAATTTTTCTCAGTACACGCTTTACCTGGTCTTGCATCTCATGGTCACCTGAAGCTAATGCTGTATGGTCAAAAGAACCATTCAATGAAGATTTGTCACCATCAATGGAGAGCCTAAGCGACATATCTTGTACATCTTTTAGTGAGTCATTTAGAGACTCTTCAACAGGCATTTCATCCTCTGGGGTACCAGTTTGCCACTGTGGGTACCTCATTCTACACGCAGCTACACGAGTCAAGTAAGTGCGGCAATGCTCCGGCCATGAGAAGAGGTGTATATTTTTCCATCCATTCTTTCTGCATTCATGCCACATGTTCTTCTCTGACACTAGTTTGAGTAGCGCATCAGCAATTTCTTGTTGATTATGAGGATCAACGAGCAGACCATTGTTCAATGCCTATGAGGATAAACAGAAGAAAACCTGTCACTCTTCCTTTTTATACAGGAAAATATTAATGCTTCTAGGGCACATCAAACGTCAGATGAAAAAACTTTTCATTTTCATATACTTCATTTTTTGTTGAAGTATAAATAGCCTTGAAATGTGAAATTTTTTTTTTTTTTATTAGCCTCTTAACAAGTGCACCAAGGGACTTGTTAATGGGAACTCTTATAAAAAACAAACTATTTTCCAACTCTTATAAAAAACAAACTATTTTCCATTTGGTTGCTCAGGATTCAGCATCAGGTACTGAAGTTGGAATTTTCAAATCCCCGGTGAAAACCTTTTTCCTTTCTCCTTCTTTTACCAGGCTAAAAATTTATTTTCAGCTCCATCTTGAAAAGGATAGAATGTTTTATGCTTCAAGAAAGGGAATGAGTCATTCTTACGCGATGAATGTCAACAGGTCCCCCATTTTTAGTAGCAACCATAGGAAGCCCATGTGCTGCCGCCTGCATCATTGCAAAGAATTGTGTAAACAAAAGATGAATTTTCCTTCAAAAGAAAAAACAAAGATAAGCAACCATTTACTCTTATGCATACCTCTATCAAGGTAAGTCCAAAAGGCTCAACTAATGCTGGATTGATGAAGACTCCCTGAACCATACGAAATAGATACATATCCAGAGTTATGCATTTGAAAATTGATCGATAAATAAGTTTGTGAACTCACATCAGACCTTTGTTTTTGCAGCAAGCCGATAGATATCTGGAACGTCTGACTGCTTATGGTGCTTCGGGAAAGCCACTTGCCCATAAAGGTCATACTTATCAACCAGTTTCAACACTGTGGTAAGCACACTGGCATTTCCAGAAGACATCTCATCTATATCATCCCTATTACCCATGATCAGTGTCTGTGGAAATTACATATTAGTTGTTTCCTGCAGGTATGCAGCTTAGACAGCACTTATATAAATTACAGAATCTACTCACAAGGTTTGCAAGCTCTCTTAGTGGACGGCATTCTCCAAAAGCTTTTACAAGAGTTGTTATATTCTTCTTTGGATCAGGCCTAGACAAAGCCAAGATCATCGGCTTGTGAGGATTTGTTAGAAACCGCATCACCTGAAAAAGGGTTTAATCCATGAAGTGACAAACAATAAGAAGGAAACAGTCACATTTGTATCGCATACATTCAGGAAACATCTCCAGACTTCTGTGCTGAACACCATGTTTGAAGAAATTATTGAAGTGGTATGGATGAAATGGTTCATAATAATTAACCGGACTTCTCACAGAGCATAAATTTGGTAGTATCAAACCAAGTTGGCAAAGGATGGTGTGGGGTACTGCTTGTCAAATATTCCTCTTAGTTTCTATCTGACATGATGGAGGATAGATCACCACTGCAATAAAAAGTACATAAATATGGAAAATCCTCAATTTCTCCTATTCAATGCAATTGAAAAGAAATAATAGATCTATGGATTTTCACTTTTTCTAAGTGCAACCCCTGGAGAAGATTTTAACTAATGAGAATCACCTCTTACCTCCAGACAAAGAGAAGTATGCTTCTGGACTGCTATAGATAACAAACTCAAAACAGTCTATAATATAATCATTACCATCACACAAAATGGGACAGAAACTTGGTTTCTGCAAGATCAAAGAATAAATAAAGGGTTATATGAGTGAGAGAAGTAGTTCTTAGGTCATGCAGTTTCTGGAAGGAAAGGTCATGCAGTTTCTGGAAGGAAAAAATCTATTGGCGGAAAGCACAGAAAGGGTCTGCTAATGTATACTGCTGTGCTGGCAGCGCTTTTGTAAACTATGCAAATTTGGAGAGCTAATGTATTTAGAAAATCGCAAAAAGCTCTTGTTTTACAAATCTTTATACAAGTAATATATCAGAATAATTGGAAAAATATTGAAGTACTCACTTCTGACCATATTGGAGGGAGAGCTTTTGGAGAGGAGCCATCAACAGCACCAAGAAGTTCTGCAAGTTCACCATCAACCTCAGGTGTATCTTCTTGAACCACAACGCTGCTGAAATCCATGCCAGGAGGAATCACCTGGGAAAGGAACAATAAATCCAGTTGGAATGGCTGGAAGGAATAACTGGTGAAAGTGAGGAGTGCTAAGGATGAGTGCTCGAAGGATGGAATTTGTTAAATAATTAGCAAGAATGAAGAGTGCCTAGGATGGAAACTCTATCATGGGACACTTTCCATGCATTTTTAGTTAGTACTTCCTGCCATCTCTTACAAAATTGGATGGGAACTCAGATGTGTTAAACAATACATAAAAATCCTTGCAAGATCTAATCAGCCTAAACTTTTATATTGGTTGGCTGTGAATCTAAAATTTATCATGGTATTAGGGCTATAACAGATGTGTTATGGGAGTAATATATAAAGTAAGGACTCTCTTAAAGGAAATGCATTTTATATGAGTTCTTGTTCAAGTGCTTCTCCCTCTTTTAATTTCTAGCCAGCGAAGAATTTTTGTTGCAATTGACATGGTTTGGATAGAGAGCAAGAGAATTCCCGATTTTGTGATTCTCAATGTCTTCTCAGGTTACTCCAAGGGAAGGAAACTAGAAAGATTAAATACTCACCACCATCCTTGGCATAAATCGGCCATGACAACGATCCACGTCTAGCACGAGCACGCAAACCTTTTCTCAGCTTACATCAAACCCATCATAGAGTCCCCATTGTTCTTCTATTTCTGCTTTGTGCTTGTTATGACAAGTTCGCAGCATCAAGTGAGAGCTCTTCGCCTTCTATCTTCTCCATAATCTTGTAAGTTGAGTTTGATTATCTTCCTTTGACTGCCTTCCTTGTTTAAGAAGGTTGTTCAAGCTTATTTCTCCCAAGTGAATGCCCTGTTAAAGACCATTGGGACATTTAGGGCACCTGAAAGAAAGCAGCACTATCACCTGCATCTGCATAGTGGCCATGGATGACATACGGCCAGACAGGCTTTCCGCCACCAATTTGTTCACTGAGTACTTTTGACATATTTAGAATATGAGCCAAAGCTCCATCCACAAATTCTTGAATAAGGCCAATGTAGCTCTTTTCGAAGGTATTTATCACGTGGACCAAATGGAATCCTTATTATATATGCTCCACTGCCTCACCCACCTCATTCCCATCAGCATCTTCTAGGCTTGATGTTAGCATTTCAGTTGGTCGCCATAGCTCCAATCAACTTCTGGTGAGGAGACTTGACGGGTGAAGAGATCCACTCGATACACCCCAGGCATCCTGGCAAGAGCTCGAGCAAGCTCTACCACATATTTAATCTGGGGAATTGTTTAGAGTTGGATCATGAAATTTTATAGAATGCATATATAAATGTTCCATATATACCTGTCCTCCAGTATCGGAATCTCGCCCAAGTTCCATGTTTTCGCCACGGACCAAGCCATGCAAACTGGCCATAAGATGTAGTTCTTTAATAGTACAACTTGCAATTAGTAAAAAAAAATGCTGAAGTTTGCAAAACTTATCCTGCTATGTATTTTGCAATTAAAAATAAAAGCTGGAATGCAGATTCTTTTATATCTGGTTGGAATAATTACATGTCAACAAAATGTTTTCCTTGTTGTATTTATATGAAAGATGCATTTATTTTGTAAAATAGCATGCCCATAATTGGCATCCTTTTTGCTTCATCCTGTTTACAGGAATGTTACATCTCCTTCTATGAAAACTCATTTTGCTGTCTTCAACTAGAGTTATGAAGGAACAAGCAGAATATATAAGATATGTAGGGTTTCACATCTCATGTTGTTTTGAAACCCCGCTTAGCTGCACTAAAGTTACATACCTTATCAGGACAATATAAGCTTCTTTTCCTTCTTGTCGTCTGACCAAACTTCAAGATTGGAAATGTTACGCTGGAATTTCTTTCTTGGTGTCTCACTTTGGATCATCTCTGACACGGTGTCTCCCTTCTCTCCTTCTGATAAGTCCTCTGACATATCTTCTGACATCCATGCGACCTTGTTCTCTCTCCCATCTCCGATTTGCTAATCGCTGTAGTTCCTCCCATTCCAGCTAGAAGAAAAATGAGAACCATGTAAGAAAACATTTATCTTGATAGTGGTGTGTTCTGCTTTTCTTTTAGGACAGTTAATACCAAGAAAGCAGGCATCATTACTTTGAAAGATCCAGCCATATGGAGAAAAGAATGGCACATTTAATTCATCAATATGGCATATAATTTTGACGTAGATGACACAGGTTGAACAGACAACTTTGTGATACTGATGTGCAAAACGTGCATGCATGCATCAAGCAATGTTTCTTGCACTGTTTAATGCAGATTCAACAATTACAAACAACTTTTAAAGCCTGGAGCTCAAAACAGCAGCTTAAGTTTAGCAGTTTTAAGGAGAGATGAAGAGAACATTCTAATGTCAACATAGATTTTGAAGTTGTAACTTTATCTCTGAACTAGGAATATGAACAATATCACAATCTTATACTGCAAAATAAATAACAAAAGTCCACTGTAGGAGAAAACTTGTAATAAGAGCCTGCTGACAAAAATATCTCCTCAATCCTAAACTGAGGTAATAGCAGTGCTGAATAATGTTATCCCAGAGATATAGGAATGCTTATTGGAGTTACTAATAAGGCAGCTAAAGCATCTAATCATCTCAGCATGATGTACGGGGACTTCTTCTGTGTGCAATATCCTTGGATAAATGAATAGCTGGCTTTGATGGCTCAGTTGCTATTGCTGCAAACTCAACTTCATACTCTACTCACTAGATGTGGCATTCTTGTTGGCGAAAACAAATACCAAAATCCAAAATTTCCATTTGCATCTAAACTTGACAAAGTTATATATATAGAAAGCTACTGAATAATTTAGTTTAGCTGACATAAATGCTATTTTCCTACATAAGTTGCAAAAGCTTAATTATAGATCGTCCAGAAAGGTATATTGTCCTAATGAGAGAATAGATCTTGTATGAGGTAAAATGCCTCTATGCAATAATTTGGTATGGCCCTTAATAATGTAATTTATCTTTAGTTAGAGAAGCTAGCTGGTGAAACTAATATTCTAGAAAGAAGAAGAGTATAGGCATTACATAGAGCTGAAAACAAACCCACACACAACATGAGAAGCAATAAAAAGAATTCTCACGAAGAACCACTCTCTGTTCCTTGATCTCTAGAAAAACAAATAAAATGATTCAGAAACCCAATTAGAACACAAAACGGTGGTACATCTGCTAGGAGCCAAGAACCGTGACAACTTTATATTCCAGACAATAGTTTATTGTATGGAATATAAAGTTTCAGAGGGCGTATGAAGGGTAAGGGTTTGAGTGAGCCAACAATAAATAAACTAAACAATGCAAAACAAACATAACACCCTTTTTAGTATAAATCACTACCAGAGCCCTCAAATATCTCCAAACTTCCAAAATTCTATGAAAAGCCAATTCCCTTTTGGAGCACAATTACACACTATATGAAAAATGCCTAATACAGTATGTAATGGGGATCCAGCAACAAAAGCAAAAAGTGAAGAGGGGATAACCAAGATGCTTTTCTAGAGGAATTATACCCACTCCTGAAAACAATTTGCAAACACTAATTAGAATACAGAGAAGTACACTGATCCAGTAAGTATAGAGGCATTGCATATGTGTGCCAGGAGCAAAGGACTCTGACAACTCGACAGCACTATGTATAATATTTTTAGCCAATGCATGCTGAAATGCAGAGTAAAACTTAAAACGATATTTGGTTGCCATATATAATTTACATGGAATTAGAGTTGCATGAAACGCCTGAATTGGAAAACAACCAATAATAAATCAATTAAGCAATGCATAACATTATATGATGCCCTTATGAATATAAACCATAACCCAATTCCTCAAATCTCTTGAAAATTTAGAAAGTTGCCTGATAAAGCAGTATGTATCCAACTGAGAATACTGACACAAAAGCAAGAAGACAATAAAACAAAGCACCTGCTTCTTCTTTCGGGTAAGATGCCAAATACGCCAGCACATGTTCTCAAGCCTTGAGCTTCTCTCACGGCTATTACGTGTCGCGACAACCTTGATCCACGTGCGATGGAGATCAGTCTCATCCACACCTGTGACGACCTCCTCCACGAAATACTTTGTTGGATTGAAATGTGTATGCCCTCTCTCTCGTACCATGTCTGCTGTTGCCTTGGTGTGTCCTTCCAAAGTCGATGCTGATACTCCACTATCCAGGATTGCCTCCAAATATCCATTGATCCACTCATTTCCAATTCCAGCCATCTTTTGTTCTCTCAACTTGGTGCAGCAACTCTTATATGATTATACCTATATGAATGGTCAACAAAACACTAGATAGGGCTGTAGGATTCCAGGATTCTGTCCTATTCCTAGGTTAGAGAATATCAAACATAAAATAACACGTACTTCTGTTTCTAGGGAAGATGAGGAATAGGGTTGTGCATGTTTCATGTCAGGTATACGTACCGGAGTTTCGATAACTTTAAAAGGGCTGAAAAGAAAAACACTTACCATATGGAGGCTTTTTTTTTTTTTTTCGTGTGTTTTCTGTGTGATGTAGGATGAATATCACAATTTAAAATTCTGGGGATATTTTAGTGGATTGGAGGGAGAGATGTGTGTACTATGAAAGGGATGATTATGAAATCTTTTGTAGTTTCTGAATTTTTAAGGGGAAAAAGAAAAATATTAGTAGGGTATTTAATGTGATAGCTGATAGCCCGAGAATGAGAACAAGATGAATTACGTGACAGAAAAAGAGATGGAGATGGAGAGTTTCCAATTTTCATTTTCTTTCTATGGGATGAATATATGCATTTGCACGGGGGCATGTTATGTTTATTTAACTATGATGATGCACTTATATATATTTATATATACAGTACAAAAATCATTGCAACAAATAGAGCTAGAGATTAATTATAGAAGGAAGCAAGGGGAAGAAAAAAGGAAAAATCACAAAAAAAAAAAAAAAAACCGAAAAAGGAAAATCATTTATAAGAAAATGCTTACTGATGTAGAAGGATTATTTTAGTAAAGATTGGTTTGTATATCTAGAGCGTAGTTGTGTTACAACGAGGTTGCGTTTGTAAATCTTTTGAGCAAATAGACAAAGCAAAACATATTGTATTTCATTTTGTTTGCAAAGTAAGCTTGACTTTGATTAAAATGGTGGTTGAATTTCAAGATTCTTGTCCCTTTATTTTGATATCATACAAGTTTTGGAAAAAGACAAAGTATGATATATCTTCATTGAGATCCTAAGATGGTATTTCTTTCTAATTACTACCCTATTAGCTATCGGTACTACTACTACTGCTGTTGCTACCATCATCACCACTTTACCACCACAACCACATTTGCATGTCGCCACCACCTCACAATATTATTATCACATCACCAACAATACCATTGTTTATGCTACGGCACACTACCTTTACCACCATCATTTTTGTTTACAACCTCATATACCTAATGCACACTTCTACTATAATTACTATCATTTCTAATATCACTATCATTATTGAGAGTAGTTAATAGCCAGTTCAATAGAGTTTGATGGACCATTAAAAAATTTCTAGTTAGTATTAATTGGGTATTCCCCATATAGGACTTCACTCTTATGGGGCATTTAAATGTCCATCATCACATTAACTTGTATATGTCATATTGTAACTCTTGATTTCAAATACGTTTTAATTGAATATTAACTAGGTATTGTCATTAGTAGCTCGAACTTAATTTTAGCAAGGACAATTTCATTAGCAGCTTAGATCTATTCAAAGAATGATCTCTCAATCTATTCAATTGAAATGAGACATGGATCTAAAAAGTACACCAACAATTGGACCCCGAAATTAAGTTTGGGCTATTAATTACAAATACCCATTCAATATTCAATTAAAATGCATTTGAAATCACATGAATCAAGTCTTCAATTCACAAACCCTAAGTTAAGATGATTATCTCCATAGATGTAATGTAAACATTAAGAACAGACGTGCAATAGAGTAGTGTACCATATGTAATAAATTTTACCAATCTAGAATAAAGTAGTGAGAGAATTATTAGTGAGAGAAAATGTTTCTCTTGCGAGGAATTTCGAGTTTTCTTGGTAAATTTATTTTAAAAAGTCTATTTTTGCAAGACTCTTTTGTGCTTAATCTATAATATTCATCCATATTTTTATATTATTTCTCTTGAATATGTGTTTGATGTTTACATTTATGGAGAAATAATCATCTTAACTTAGGATTTATGAATCCAAGACTTGATTCATGTGATTTTAGATGCGTTCAGTGGCGATTTTTGTTTAGCTTCAATCGCAGGGGCAATCATGGCCTTGACTTTGAGCACGATTAGAGTCTGTTAAGGTGTGGTTATCGTAGTGTAAACCGCAACTCAAGTCGAGTGGACAGTTGTGGATGCGATTTCCACACTATCACCGCTAGTATCCCCTTCACAAATTGACCAAACCTATCATCAATGATGCTATTACGGATTTATTAATGCATGCAATTATCACTGCTTTAGTATAAAGCTAAGTTAGAGTCAATTGCTATTATGTGCCCTAGGCCATATGGATTCTTTATCATTTGTATGTTTATTATCAAGTCATTTTAATTATCAAAGTTATTTTTGGCCTATTTACTTTGGTAATGTTATTCCTTGAATATTTAGTTATGCCTTATGTCATTAAAGTATGTGACTTTAATAGTAAACCATAAGCTGAATTATAACTTATTCTAAATATCCCGTCACTCATTATGTGGAATGATAATGAATTAAGACTAGTATGATTGATGTATGATGATCAAGTTTTACTGATCATGGATATGAGATATTAATTCAGCACATAGAACAAAATATAGTGTATTTATTGGATTGACCAATTATAAGAATACTGTATATCAATGCAATAATATTCTTTTTACAATGTTGTTTGAGTCCTTTGACCTAATGGCACCATGGATTCCTATATAACAGTTTTCATGTTTTGATTCATCTCTTCATCATCTTTAATCGGATGATTGCAAGAATAAACTTGGGCATGCAATATGTTATATAGAGAATGTGAGTGTTAGTGAAGGGATTTGTTCATCTCATTAATTTGAGAGAGATATCTATCGGGCCTCTTGATGAGTAAGACTGAGAAATGCATGGCCAAGCTCGAATGAATTGATAAAGAGTTATCAATATCATTTGTTTAAGTCAGTCAAACTCGATTCAAGAAATAAGTAATTAGACAATATAGATGTTTTGATCCACACCTTATTTTGATTATAAGATATCGTGTAACAAAAACTGAATGACTAACTTTAGTAAAAGTCGGATCATCGATCTTCACTAAAATTGGTAGACATAATTCGTCTAGAGACCAATTATGTCTTGTAGTCCTAAAAATGTTTAAGAGCTACTACCAATTTATGTGAACCTACAGGGTCACACATAAAGAATGAATAAGATGGATTCTTCGAATCGTATTGGGAATTGATTAATTATTTATTTGTCGATTTTAATTAGATTAAAATTAACAAATAAATAAATTGAGATAATAAGGATATATAATCTTTCTACATAACCCTAATTTGTTCAGGGTAATTTGAAAAACATAACCGTTATATATATATCAGGGTATGTGAAGGACATAACCCTTCTATATATATTCTCTTTCTAGGTTAATTTTTTTTATCATCTGACGTTGGCCGTCATTTTAGAAAAGAAAATTCGTAACCTAGAAAAAAGAGAGGGGATTCCCAAAGTCGAAATTTTTCGACGTGCTAGCACACACGAAGATCCAATCATTCGCGTGGATACCGGTAGAGGGAGTTGGTATAATCTGCATCTCCTTGATCCCATCATCAAAATAAAAAGTACACGATTCCCTTTTATTTCTGATTTAATTGAAATGCTGGATCCGATTGGGAATTTCAAAAAAAAAAAAAAACGATTTTCCGCTGCAACGATTCAGATTTGGATCGTAAATTCCCAACACAAATGTTTGGTATTATAATAGTGGCATGGGAGCTACAAATGCAACAATGAGGGTACCAACAGCAGTGAGATAGTGAAATGGTAGAAAAATGTAGTTAAAGTAAATATAGTTCAATGTGACAAATATAACCAGTATAATCGTCATTTTAGTAGAATTCGTGTATATTATGAACAATATACAACACAAAACCATATAACCATTACACTAGATATAACATAGGAAAGTTGTCTTTCTTATCATGTTAATGTGTTGAAAGCTTCCTTAAGGTATGCTTATTATACTATATCCTATCCACATCTAATATATAGTATATGTTTATTTTATATTTGGTATGTAATTTTTTATAAGGTAAATTAGATTAAAATGTATCGATGTTTAGAAGTATATACATCTAAGATATTAATGTTTTGAGTAGTTAAAAAAAAAAATTAACTTTTTATAAAGCAACATCTTATAAAATTCATTGAATTATTAACTTTTAAATAAATTTTTCAATTAAATTTCATCAATTTTCTTTCAATTCACATCTTAATTAATTTATTTTATAAATATGTATCACTCACGTCCATACATTCTCATATCATTTATCCCCATAACATCAGTAAATTCTCATATCATTTATCCCTTTCATATATGACACTACACATGCCAAAAGTAGGAGACCAACGAGTGAGAGAGGCACGTGGGGAGTGAAGAGTGTGGGGCTGATAGGTAAGTACACGTGGAAAGAGGAAACGACGTGGGGGTCTCCTAGCTTTTCTCCGACATATTATTGTTATTGTTTTGTGTGCGTGTAAGGCTGAGACGAGTGGTGGGGAAGAGAGAGTACGGTTTCCTTTTCTTATTATGGAATCACCGTTTCTGAGGTTGTCCGCTTCTCAATGCGAACTTCCTGCTTTTGCTTAGTTTCTCCGAGGTCCTGCTTTCGGTTTGAGATGGAGCCTGTCAGTTATCCGCCAATCACCAATTACTGGATATGGCATTACATGAGATAGGAATTAGAAATAATTGGACCAAGGAATCTACATACAAAACCCAAATTCGTATATAATTTAATCCAAACTCGATGAGAATCCTCCATATATTAATTATTTAGATTCGACGAAATCTAGGTTGTATTTTTCTTTTCTTTTTAATATGTATTTTTATCATTTCTTATTTGTACTTTATTCTACCCGCCTACCCGTATAATTTATTAAAAATATGATGTTTCAAAAACTATTTAATTTGTATTCAATCATTCAAACTTTTTGTCCAGATAAATTGTTTGTTTTTTAATCTTATTATGATTATGTTGAAGATGTCATTACAGAATAATACTGAAAGTTGGAAAATGTACGCTCACATACTTTTGAGGAAACTTTTTTTAGGATAATATATTTTATTCGTTGAAATGATTTTTTTAATTTTTAATATGATAAAAATTCGAAAAAAAAAAGATATATAAGCTTAATTTTGTACAAACTTATTAGATTTTTAATATTATAACAAGATATAGATACATATGTTCATCCTTTTAGTATAATACTTTGAAAAACAAATAATTTGACCATACAATAGGAGGATTGAACTAATCACAAACAACATTTCAAAGAAAAATAGTTATTACATGTTCCTCTTATTTCTTATAGAACCGTTATTACTACATTCACTTGCATTTTAATGTGTAATAGTAATTTTATAAATATTCTCTGTTATATAAAAACAATGAATAGAAATTCATCATTGGTAAGACGTTTTATAACTATCTATTTGGTAAAGTTGCTTTTCTTTTACATAAGTGCCCATATTGAAACTAATGTTTACAACCATAAAATACTAAAAATATTATCATTATTTATTTGGATTTAACTTATAAGCTGCCTAAACTGAGAAATTTGGCTTGATTACTTAGAATAGAAATCATTGGATTGTTCTACCTAAACTACCTCTCTCAGGCAGGTTTATATACATAAGAGAATGATCACTAGCTTTGGTCCATAGCAACTTAATCCGGATAAATATGATTGAGCTTGCTCAATCTCGTATGTAAATCACTAAGATGGTTTAACAGTTGTCATCCATTCCAAATGCATATAAATACTTGACCCTTCTTCCAAATTTCCAACTTTCGGAATATAAAAGACAAAAAACATTCCATAGAAAAGACTTTGTCTCAAGAATCAAACAACAACTCAAGTGATTATCACTCTAGTTGCTCAAGAATCGTAAGATTGATGCATAGTGTTTACTCAAGGTCCTTTGTTACTTGTGCATTTGAGGCATCGAAATTGTCTATTCTTTCTCCTTATTATCTTGTCATTTGATAGGATATCTAATTCTATGCGGTCCTTATGGTCTGTAGAAGTCTTGATATCTAAAATTATGTTAATAATAACTACGGCCTCCTTGAGAGACACTTAAGAAATCCTTACTATGTTGGACTCTCAAGCTTCCGGGGAAAAAGTTCTCCAAGAATTCATGCCTAAATATTTTCCATGTGATCGGCGGTAGTAGCTCCCTACTTTTGGATTCCCATCATATCCTTGCATTGAATCTCAACATAAAAGTACCATAAGTAAGCTGAAGGCGTTGTGCTACTTCAAAAGTACTGAAAGATCACTCTATTTGTGCTATCAATCCTCGGCTTCATCCGATTTCCCAAAAGCTCTATCAAAATACCGATTGCACTTTATGAAATCTAGCAACATAGTCTGATAAGGTCTTGGTGATAGTGTGTCAGCTGGTTCCGTTTCAACAGGTGGTGTTGGAACTTCTGGTGCCATTTCTTACTTCTGTACAGGTGCTGGTATAGCATGAGCTTGTTGCGTGAAATCCCTTATGAGGTTGGCAAGTTGTTTGATGTTAGTTGGGTCCACTCTTAGTTGATTTGGTTGTCAAGGTCCTTCTCGATTCTCAGGTTCTATAGAGGGTATTTCTGGTTCGCGTTGTGCACAAATGCATCTCCTATTTGCTCTACAGGTTTTATTAAGTTTTAGACGTTTTCGGAAAAACATAGAAGAAACATGCTAATAGCGATTGAGTACAAAAATGTGTAAAATATATATATATATATATATATAGAAGAAATATTGAAAACTGACTAAAATCAAAGTAATATAAGGAAATTCATACCATGAAAACAAATCATGAAAATAGAAGGAAAACTTAAATTCTTCTTTTACAAAAGTTCAAAGAAAGCATGCAAAACATAGTTACAGTTTCAAATCATTACTTAGACAAAGTTGACATCATCGTTAATCTTTAACAAAAGCGTTGATACTTTGATGGCTTTACGAAAGATTTAGCTTCCGTCCCTGCTTCATATTGCTCTTCATAAGGTAGGAACATCTCCTTGACATTTTGAGCCTATTGATTCCTTGTCTTTATCATTAAGAACTTCTTCCTTTCCCGTGAGGTAGGCATTGTTGTAGGATCTTTAGATGAAGTTCCATATTCTTTCTTGGATGATTTATCTCCCTTGGGGAATGGGATGGGGTCGTCCCATAGACCTTGCGACTTTAGATCCTCACATATACAGAGGTACCACACTTTGCACATGTAACACGTTCCTTTGGCATCTCTAGGGTAATTCCTGGTCCTACAGATGGGGCGTCTGCACACAAAGCATTCTCTCATTGTCTTTGGGCAATTGTTGGCATCGTGTCTTCCCTTTACGTAACTAGAATAGATAATACCATTCTTTTTAAGATAACCACGGATTTTGTGATTGGGGTTTCTACAAAAGTAACACTTGTTCTGTAGTCGTGGGCAACTTTTAAGGAAATGTCCTCCTTTACACTTACAGCATTTGACCTTAGGAGTTACGGGATCCTTAAGAGGTTTGAGTTGTTTATGCCTCTTAGCCTCGGGCTTTGGATTGGCCATGAAGCAAGGCGCTTGCGATACTGGTGTTATTCAAAGCTGGGATCTTATGACTGGAGCGGATGCAAAGGTCGTGGGTACTTGTTTCATGTATTCTCTTATCATCTCTTCTAGATGTCTCATAGTGGTTAAGAGTTCTTGAGTTAGATCTTGTGGTAGGGGTGCTCCTTGTTCTTGTTGTTCTTCGAGAGGGATGCTCGATCGTGGCATAATTTCCTCGGGTAGCTTCCAAGAACCAAACGAAGCGGTCGTATTAAATATTCTCTTCAATTCAGGTTTTACGCACATGTTATTTGTTTTAAAAGAGAAGCATTACAGATTTTTATCTGTTTGATTAAAGGTTGATGTCACGCCCCAAATGGTAGTTTAAACGTAACAGTCCATCACAAGCTATATAAGACTTAGGAATTGTTACCACAACCGTTCCAAAGTCTCGTACAGATGCAAGACGTACCTTTACGACAATAGAATACTTAAACCAATAGAGATAAATAGTTTAATTTGACATATTATAAGCATCATGATATAACCATGAGTTTACATAAATAATTACAAAAGTTCTCGGGGCATTCCCCCACAAAAAAAAAAAAATAGTATCAAGCTTAATAACAGTCTTTTACAGTCATCCGATAAATAATAGGGTTTCCTATGGAAGTCTAGACAAAATCGAACATAAACTTCTAATGGAAACTCCTATTTCCGGTACTTGCTCGGTGGGATGCCTTGACCTTAACTAAATATACAGATACTAAAATAAGAAAAAGCTGTGGGGGCGTAAGCTACACTAGCTTAGTGAGTGAAAACTTCCATAAAGACATTTATAACAATTCAATCAATCATGTTAATTATTCAATCGTATGGAATGCGTCAACCACATGAACAAACAATCATATGATTAGCCGGAAATCATATGTGAATGGATTTACACCTTCCATTTGGGGTTAGTAGATTAGTACTATCATTGAATTAATAAGTTATTTATGGGTCACGGATAACCAACTTATGTCGTTTATGATCACTTTCAACCAACTTTTAGCCGTTTACGGATCACGGGTGATGCATCATAGGATGAAGAGACGGAAAATCCTATGCCGCTGGCCTTTAGTTCTATACTGTTGGTGTTGGAGCGGCGTACTTTACATGTCTTTTGGGTTTTTCAAATTCGTAATTAATAATGTGGTCAATGCTTTAGAATATCATTTAATATTTTTAAAGAATAATTTTTAGTATCATTTAGTGGGATTTTTAATAGGATTTAATGTCTTTTAATAAGATGTTAGTTTCATAGGATTTAATGTCTTTTAATAGGATATCAGTTTTAGTTTTTCCTTTTAAATGCTATTTAATATTATTTAATAGGTTTTAGTCCTTTTTCGGTTATGACAACTTTCAAGCTTGCCTATATATATGTAAGCCCTATGGCATATGAGATATAGATTGTTTTTGAATGAAATTTCTTTGAGAGTGTTCTCTCTATTCCGAACTCGTTATCTTTGTGTAGATTTCGACTTTTGATGCCAGATATCTAGGTATTCTTAGAATCAATAGATATTTGAAGATCACAAGTCGGGTATTCGTGCGCGAATCAACGTCTTGCGATAGTTTCCTTTTACTTCGCTGCGTTAATGGGTAACCAACATATGCTAATGCTTCATCCCCATCGTGAAGTGAATATGTCCATATTAATTTATCAAACCAAATAGTCATTAATACCAATTTCTTAGGTGATCAACAAATTTCACAGACAATCATTCCTATAATACTCTAGACAAGTATGAGTTAATCACCCGGTTTTGATATTCTTAATACCATTTCTCAACTCAACAATAACATACATAATCCTCTATAATTCCCATCATGCAATTCCATTTTTATCTTTTTCCTTAAGATCTAGTGCATCTATTTGCTACAATCACAAGCAAGAATGAAATTAGGAAGTAATACTTACTCAGCCATTGGTCACAGATCTCTTAGTAATAGTAATTCGGTGGTAATGAATCCTCGGGATCCAAGTCACCTATACAAAAGAAATACCCAAATGAGTATTTTAACTCATAACTAATCCATTTTATTTCATAAAAACTATTAAGTTCGTAATTTCCGTCATTAGTGGAAATTCCAACTTAAAATGGCCATAACTTGGTCATTTTAACTCGGAATTTCACAAATTATATATCGATTCCTATCTACTTCGAAAGATCTATCTAATTCTAGTATAATATCTTAATTTTGAAAACTTTTAAGTCTTGAAAAGATCCGAACAGATCTGGTTAGTAACCGAATTTTCCATTTTCGAAATTGTTTTTGTGAGGAATTATGATATTCTACTATTCATGCCAAATATGCATGCAATAATAACAAATCACTATCATGAATGGTATGTTATGAGCTTCTTATATGCATATTCATGATGATATTCTATTAGAAAATATTTTTGAAAATTTCTACTTTATAAGATATCAAGAATACTTAACCTAGTAAGTTCAATTTTTGTGTTTTTGACCAACCATACTTGTTTTAGAGATTTTCCTTAATAAAAATTTACTTATTATTTTTTTATCATATCTATTCCTTATGGTCTTCATTTTTCAACATAGATCCTCATTTTATACATTGTAAGCAAGTGTTTATATATTAGCTATTCCTAAATCCGAATTTTGTAAAAAAAAAAAGTTTTTGAGTGATTTTTTTGAGAAAAACTTGTTTGATACTTTAAAATTCAAGGCTCCATTATTCCTATCCCCTAAGGACTTCATTTCTTTAATAAAACTTCCATTTTGAGTTTGAAAAGTAGGTGTTT
The DNA here is from genome assembly GCA_024138025.1 of Combretum micranthum. Lineage (NCBI taxonomy): Eukaryota > Viridiplantae > Streptophyta > Magnoliopsida > Myrtales > Combretaceae > Combretum > Combretum micranthum. The sequence continues at coordinate 97,710 of JAMXBD010001027.1, forward strand.
ACATATTCTCTTTTCCTAGTTACGAATTTCATGCAACTATCTTAAGATAAAATTTTTCTATCTTATAATTATTTCTTGTTTAGTAAATTTTCTCTTATTAGATCTATCATTAACTTACAAAAATCATTTCCTATTGTTACCTATTCCATAAGCTTTTCATTTTTCACATAAAAATCATGTTTTAGAGTTAAAAAATAGGTTTTCAAAATGTAGTTCATTTTTCATCCGAATTTACTAAAGTTTGTTTATAAAAACAAATTTGTTCTTGAGCTATTTGGCTCATATTATAAATATCCTAACTTCTAGAAGTAATAAAATGTTTATTTACATAAGATAAGATATTTATGACCACTTACTCATCCTACACATAATAAATGCATGAGATCTACAATATCATGTTAGAGAATAAATGCCTAAGAGCTAGATCTAAGTGTAATGGTCATGTTAAGTGTATGAAATGAGATATTCTACTTGTGACAATGATGTAGTAGCAAGATTCCTACATGAACTCATCACTACATGAACATATATTATGATTATGAGGAAAACAAAAGCTTTAATCACAAGATCCATAACTTGTGATGGCTTGATATTCATGTTCTAGTTGTTTCATGTTCCTAGCATGAAGCTCATAGGGAATTTTGTGAATCCACACATGAACGATTTAGCCATTACATGTTTTTATGGTAGTAACGTCTAGATCTATACCTATTTAGGCTTGTAGTACAAGAGGAGTTGAAGAAAAAAATGTGTGAGAGTATGTGTGTGTATGTGAAGCTCACAGCAATAAGAGAGAAAGAGGGAGAGAGTTTGTGAAATTTGTAAAAGTGAAAATGAAGAAAGAGAGTGAAGGCATAAAAGAATATTTATAGTGAGGGTTGTTAGGGTTTTATGATTAAATAAAAGAAGAAAAATCACACAATTAAGAGGGAAGAAGAGAGGGGTGCACCGGCCTTAGAGGAAGAGAGAGGGAAAGAAAATAATTTTTGTACAATTTTTCAAGTTAAAAAGTGTAATAAAATGTGTTGGAAAAGTAATTGTAAGGAATGTGAAGTAATAAGGTATATTTTAGTTGTAAGGATGTAAGAATAGGGGTATGGTTTGTGAGTGTGAGTAGGGTATGGGCTTGTACTTGTGAATAGTAATGAAAAGTAGATTAGAAAATCAAGTTACCAGTTAGTAAAAAAATACGATATAAAAGCTATAACTGTAATCTTTATAAATCGAAAAATTATAATAAATATATTTTTGAATTCCTTATTAAATTCCGGTCTTAGCGAGTATCTCGGAATATTTTTTTAATTCCGAGTCCCGGGGGCTGGTTTTTCGGAACGGATCCTAGTTGGATTCGAAAGAGATAATTTCCCGAAAACTGATCTTTTTATGTTTCGTTATATACTTTGGAACTATAATCTATATTAACTTGCTCTCAAAAGATTATGGTTTTATTCTCGGTGGAGCCAAACTTAGGGTTTCCAAGTTTCCTGATAACACTAGCTATTCTGGTTTAGGGTTTTGGTTTACGATTTGGCTTTCAAAGTCAAGCTTAGTTACAAAGAAAACTGGGGCTTACAATTGACATAGGCACTTAATGTTTTTTACCTAAGGGTCTTATTTATAGAAGAGGTATTACACTTATCTTGTTTTTAATTGGTCTCAACTAGGAGTCGAATAAGGTTGTTATGCATCGAGGTTTATTGGAATTGCTATGGTAGGCTTACTTTATTCTATATTTCAATTCTTTGTCTACTTCATGTTTTCTCCACATCATTTTGTTATGTTCTATCTCTAAGTCATTTCTACCATCTTTAAACTTGGGTCAACATTATAAGGTCAATCTTTTTATATGATACTTCCATTTCATTGATCGTATATTCCTAAATATCCTCCGATTCTTATATAAGCATTTCCTGCCTTCTTCTAATATTCTCCAAGGTAGAGTTCTATTCTTAGACATAAGGATTCGAATATTACAGGTCATCTATCTTTTTGGTTTTTAAGATCAAAACCTATCACTCTAACCTTCCAATATCCTTTTTCCTAATTCCCAAAACCTTGTTGCTCTGATACCAACTTAAATTGTCACGCTCCCAAGGGTACCCTAAACGTGGCAGTCCACCGTACACAATACTAAAGCTAAGAATGACTACCTCAGTCACGCAAAGGCTTCCATATCATGTACAAAGCGTACATCACAACCAAGGGACCGCATCAGAGTAGCTCAAATTACATTGATAATGACTAAGTAACAAGGCAAGGAGAATACTATCAAAAAACATAAACATGGCAAATGACAATTCTTAGGGGCATATCTCTCTATTGTCTTCAAGTCAAAATAAACACTATCACGCACTAAAGGGTACCTTAAATGCGACAGTCTGTCATACTCGATATTTAAACTCAAGTATGACAACCTTAGTCACTCCATGAGTTTGAACACCGGGTGTAAAGCTCACGTTCAACATATAAGGAACCAAACTTTGGTTCGAAATAGTTTAAGGAGACATACTGAAATAGCCATGAAATTCCTAATTTTTATTTTATAAGTGTATTGTTGAATTTAAGCATGATATATATATATATTTATATATTGTTAGTGAGTTTAATTTTGATGAGTATTATGATGTGTGAAAGTGTAGAATTATTTAAATATGTTAGATTAATTATTTAGAGTTTGAAAAATATTAATATGCCTTAGAGTGTGTTATTTATGCTTAGAATAAGTGAAATGTATATATAAATATCCATAGGTAGCAGAAAAATAGGTAAAAACTTAGCCATTAAACCTCCATTATGTGCCTTAAGACAAAGATATTAATTAACCCAAAACAAAGTCATTAAGCCTTTATTGTCCTCATGCCCTTAAAGTCAACATGGGATAAACTAACTACTTAACCTCTAAAAATTCGGCCAAAAATCCCAGACCAAACCAAAAGCCCCATTTGCCCTAAAACCTCTTTCTTCACTCCAAAAAGGCTCCCAAGGTGAACCAAGTTTGAGAATTGATTTTCTACAACATCCACCATCAAAAAGCTTGATCTAGAGTCATTAAACCAAGCCTTGAAGTTCTTGTGGTAAGTGTATTTTTCAACTTTCTTTTCTATGCATGAATATGTAGTCTTGATGCTATATTTGTTTAATTCATGCTCCATGATGTTTTGATGGTATATGATGTGTTATAGGACTAGAGTGGTTAGTTTTATGTGCTTAGGATGAGTTTTGAAGTGTTGGAAGTGTTGGTGAGTGCATGTGGTTTGATGACCTAATATTGAAGATGATGTGAATTTGAAGTGTAATTGATGTTTGATGGAAGTTAGAAGAAGATGATGAATAGTGATTTGGAGTTGATGAAGTTTTGGAGATGTTTGGTGTTGTTTGAATGTTATATTGATCATATAACAAGTTTTGGGAAACTTTAGAATGAGTTTAAAGAATTTTAAGAAGTGTAAAATGCATTTAAAGAATAAAGAATTTCGTCATTTTTTTGTTGTAGTGTACACAACCTGCTACATGGGCGTGCACATGGCCGTGTAGGCCTTGAAATCCTTAAAAATTCGTCTCGGGTCATTTTTTTTACCCAACACGGCCTCGATGCACGGCCATGCACACGGTGTGCAGACTTCCCCTGTTTCACAGCTTGTTTGTAAATCAACCATAACTTTTTCATCTGACCTCTGTTTGAGGTGATTCAAGTTGCGTTGGAAAGCTTAAAAAAGAGTATAACTTTCATGTTTTAAGTTTTCACAAATTTTAAAAGTAACAATGCTTAAATTTTATTTCTTTCTAGCTGATACACTTTCCAAACAAAGTTTAAAACTTATTGTTAGTTGTTAAAAGTTCTCCCAAGCTTGATAAATGATCATTTAAGTATTTGTTGAGTATTGTATGATAATATATGATATCCAAATGCTATGTGATGATGTTGTAATGATTTATTTGAATTTCTTTGGAATTATTATACTTGAGATTTGATGAACGTATATACTTGAACTAAGTGTGAGTTGTAATTACTTCTTTTTACAGTGAGTGATTCCCTTTCGGTTATTCCCATTGAATCTCGTCTAGTACAGGCATGCAGTAACTAGCTTGTCTCTGTGTTAGGATAGGCATTTATGAAAACTATATATTAAGAAAAACTTAATTGTGAGTGTTGATTTGTGTTTTACGCCATTAAATCTAATCCCTGCCCAGAGTGGCATGAGTGCCTAGAGGCGCCTCCTCACAGATTGGGTGAGCCTGGGGTGGAATTGGTATCCAGTTCGGGGAGCGGCACCCTGCTTAGATTGGGCATGGTAGATTTAGGTGTTTTCTGTAAAATTATCTAGAACGGTATAAGTATCCGAGCTACTTATATCAACCTCCTGAGCGTCAAGGTTGTTACTCAGGATCCCCCACTATCCTTGTTGCCGGAGTTTGAATACTCCATGTTGAATTACTAACTAAAGACTAAATAATAATGAATGGTTGTTGCATCTTGCATTTAGTTCAGGCTTGTGTGAATCATCTCGCTTTTGTTTTCGTTATTGTGTACTGAGCCTCTGGTTCATATTTTATCTATTTCAGGTGAGGATCTTGATGAGTCTTATGCGAGCTTGGGTTATGGTCCTGATTTTGAGGATTTTATGGAGGAGTTTGAGGACTAGAGATGGCCCTGGACTGGTTGGAGCCCAATCTTTTCGTAATAGACTAGATATATAGGTTGGATAGTTGTTTATATGGTTCTTGATGAACTATATGTTTTGTAGTTTTGCTAAGGCTTGTAAGAAGCCTTTTGGTTGTAATATATATGTATGTATGTATGTACCTAGCTTGTATAACCTGAGCTATTTTCTTATAATGTTTGTATATATATGGTATTGTGTTTTGAAAATAAGCTATTAAGTAAATAATTTTCAAAATGACTTATGTTGTGAAATTAAACAAACAATTCATCAAACATTTCCTCTCGGACAACCTTACATATAATTCTGCAGATTATATGTGGTTGGGGAACTGTTATCACTTATTTTAAATATATGGCTGATAGTGGGTCCTTACACATACATAGCAATAAGAATGTAAATCATAACACTTATATCTAGATTTAATCTATTACATGATCTAAGGGGCATACTCCCATCAAAATATTAAGAGTTCTTAAGTTCTCAAAAATCTCTTACAACAACCATCATATATATATATTTATATATCAATTTAGGAGATCCAACTAGAAGTCTACGCCTACATCTTGGTCCCGACTTCTGCAAAAAGCTCCTTAGAGTCCAAAAGTTGTACCTGAGGAAAGTGGCTTCTAGGAGATAGCCATAAATATTCATACTGCAACAGGAAACTATTGGGGTATAAGCTTACAATCTTAGTGAGTTCCACTTCCAAAATTAAATGCTCAACATGTAACATATAACCGACAAGTTATATTAACAACCATATGAATGCACAAACACGTGAGCATACAATACATAAGACTAACCGGAAGTTTTATGTTGAATGGATTTAAGCCCTCCCTTCGGGGTTAGGTGTTTCAGGCCCATACGACCAATGATTTTAATTTTTTTCGTTTCTTGTTGTGGTTGATACAGGTGCCTACTGTCACGCCCCGAAGGGTACCCTAAATGTGGCAGTCTGCCGTACATAATATTAAAGCTTAGGAATGACCGCCTCAGTCATGCGAAGGCTTCCATACTATGTACAAGGCGTCTAACACATGGAGAAGACACATCGCAGTGATACATTTTATATTGATACAACTTGAGAATAATGTAAAGGAAATACACATCGCTATACTTCAATTACATTTTATCCACAGATTTCACTACACAAACTATTACAAAACAATTCACAAAACCTAGCTAATATTTTCAAGCATTCTTACTTCCAACCAAAATCCTGAAGTTATATTCGGTTCCAACCATCTCGGTCCCTAAGTAGCATTCTCCCGTCAACCTATTTATTTAAACATCTATTGGGGTATAAGCTACATTAGCTTAGTGAGAGTTCCCTTAATTTTGTACCATAACAAGCAAGTTATAATTCATCCATATGCTATGCATGAGCAAACACATGAGCAGATGAGCATATGACTTTTTGGTAGCCATATTTGAATGGATTTACGCCCTCCATTAGGGGTTAGGATGGTCCATAAGACATGCAACCATAATTCTAATCTTGAGTGGGATAGTCCATAAGTCATGCAACCATATTCCCAATCTCTTTCTCTTAGTTATACAACCTTTGTTGTTTTATTGTAATAGTTTTATGTGCCTACCCCACATCCGTTAACTTAAGCGATTTCGCATCCTTAATGTTAACAAGGCCCTCTCGCCTTCTGCTAATATACTTTTATCCCACCAAAGGTATATTAGCTAATGCAATGTGACTCAGTACGTGATATGCATGTACAGTTTATTCATATAATCATGGCATGTTAATTATGTAGATTAAGAGCGATCATAGAGAATTTCAAGCAATTCAAGTCTATGCTAACTCATACAATGATTTTACAACAAGTCTCGCCTCGATATACTTATCATTCATTCAACCAAGGTTATATCACAACTCATTACACTTTTATCTTTTCCTAATTCTAATGCAAGTAGCTACAAGCACAATCAAGGTAACAAAATAAGAGGAAAACTCACTCGACCATTGGATCACCGATCTCTTAGTAAAAGTAATCCGGTGGTAGGGAATAGTCGATTTTGGGGTCATCCAAAAAGGAAGAAATAATAATAACTATTTCATCACTTAACTAATCCAAACTATCTTATACAAACCATTAAATTTGTAATTCTCATCCTAAGCGGGAATTCCAACTTAAAACGGCCATAATTTGGTCGTTTTAACTCGGAATTTAGCAAATTATATATCGATTTCTATCTACTTCGAAAGATCTATCTAATTATAATATGATAATTAAGTTTTAAAAACTTTAAAGCTTCGAAAAGGTTTGATCAGTAGCGAAATTCAATTCCGAAAAGTAGTTTTGTGAATGTTTGTAAGATTTCTATTATCCAAAGAAAGTATACATGCAATATGAACAAGTTACTAACATAAATGATATGTCATGAGATATATATATATATATATATATATACATGTTCTTGATGATATATATACATATTCTTGATGATATTGAATAAAAGAAATTTTTAGAAAACTTTTTCTTTGTAAGACTTTATGAAAAATTATCTTAGAAAAGCTAGTCTTGTATTCTTGACAATCCCTATTTGTTTTTAGAAAAATTCCTTGATAAAATTTGTTTATTCTTGTCAAAATTAAGCCTTCATTATCTACATTCCTTAAGGCCTTTGTTTTCAATAAAAATCTCCATTTACACTTGTAAACATGTTTTTAAAATTGGTTTATCCCAAAATCCGAATTTTGTAAAAATTGTTTTTGTGGTGATTCCTTTAAGTAAAAATCATTTAATACTTAGAAAATTAAGGCTCAACCATACCTAGCCACTAAGGACTTCATTTCTTTAATAAAACTTCTATTTTGAGTTTGGAAAGTAAGTGTTTTCATGACCTCACTCCAAAATTACGAATTTCCTAAGTTGACTAGCAACTCAAAATTTTTTTTTTTCCTACTTCATTTCTTCTCCTTGTTCTACATATTTTTCTTAGCAAATCTCATCTTAATTTATAAAAATCATTACTTGATGATATCTATGATCTAAACTCTTAAATTTTCATATAAAACACAAGCTTTGAAGTTGATAAAAGGGTTTTTAAAGCATGGTTTTGAAACCATTCGAATTTACAAAATTTGGATAAAACTCAAATTTCATATTTTATAATCTCTTCCTATTTTTGAGAATCTCTACTTGTAGGTCTACCATTTATCAAAAACATCTCCTATTGATACCTATTCCATAAGCCTTCCATTTTCTAAACAAATCTTTCATTTTGGTGTTGAAAAATGGGTTTTTAAAATTGGTCTTGGTTGAGATCCGAATTTACCAAATTTATTTTTGGACATATCTTTTGATAAAATCCATCTAAACTTATGAAAAATCATCATTTATATATCCTATCTTAAGAGCCTTCCATTTCTTAAATAAAAACTTCATTTTGAGTTGGAAAATATGTTTTTAAACTATGCCTTGGCCTAAATCTGAAATGAGATTTTTGTTTTGAAAATAACTTTTGAAAATCACCTTTGATTATTGTAAAAAGAAGTCTTCATGATATACATCTACTAAACCTTCATTTTCTCACTAAAACTTCCATTTTGAGACTTGGAAAGTGATTTTTAAATATAGGTTTTGCTAAGATACGAATTTCACTATTTTTATTCAAGTTCAAAACCAAGATCTATACTTTCTATGATCATAAATATAAAAGAAATCCATGGTAATAACTATAAACTCATAAATCTAAACTTTTACTCCTCAAAATCATTGATTTATGATATCTATTCCTTAAGCGTTTTATTTTAAATGAAAAATACACATTTTGAAGTTAAAAAATAGCTTTTCTAAATATGGTTCCCTTTTTATCCAAATTTTCAAAAATGATTTTTGTTGAAACTAAAATAGATCTTGAGCTTTCTAAAACTTTTCTACTATCATCAAGCTATTACAAGTTATTTAAGAAAATAAATCAAAAGTCTAATGCATTTATGAACCTAAAACAACTAGATCTAGTTATAAATACATGAACACTATGATGGTTATGTGAATGATGAATATATGCATAAATCATTAGCAATAACAAAATAATAACTCATATAACAAGATCTAAAGCATAAACAAAATCAAAGCTACAAAAAAAAAAATTAGATATACAAAATATAACTACTTTTAGCAAGAAATAATAATGATACAAGAAAATAATCATGGATAAGAGGAGTGTTTCATTTTGCCATCATCATCCTTAGCTTTTAAGCTTATGGAAGGTCATTTGATGCAAGAAACTCTCACTGTACTTTACCTATATCTTCTATGAAAGCTTAAGAAGAAGGTTTACTCAAAGGATCTTCAAGAATGGAGTGTGGAAGCAAGATTTAGAGATGGGGGCAGCTTGTATTCCTTGCAAGAACAAGGCTAAGAAAGTGATAAAGAGAGGAAAAAGAGAGAGTAAATGGTGTAGAGTTTCAAAGAAGGAAAGAGTGTAAATGAGAGGCATTAAATGGAGAGAGAGGAGTGTATTAATTGAAAGAAAAAAAAATAAAATAATGGCGGCAAATGGGTGGGGGGCTGCACATGAAATGCAAAGGAGAGAGAGGGGGTTTAGTTAGTTTGTAACTTAAATTTTTAAAAGTGTAATTTATGTCCCTTCATTTGATAACTAAAAGAGACTTTAAATCATTAAATAATTAATAAATAAAAGAAAATGGCTATTTTTATGAGTGTGGTCAGCTTTCATTTGTAGGGAAATAGAGTGTAGAATGAGTGAAGAAAACTTGATTAATGTGTAGAAGTGATAATTGAAGTGTACTTGAAGTATGTGTTGAAAAAGTATTTTTTATTAAAAATATATATAAAATAAAATTAAGAAAAATATCTTTAAATGAGTGGCAGAATTTTCATAATAAAATTAAATTAATTATTTGAATTATTTTAGTATTTCAACAAATATATTATCGGTATGATCAAAATACACAAATAGGAGCTATAATTAATATTTTTAACTCAAAAAATTCTAAAAAATTTTTTATGAAATAAAATATTTTTCAATTTTTCAATTATTAAATTAATTTTTTTATTTTTAGTATCAGGTCTTAAACAGAAACTGACCGTAAAAACCCGAAACGAACTAAATTTTGGAAAAACAGAATTTTCTATAATATATAAAATATTTATCTAAAAATATAAGGGTTTATAAGAATAATAAAATTTTATAATGAATAGTACCAAAAGACTAGTTAATTACCGATAGTAATGAATTACGAATATAATTGCAAAATCAGATATTTCTAGTTATCGAAAAATTATAAAACTGATATTTTAGAAATTCTTATAAAAATAAGAGTTTAACGGTATTAATGGAATATTTTTTATATCTCGAACCCTAGGACATGCTTTTTGAAATCTGTATCTGAACGGGTTCGAAATAGGTCAAAAATTTACCGATCTGATATTTTTAATCGAACTTATATTACTACGAGCTACTCTACACACTTAAACTACACCTCGGCCTCTAGGGTTAAGGGCGCGAGATTGCCGAACTTAAACTACTGTATTCCACTTAAGGTTCTTGGGTGATTTTCCGGTTTAGATCTTTGCCAATTTGGAAACTGACGTTTTATGTTTATACAACATATTTACTTTCAGATAATTATTTTAAATTTTATTTTTGTAAGTATTTAATATCTCTTAACATTTTCGGAATTTTTGAATTGAGTTTTATTTTCGAAAGTTTATCGTTATTTACTTTTTAAAAATTTGTTTTTTTTTTTTTGTTCTATATTACTCAATTTTATAAGTCAGAGTTAAGTATAAAATTTGTCATATGTAGTGGTTTTGGATTTGAAGTATGTTGAGTTCTTATTTTATTTTTAAGCATTTTTATTTTTCTCAAGATCAAGAAATTTTTGGATTCATTAGTGATTTAGGACTAGTCGAAGTTCGGTTTTAATTTGGAGTCATTTTTAGGGTCTATTTTTGAAGTTCATTTTGAAATTATTTACTGAAATTTTCCGAGGCTTACACCCACCCACACACATTTTCAATTCCAACCCATACGCCAACATTTAATTTCCGGCCATTACACTAACATTCGCGTTTACAGGCCCTCGTTGCCCAGCTATTATGCCTTCTTCTCACAAAGGTATATAACCTATGCAATGTGACCGACATATGGGATGCATGGTCAATTTGAGTACAAGATCATGGCATATTAATTTAACAATTTATGGGTGATTATATAGATTTCAGACATATCAATTCTATACTAAGTCATACAAATAATTACAACAAGCTTATTTCGATATTCTTATCCTCAATTCACCCATGTAGAAAATCATATTCAAACAATCAATTTTATCTTGTCCTAAATCTAATGCTACTAATATTACAAGCACAAGCACAAACATAAAATTTAAATATAGTGAACTCATTTTGCCATGGCGCGAAAATCCACTTAATCGTAATAGTCCTCGGAAAGATCTAGTCCGTCTCTTAAGTCTCCTAATAAAAAGAAATAACTCTAATGAGTATTTTTATGAAGTTTGAATGAACTTACAATTTCTATTCTAATAAGTTCATCAAAATTCGTGTAAGAGAAAATTCCAACATAAAACGGCCATAACTTGGTCATTTTAACTCGAAATTTCGCATATTCTATACCAATTTCTACCTATTTGATGAGAGCAATCTATTTCTAGAATTATTTCGAACAAACGAGGTCGGGTGGTCCATGAAAAGTAGGGTACAGAATACTACACGAATTTCCCATTCCATAATTAAACTTCTTTGATAGATACTTAGCTATCATTATATCTTATAAGACTCTATTATATACATATATAACTTAATACCATGCATGATACATGAGTGTTGGAAATTTATAATTTCTCATGTACTTAGATAACATTAAATAAGAAGTATATGACATTACTTTCCTAACTTTGTTTTTACAAGTGCATCATGTATATGTGCAACACCTACAAGCTATTATCATGAAGGTTATGAGATAATCTATCTATATGCATATATATATATAGTACCAAGAATTCTTTTTGAAAAACTTTTACTTTGCAAAACTTTTTAAATTTACTAGATTTAAGAAAAATAGTTTTTCTTCTTGTAAAATCATATTTGCTTTTATCAAAACTCAACATTGATGACCTACATAGCCATCACTTTCATTATTAAAATAAAAACCTTCCTTTTGGGGTTAGAAAATAGATGTTTATATAGGTGGTTTACCTAATTACGAATTTTACAATTTTCTTTTTTGAAAATGAAAACATGGTTAAATCTATTCTTGGAAACCATTCATTGTTCTGGGATTATACTTTGATAAATCTCTCTTATCTTTGTCAAAATTAGGTCTTTATTATATGTATCCCTTAGACTTCCATTTTTTTTTTTTTTTTTTTTATAAAATCATCATTTTGGCTCTTGGAAATAAGTGTTTAAATAGTGGGCATTTTCAAATCCGAATTTAAAATTTCATCTAAGCTTGTTTTCTTTGTAAAACTCATTTATTCTTTCAAAAACTATTTCCTAATCAAAATCTACTCCTTAAGGCTTCTATTTCCTTAATAAAATCTTGTTTTGGAGTTGAAAAATGGGTGTTTACATCTCAAGCTTCCTTTCTTACGAATTTAATTCTTGTTACTGAGATTGAAATATAACTTTTGTAAACTTGCCCTTGTTTTGAAATATTTCTTAGTAGATCTAAGCTTTTCTGAATAAGATCACTCATTTATGATATCTATCCCTAAGCTCTTCATTTTTAATATAAAATACATATTTTGAAGTGGAAAAATAGGTTTTCTATATATTGTTCCTTTTTTATCCGAATTTTCAAAAGTTATTTTTGTTGAAACTAAAGTAGATCTTAAGCTTTCTAATACTTTCTTGCTATCATCAAGCTATTACAAGTTATTTATGAACATAAAAAAAAAAGTTTAATGCATTTATGAGCTCCAAACAACTAGATCTAGTTTACTATACTAGCCACAATGCATGAACTCTATGATGGTTATGTGAATATGAATAGATGATGAATATATGCATAAATCATTAATAATAATAACAAAACTTGATAATAAAACGAGATGATAGCAAAATAACTCAAATAACAAGATTTATAACATTATGATGGCAAGGATCTCATGCTCAAGTGTTTCCACTGTAAACCCCGGAAAATTCAGTAAATAATTCCAAAATGAACTTAAAAAATAAACTCTAAAAGTCACTCCAAATTAAAACCGAACTTTGACTATTCCTAAATCATGAATGAATCCAGAAATTTCTTAATCATGAGAAAAATAAGAATCCTTAAAAATAAAATAAAAACCAACAGTCTTCAAATTCAAAACCACTACGTACGATAAATTCTATACGTAGCTTGACTTATAAAATCGGGTAATATAGAGCCCAAAATCAAATTATTAAAAAGTAAATAATGATTAACATTCGGAAATAAAGCCTAATTCAATAATTTCGAAAACGTTAAGAGATATTAAGTACTTACAAAAAATAAAATTTTAAATAAATTTCTCAATTGAATATATTGTATAAACATAAAATATCAGTTTCCAAATTGGCAAAGATCTAAACCAGAGAATCACTTGGAAACCTTAAGTGGAATATAGTAGTTTAAGTCCGGCAATCTCGCGTCCTTAACTCTAGAGGCCGAGGTGTAGTTTAAGTGTGTAGAATAGCTCGTAGTAATGTAAGGTCGCTTAAAAATATCAGATTGGTAAAGTTTTGACCTATTTCGAACCTGTTCGAATACAGACTTCGAAAAGCGTGTCTCGGGGCTCGAGATATCAAAAATATATCATTAGTACCATTAGACTCGTATTTTCATAAGGATTTCTAAAATATCAGTTTAATAATTTTTTGATAACTAGAAATATCTTATTTTTCGATTTCCTTCGTATTTTATTATTACCAGTAATTAACTAGTCTTTTAGCACTATTCACCACAATTCATTACATAATTTTATTACGCTTGTAAACCCTTATATTTTTGGATAAATATTTTATATATTATGGAAAATTCTGTTTTTCAAAATTTAGTTCGTTTCGGGCTTTTACGGATCAGTTTCTGTTTAAGACCCGATATTAAAAATAAAATAAATTAATTTAATAATTGAAAAATATTTAAATTTTTTATTTTCATAAATTAAATTTTTAGAATTTTTCGGGTATAAAAATATCAATTATAGCTCATATTCGCGTATTTTGATCATACCGATAACATATTATTAAAATACTAAAATAATTCAATTAATTATTTAATTTTATTTATTAAAATTTGCCACTCCTTTAAAAATATTTTTATTAATTTTATTTTTTATATTTTCCCAATAAAAAGTACACTTACAACCCATACCTTCAAGTACACCTTTACACATACTTCTTTTTCACTTCAATCTTTCTACACTTTATTATATCACTTCATGGCAGATTTTTCTCTTCTTTATGGCTGCCTTGACTCTTGAAATACTTCAAAAATTAATTAAAATAATCCTCTTTCAATCTTCTTCAAGAAGCTACACTTACACATTAATTACATTACAATTTCAAGTTAAAAGCCAACTAAATGCCCTCTCTCTCTCTTGTTATGAATCATGCCAGCTTTGGGGTTTCTTTTGCTGCCATTTATTTATTTTTATCTCATTTAAAGAGTCTTTAAACTCATTCTCTCTCTCTCTCACAGTTACACCTTCATCTCTTTACCATTCTTTACACTTTTCTCTCTATTTTTCCTCTCTTTCTCTCTCCTTTTCTCTTGTTCTTACATGAAGATCCTTGCTGCCCCTATTTCTTCTTTGAGCTCCCACATATATTTCTTCAAGATTCTTGGATAAAACTCTTGTCCAAAGCTTCCATAGATGATATAGGTAAAGTATAGTGAGAGTTTCGTGCATCAAATGACCTTCTATAAGCTTAAAAGCTAAGGATGATGATGCCAAAAATGAAACACTCATCTTCTCCATGATTATTATCTTGTATCATTATTATTTTCTTGCTAAAAATAGTTATATTTTGTAGATCTAACTTTTTGTAACTTTGATTTTTGTTTATGCTTTAGATCTTGTTATTTGAGTTATTATTTTTGTTATTGCTAATGATTTATGCATATATTCACCATTCACATAACTATCTTAGTGTTCATGCATTTATAATTAGTATAGTAAACTAGATCTAGTTGTTTTAGGTTCATAAATGCATTAGACTTTTGTTTTATGTTCATAAATAACTTGTAGTAGCATGATGATAGTAGGAAAGTTTTAGAAAGCTCAAGATCTATTTTATTTTCAACAAAAATCATTTTTGAAAATTCGGATAAAAAGGGAACCATATTTAGAAAAGTTATTTTTCAACTTCAAAATGTGTATTTTTCATTTAAAATGACGGGCTTAGGGAATAGATAACATGAATGAATGATTTTGATGAGTAAAGTTTAGATCTATGAGTTTATAGTTTACTACCATGGATTTCTTTTATATTTATGTTCATATTAAGTATAGATCTTGGTTTTGAACTCAAACAAAAATGGTGAAATTCGTATTTAAGCAAGACTCCTATTTAAAAACCACTTTCCAAGTGTCAAAATGAAATTTTTACTTGAGATAATGAAGGCTTAATGTATATATATCATAAAGACTTCATTTTATATGGTTCAAAGATGATTTTTAAAGATTAATTTTCAAAACAAAATTCTATTTCCGGATTTTGGCCAATGCACAGTTTAAAAACATGTTTTCTAACTCAAAAATGAAGTTTTTGTTCATGATATGGAAGGCTCTTAGGATAGGATATGAAAGGGATGAATTTTCATAAGTTTAGATAGATTTTATCAAAAGATATGTCCAAAAATAAATTTTGTAAATTCGGATCTCAACCAAGAAATTTTGAAACCCATTTTTCAACTTCAAAATAAGATTTTTATTAAGGAAATGGAGCCTTAAGGGGTAGGTTTGATTATGAAATGGTTTTTGAAAGACTAAATGAGTTGTACAAAGAAAACAAACTCAAATGAATATTTCAAAATTCGGATTTGAAAATAGCCACCATTTAAACACCTATTTCCAAATGCCAAAATGATAATTTTAATAGGAACATGGAAGTCCTAGGGAGTATATGTAACAAAGACCAAGTTTTGACAAAGATAAGAGAAGTTTATCAAAATATAATCTTAGAACAACAAATGGTTTTCCAAGAATAAGTTAAACAATATTTTCATTCTTTAAAATTTTGTAAAATTCGTACTTCGACAAACCACCTATATAAACATATATTTTCTAACCCCAAAATGAAGGTTTTTATTGAGATAATGAAGGTGATGGTTATATAGGTCATCAAGGTTGAGTTTTGATAAAGACAAGTATGATTTTACAAGAAAAAAAACTATTTTTCTTAAGTTTAGTAAAATTCAAAGTTTTGCAAAGTAAAACTTTCCAAAAAGAATTCTTGGTACTATATGTATACATATAGATAGATCATCTCATAACCTTCATAACAATGGCTTGTAGGTATTATATATATACATGATACATTTGTAGAAATAAAGTAGGAAAATTTGAGTTGCTTGTTTTTTTGAGAAATTCGTAATAATGGAGTAATGGCATGAAAACACTTACTTTCCAAATTCAAAATAGAAGTTTTATTAATGAAATGAAGTCCTTAGTAGCTAGGTATGGTTGAGCCTTAATTTTCTAAATATCAAATGATTTTTTACTTAAAGGAATCACCACAAAAACAATTTTTACAAAATTCGGATTTTGAGATGAACCATGTTTGAAAACATGCTTACAAAGTATAAAATGAGAATTTTTATGTAGAAATGAAGGTCATAAGTAATAGATATAATGAAGACTCAATTTTAACAAGGATAATTATATTTTCTTAAGAAATAAATCCAAAACAAATGGAAATGATCAAAGTTAGGAAACTAGTTTTCTTAAAAGTAAATAGCCATGGAATCTTACAAATAAAAAGTTTCTAAAATCTCCTTTTAGAAAATATTGACAAAAGCATGCATACATCAAGCTCATAACATACCATTCATAATAGGAAATCATCAACATTGCATATATAGTTGATCTATATAATAGGAACATTATAAACATTTACAAAACTATTTTTCGGAATTGGAATTTGTTACTATTCTGATCTGATCCAATCTTTTTGAAACTTTAAAGTTTTCAAAACTTAAATGTAATATTAAAATTAGATAAATCTTTCGAAGTAGATAATTTGGATTAGTTAAGTGATGAAATACTTATTAGGGTATTTCTTCCTTTTTAGGTGACTCCGAAATCGACGATTCCATACCACTAGATTATTTTTACTAAGAGATCGGAGATCCAATGGCCGAGTGAGTTTTCCTCTTATTTTGTTACCTTGCTTGTGCTTGTAGCTAGTTGCATTAGAATTAGGAAAAGATAAAATTAAAATGAATTGTGATATAATCTTGGTTGAACGAATGATAAGTATATCGAGGGGGACTTGTTGTAAGATCATTGTATGAGTTAGCATAGACTTGAATTGTTTCAAATTCTCTATGATCGCTCTTAACTTACATAATTAACATGCCATGATTATATGAATAAACTGTACATGCATATCACATATTGAGTCACATTGCATAGGCTAATATACCTTTGGTGGGACAAAAATATATTAGTGGATGGTGGGTGGGCCAATGTTAACATTAAGGATGTGAAATCGCTTAGGTTAACGGTAGTGGTGTAAGCACTTGAATCAACTACATAAAACAACAAGAGAAAGAGATTGAGATTGTGGTTGCATGACTTATGGACCACCCCACTCAAGATTGGAATCATGGTTGCATGTCTTATGGACCATCCTAACCCTGAATGGAGGGTGTAAATCCATTCACATATGGCTACCAGAAAGTCATATGCTTGTCTGCTCATGTGTTTGTTCATGCATAGCATATGGATGAATTATAACTTGCTTGTCATGGTATGAAATTAAGGAAACTTTCACTAAGATAGTGTAGCTTATACCCTAATAGATGTTTGAATAAATAGGTTAACGAGAGAATGCTACTTGGGGATTGAGATGGTTGGAGCCGAATATAACTTCGGGATTTCAGCAGGAAGCAAGAATGCTTGAAGATATTAGCTGGGTGTTATGAATTGTTTTGTAATAGTTTGTGTAGTGAAATCTGTGGATGAATTGTATATGAAGTATAGTGAATTGTATTTCCTTTACATTGTTACTCAAGTTATATCAATATAAAATGTATCTCTCCAATGTGTCTCATTTATATGTTAGACGCCTTGTACATAGTATGAAAGCCTTCGCATGACTGAGGTAGTCATTCCTAGGCTTTAATATTATGTGTACGGCGGACTGCACGTTTAGGATATTCTCCAGGGTGTGACACCCACATCCCTAGCTTGAAGCTCGTGAGGATTTTTGAGTAGAATAACACATGAATGAACTTGCCATTACATGTTTCTAAGGTTGTAAAGTTTAGATCTATTACCTATTGGATGTTTGGAACAAGAAACTTGAAGAAAAATATGTGAGTATGTGTGTATGTGGGTTATGGTTTTGGCAAGGGAGAGGAAGAGAGAAAGAAATTTTTTTGCAAGATTTTAGTTTAGTAAACAAGTGAAAAAGTGAAGTGAAGTCAGTATAAAAGGATATATATATATATAGACAAATGGATTAGGGTTTGTGTACTAAAAGAAAAGAAATAAAACAAATTGTGAGAGGGAAGAGGGAGGGTAGTTGCACTGGTTTCACAAGAGAGAGAGGAGGAGTTGTGTTGTGTAAGTTTCAATATTAATTAAGTAATTTAAGTAGTAAAAGTTATATTGGAAAAGTAAATTGTAAGGAAAATGATGAAATTGTAAAAGTAGGATGTAAGGATATAAGAAATAGGTTATAGGTAGTTGTACTTGTGAATAGTGTGAAAGAAATAAAAAAGTAAATTAAACATTTAAAGTACTGGTATATTGAAAATACGATAAAAAAGTTATATCTGTAACTTTTATAACCCAAAAAATTATATAACTGATATATTTGGAAATCTTATGAAATTACGAGTCTAACGGTACTAATATCATTTATTTAATATTTCAAGCCCTGGGACATGCTTTTCAAAGTCTGTATCCGTCGGGTTCGAAATGGGTCAAAAATTCGCTAATCTTATTTTTTTAATTATCCTAGTATTATTATGAACCAAGCTACATTCTTCACTCGTATTTCGACTTCTTGGTTTAGGAATACGGGATTGCCGGATCTAAACTACTGGGGTTTCTAGGAATTTGTTGACTTAGGTTTTTCAGTTGACTTTCGGTTTAGGGTTTGAACTGATATTCCCCTAAAAAATTAGGGGCTTACAACCTACCCCCTTAAAAAAAGTTTTTTCCCAAAAACTTGAAGCACGAACCTAATTCCTTAAACAAATTGGGATATTTTTGTCACTTCTCATTATCAGCCTCCCAAGTTGCCTCCACGTATGAGTGATTTCTCTAAAGAACCTTAACATATCTGATTTCCTTATTTCTTAACTTTTGAACCTTTCGATCTAGAATCTACATCGGGTGCTCTTCATAAGTGAGGTTCTCTTTTAACAATACCGATTCCAATTCTACAACTTGATCCGAGTCAGATATATGCTTTTGAAGAACAGAGACGTGAAAAACATTGTGTACCCCAAACAAATTTGGTAGTAAAGCAAGGCGGTATGCCAATTCCCCAACTCGCTCAAGTACTTCAAATGGACCAATATACCGAGGGCTTAACTTTCCTTGCGAGCAGATTCGATGAATACTCTTGATAGGGTTTACCTTTAAGTACACATGATCTCCTACTTGGAATTCAAGAACCCTTTTTAGATTTCCTAACTTTTGACGATCTTGAGCCTCCTTCATTGTTGTTGAATAAGTCGTACCTTATCAGCGGCGTGTTGTATAAGATCCAGTCCAAGAACCAATTTCTCCACAATCATCCCAAAATAACGGAGATCTACACTTTCGTCCATATAAAGCTTCATATGGTGGCATTTTAATCGTCAAGTGATAACTATTGTTGTAAGCAAACTCTACTAAGTGTAAGTGTGCTTCCCAACTTTCTTTAAACTCCATCACACATGCTCGAAGCATATCCTCTAGTGTCTGTATGGTTTGCTCAGACTGTCCATCGGTCTGAGGATGATATGCTGTACTGAAGTGCAACTTAGTCCCCATACACTTTTGCATGCTTCCCCAAAACTTGGACACAAATCTTGAGTCTCGATCTGATACAATCCCAACTGGTACTCCATGTAGACGAACGACTTCCTTAATGTAGAGCTTTGCCAATTTATCCATAGAATAGGTCATACTTATTGGTAGGAAGTGAGCGGACTTGGTTAACTGATCTACTATAACCCATATAGCACCATGCCCTACTAGCATTTTCGGCAATCCACACACAAAATCCATGGAACTCTTATCCCACTTCTATTCCGGTATCGGCAATAGTTTCACAATCCTCCGATCTTTGATGCTCTACTTTCACTTGTTGGAAAATCGGACATTTCAACACAAATTCGGCTACGTCCCGTTTCATTCTGTTCCACCAGTAATGTCCCTTAAGATCTTGGTACATTTTTGTTTCCCCCGAGTGTATCGTATACCTAGAATTGTGAGCTTTACTCATGATCTCCTTTTGTATCTTCTCATCATTTGGTACACAAAGTCGTCCCTTCGTTCTTATCACATCCTCGTCATCTACCATGAAGTCAGTATATTTTCCTTCTTGAATTTCCCTCTTTATTCTTTGTATTATCTCATCGTAACACTGAGCTTCCTTGATTCTTTCCACCAAAGTGGGTTCCATCCCAAATTTGCTATTTCCATCTCAGTATCTCCTCTTATGAACTCGATACTTAACCTTTCAAACTCCTTCGCTAATTCCTTTTGATCAGTAAGCAAGGCTGCTACTTCTCCGTGATTCTTACGACTTAAAGCATCAACAACCGCATTCACTTTCCCCAGGCAATAATTAATCCCTAAATCGTAATCCTTGATTAACTCGAGCCATCTCCTTTGTCTCATGTTCAACTCCTTTTGTGTGAACAAATACTTAAGGCTCTTGTAATCAGTATAGATCTCGCACCTTTGCCCATAAAGGTAGTGTTGCCATATCTTTAAAGCGAACACCACTGTAGCTTGTTCCAAATCATGTGTAGGGTAATTTTGTTCGTATAGCCTTAGCAGTCTTGAAGCGTAGGCAATCACTTTCCCATCTTACATGAGTACACATTTGAGACCATTTCTCGATGCATCGCTATGAACTGTTTAGGGCTTCTTAGGATTTGATAATACCAAAATCGGAGCAGAAACAAGTCTTTGCTTAAGTTCTTGAAAGTTTTGGTCCCTCTTTTCCGTCCATATAAATTTTTCATTTTTTTAGGTTATTAGGGTCAAGGGTTTAGCTATCTTGGAAAAATCCTTAACAAACTTCTTACAATACTTGGCCAGACCCAAAAAGCTTCTTACTTCTGTCACTATTTTAGGTGGTTTCTAACCCATTACTGCTTTTATCTTTTTCAGGGTCCATATATATACCCTCTCCTGATACCACATGTCCCAAGAATGAAATCTTATCCAACCAAAAATCACACTTGGAAAACTTGGCATATAACTTGTGTTCTCTTAAGGTTTGTAATATCATGCACAAGTGTTCTTCATGTTGCTTGGGCATTTTCAAGTAGATAAGGATATCATCAATAAAAACTGTAGCACACTTATCTAATAAAGGCTTACACACTCAGTTAATCAAATACATGAATGCAGCTGGAGCATTTGTTAATCCAAATGACATCACCAAGAATTCATAATGTCCATATCGAGTTCGGAATGCCGTTTTGGGTATATCTCCTGGCTTAACCCTTAGCTGGTGGTATCCTGATTGAAGATCAATCCTTGAAAACACACTTGCTCCTTTTAGTTGGTCAAACAAATCATCAATCCTAGGGAGCAGATACCTATTCTTGATTGTGACTTTTTTTAACTCCCGGTAATCCACACATAACCTCATTGATCTATCTTTCTTCTTAACAAACAAAACAGTGCACCCCATGGTGACACACTTGGCCTTACGAATCTTTGATCCAAAAGTTCTTGTAATTATTTCTTAAACTCCTTTAACTCAACAGGAGACATGCAGTAAGGCACTTTAGATATTAGTTCTGTGTTTGGTGCAAAGTCGATCTCTCGCTTTGGGGGTAACCCTGGTAGTTCATCTGGGAAAACATCCAAAAACTCATTAACAACTAGTATATCCTCAACTCGAGGCAACTCCTCCTTATTTTCTATTGCACCAAAAGAACTTTCCTTTTTGGTCTCGACCTCCTCATCTACAAGTAGTTCAAATGAACTCAACTCAGTTCCTCTTGAAATTATTGTCTCTCCCTTAAATTCGACATTTTTTCCATCCAAGTCCTTAAACTACACATTCTTCTGTCTACAATCTACAACAGCTTTAGCAATAGTCAACCAACTCATACCCAAAATCACTTGATACTTACTCATTTCCAAAATAATCAAATCACATCTTGTGTGATGTCCTTGAATCACAAGTGGACAGTCTTTCAACACCTCATTAGTTGTTACTACATTTCCAGTTGGAGTCTTGATACGAAAGCCGGGGGTGGCGGTGGCTATTGGTAACCCGGCTTGTTTCATTAGACTGGTAGTGATAAAGTAGCGTGTGTCTCCAGTGTCGAATAAGGTGTAAGTAGTCGTCATATCTACTAATATGCGTCCTATATTCAACATGACTACTCACTATCCCAAATCACTCTAGTTCATTCCTAACTTTATCTTAGATTAAGATACTTACTTCTCCGATCCTAAGCAATTTATAATCGTTTGAAAAAAAAAAAAACAAATATAAGGATTTGAAGACTAACCTGTTGCAAGTCTAAAATCTTAGCCATTGTCTTCCTCTAAGGCAACCAATTCATATCCTTCGTCCTCGGCTTCCTCATAAAACCCATTGTCCCTCTAGATAATATATCCTCATTCCATACATAGTCGATCCAGAATGATTGCCGGGGTTTCCACTATTCCTATGTTTGGGTTTTATCGAGGATGTTCCTCCAAATGTCCTGGCTGGAAGTGTCCAACTTGCTTATAGATAAAGCAAGTGGTGGTGGCCTTCTTAGGGCACTCGGAGATCTTGTGACTTGCCTCCCCGCAAAAATAGCACTTGTCTCTTAACTATAGACATCTCTTAGGGTAGTGCTCTCCCTTGCACTTCCAGAAACTTAAGGTTTTAGGGACGTTCTTTCCTCCATTTCCCCCGCTTGTATTTCCTTTGAAGCCATAAAGCGGCTTGAACCTTTTCTGGGGATACCTTGAACTTGATGCCCCATAAAACTTTCTTCCAAACACAGAGGGTCTTCTATCTGTAGCCTTTGTTTTTCTCTTTTTAGCCACTTCAACAATCCGGGATCTTTCAACCAATTCTGTAAAAGTCCTGATATCGAACTCCTCAAGTCTCACTCTCATATCCTCATCTAAGCCATTTAGAAATACTTGTCTCTTCAGTTCCTCACTATATTTGTACGAGTCAGGGGTATATTGGAGCAGCTAATGAACTCGGTCTCATATTGTTCCACTGTGCAGCCTCTTTGTGATATGTGTAGAAAATTCGCACTGTACTGTACCCGGAGACTTCCAAGAAAGTAATGCTCGAGGAATTCGTAGTGTAATATTTCCCATGTAACAGGTGGCATGAGTTCTCTCCTCTTAGATTCCCATCATACCTTTGCATTCAGCCTTAGCAGGTATGTACCATAATTAACCCTTAAGTGGTGGGGTACTTCGAATGCATCAAACGATCATTCTTATTTGGGTTAACCAATCCTCGGCCTCATCAGGTTTTCCAAAGGCTCCCTCATAGTATCTATTACTCCTTATGAACTCGAGTAAAGAGCTCTTGTACGGCTTTGGGGGTAGTGGTGGAGGTAAGGGTATAGTGTAAGATTGTGCATTTCCAGGCATTGGCATAACTACCAATGCCTGTTGTGCTGATGGTGGTGGAGTAGGAGTTGCAGCAGGAGCGGGAACAAGCGTTGGAGCAAGAGTGGGAATAGGAGTAGGAGTAGGCATAGTTTGTCGAATGGCCTCAAGCACTTGTGCCAGTTGCCCTAAAGTCGCTTGTAAGGCTGCCTGAGCATCGGCTATGGGTGGGTTTAACGGCGATGCCGCTTGTTGCTCTCCCCCCCA
Organism: Combretum micranthum; assembly: GCA_024138025.1. Lineage (NCBI taxonomy): Eukaryota > Viridiplantae > Streptophyta > Magnoliopsida > Myrtales > Combretaceae > Combretum > Combretum micranthum. Next base: position 121,596 of record JAMXBD010001027.1, read on the forward strand.
TATTTGGTTCATTTGAAGTGCTTTGCTCTTGGCATCTCCTTCCTCTACTACGGATGTGTTACGTTTTAATTAACTTAGTTAAGTAATCTTCCAATAACATTATTAACATTTTCTATCAAGATTCAAAAATGTCGGAAATTCTTATATAAGCGAGTAATATAAAAGCAAAGTATAATTTAACGAACTTAAATAAATAAATCTCAACTTCATAAAACATAACATAACTTTTCATTAAAACTTCAACTGCAGGTACAAAGACCTTTACATTGGAATTGAAATCAAAACATACTGATTCAAAACGTCACAACAAACAACAACCATAGACAACATCCGGAACAACAAAAGCAACTATGACCTATCTTTCAAGGTCGCAACTATAAAATTCATATTGGACTTGTGGGTCAAAACATGGGTCTCGCTTCCTCCCTTGAATTCTCATATTTTCTTTTTATAAACCACTTCTTCTTCTTCTTCATCCTTATTTCCATCAGATGGGGTAACAACCTCGTCCTCTACCTCATCCACTTCTTCCTCATGGGATTGGTACTCAATTTTACTTAGTGGAGGTAGTTGAGCCATGTCGGTGGGTGGAGGTAGTACTTCCTCATACACTCTCTACCAAAAGAAGTGACTTTGAGCATCTGCTCGAAGCCAATCGGTGTAATCCTCTAACAAGTCATGGGCATAAACAAGCAGATATCCAATTGGGTTCCAGGTTTGAAAATCGGGAAAGGTCAGTTTCCCTTCATTCCTTAACACAAAAGTAGCTTCTTATAACATGGGTTGCTCCATCTTATAAACAGCAATCCTTTCCAATGCATAAATCACTTCAAGCTCCGAACAACATTTCTCCTTATAAGGCAATACTCTATGTTGGTCGCTGCTTTATGCCACTCAGTATTCATTAGCCCACTATTCCACATATTAAACATCTCTCGGATTGACCTAGGACGGCCAGCTAAAGCAAAGTCTTCGCACAAAACCCTAATTCTTAAACGGTACTCAACCAAAGACTTATCAGGTTGCTTACGCATTTGCCTTACCACTACGTGGGCTTCACCAAGAGAAGAAGAAAGAATTAGATTTGTAAAACCCATTCTACCCATGCTATTCTTATCTAATCCTTATTTATTTTATTCTTACTCTAGCTTAGTCTTTCCTTTTTATTTCTCCTTAAGCTTATTAATTAGAGTTATGATTGTAGATTCTTAACCATGCTCTGATACCAACATAAACTGTTACGCCCTAAAGGATACCCTAAACATGACAGTCTGCCACACTCGATATTTAAACTCAAGTATGACAACCTTAGTCACTTCATGAGTTTGAACACCGAGTGTAAGGCTCACGTTCAACATATAGGGAACCATGCTTTGATTTGAAATAGTTTAAAGAGACATACATAGCAATAAGAATGTAAATCATAACAGTTATATCTAGATTTAATCTATTACATGATCTAAGGGGCATACCCCCGTCAAAATATTAAGAGTTCTTAAGTTCTCAAAAGTCTCTTACAATAACCATCATATATATACATATATATATATCAATTTAGGATATTCAACTAGAAGTTTACGCCTATATCTAAGTGCCGACTTCTTCAAAAAGCTCCTTAGAGTCTAAAAGTTGTACCTGAGGAAAGTGGCTTCTCGGAGATAGCCATAAATATTCATACTGCAACAGGAAACTATTGGGGTATAAGCTTATGATCTTAGTGAGTTCCACTTCTAAACTTAAATGCTCAACAAGTAACATATAACAGATAAGTTATATTAACAACCATATGAATGCACAAACACGTGAGCATGCAATACATAAGACCAACCGGAAGTCTTATGTTGAATGCATTTATGCCCTCCATTCAGGGTTAGGTGTTTCAAGCCCATATGACCAATGATTTTAATTTTTCTCACTTTTTATTGTGGTTGATATAGGTGCCTACCCACACACACATTTTTAATTTATACTGTGATTGATACAGGTGCCCACCCACACATATTTTTAATTCCAGCCCATACGCCAACATTTAATTTCCGGCTATTATGCTAACATTCGAGTTTACAGGCCCCTTGTTGCTCAGCTATTATGCCTTCTTCCCAAAAAGGTATAATAACCTATGCAATATGACTCACATATCGTATGCATGGTCAATTTTATTGCAAGATCGTGGCATATTAATTTAACAATTTATGGGTGATCATAGAGATTTCAAACATATCAATTCTATACTAAGTCACACAAATAATTACAACAAGCTCATTTCGATATTCTTATCGTCAATTCACCCATGTAGAAAATCATATTCATACAATCAATTTTATCTTGTCCTAATTCTAATATCGCTAATATTACAAGCACAAGCACAAGCACAAGTATAAAATTTAAAGATAGTGAACTCACTTTGCCATGACGCGAAAATCCACTTAATCGTAATAATCCTCAAGAAGGTCTAATCTGTCTCCCAAGTCTCTTAATCAAAAGAAATAACTCTAATGAGTATTTCTATGAAGTTTGAATGAACTTACAATTTCTATTTTAACAAGTTCGTCAAAATTCGTGTAAGAGGAAATTCCAACTTAAAACGGCCATAACTTGGTCATTTTAACTCGGAATTTCGCATATTATATACTGATTTCTACCTATTTGATGAGAGCAATCTATATATAGAATTATTTCAAACAAATGAGGTCAACATTAGGGTACAAAATACTACATGAATTTCCCATTCCACAATTCAACTTCAAATTTCAAACCAAAGCATCATACTAAAGCTTTGATAGATACTTAGCTATCATTATATCTTGTAAGACTCTATTATATACATATATAACTCAATACCAAGCATGATTCATGAGTGTTGGAAATTTCTAATTTCTCATGTACTTATATAATATTAAATAAGAAGTATATAACATTACTTTCCTAACTTTGTTTTTACAAGTGCATCATGTATATATGCAACACCTACAAGCTATTGTCATGAGGGTTATGAGATGATCTATCTGTATATATATATATATATAGATATATAGTACCAAGAATTCTTTTTGAAAAACTTTTATTTTGCAAAACTTTTTAAATTTACTAGACTTAAGAAAAATAGTTTTTCTTCTTGTAAAATCATACTTGCTTTTATCAAAACTCAACCTTGATGACCTACATAACCATCACCTTCATTATTTAAATAAAAAACTTCATTTTGGGGTTAGAAATAGATGTTTATATAGGTGGTTTACCTAATTACGAATTTTACAAAAAAAAATTTGAAAATGAAAACATGGTTTAATTTATTCTTGGAAACCATTCATTATTCTAGGATTATACTTTGATAAACATCTCTTATCTTTGTCAAAATTAGGTCTTTATTATATGTATCCCTTAGGACTTCCATTTTTCTTTTTATAAAAATCATCATTTTGGCTCTTGGAAATAGGTGTTTAAATAGTGGACATTTTCAAATACGAATTTTGAAAATTTCATTTGAGTTTGTTTGTTTTGTAAAAGTCATTTAGTCTTTCAAAAACCATTTCCTAATCAAACCTACTCTTTAAGGCTTCCATTTCCTTAATAAAAATCTTGTTTTGGAGTTGAAAAATGAGTGTTTACATCTCGAGCTTCCTTTATTACGAATTTAATACTTGTTATTGAGATTGAAATATAACTTTTGTAAATTTGTCCCTGTTTTGAAAATATTTCTTAGTAGATCTAAGATTTTCTCATCAAGATCACTCATTTATGATATCTATTCCTTAAGCCCTTCATTTTTAATGTAAAATACACATTTTGAAGTGGAAAAATAGGTTTTCTATATCGTTCCTTTTTTATCCGAATTTTCAAAAGTTATTTTTGTTGAAACTAAAGGAGATCTTGAGCTTTCTAATACTTTCCTGCTATCATCAAGTTATTACAAGTTATTTATGAACATAAAACAAAAGTCTAATGCATTTATGAGATCAAAACAACTAGATCTAGTTTACTATACTAGTCATAAATGCATGAACACTATGATGATTATGTGAATATGAATAGATGATGAATATATGCATAAATCATTAATAATAATAACATAAGTTGATAATAAAAAAAGATAATAGCAACATAACTGAAATAAGAAGATTTATAACATTGTGATGGCAAGATCTCATGTTCAAGTGTTTCCACATCCCTAGCTTGAAGCTCATGGGGATTTTTGAGTGGAATCACACATGAATGAATTTGCCATTACATGTTTTAAGGTTCTAAAGTGTAGATCATTACCTATTGGATGTTTGGAACAAGAAACTTGAAGAAAAATATGTGAGTGTGTGTGTATGTAGGTATCGGTTTTGGCAAGGGAGAGGAAGAGAGAAAGAAAATTTTTTGCAAGAGTTTAGTTTAGTGAACAAGTGAAAAAGTGAAGTGAAGTGAAGTTGGTATAAATGGATATATATATATATATATATATAGACAAATGGATTAGGGTTTGTGTAATAAAAGAAAAGAAATAAAACAAATTGTGAGAGGGAAGAGGGAAGGTAGTTGCGCCAGTTTCACAAGAGAGAGGAGGAGTTGTGTTGTGTAAGTTTCAACATTAATTAAGTAATTTAAGTAGTAAAAGTTATATTGAAAAAGTAAATTGTAAGAAAAATGATGAAATTATAAGAGTAGGATGTAAGAATGTAAGAAATAGGTTATAGGTAGTTGTATTTGTGAATAGGGTGAAAGAAATCAAAAAGTAGATTAGACATTTAAAGTACCGATAGTATTGAAAATACGATAAAAGGTTATATCTGTAACTTTGATAACCTGAAAAATTATATAACTGATATATTTGGAAATCTTATGAAATTACGATTCCAACGGTACTAATATCATATATTTAATATTTCGAGCCCTAAGACACGCTTTTTAAAGTCTGTATTTGATCGGGTTCGAAATGGGTCAAAAATTTGCTAATCCTATCTTTTTAAGCATCCTAGTATTATTACAAAGCAAACTTCATTCTTCACTCGTATTTCGACTTCTTGGTTTAGGAACACGGGATTGCTGGATCTAAACTACTAGGGTTTCCTAGGAATTTGTTGACTTAAGTTTTCCGGTTGACTTTCCGGCCATGTGAGGGGGAGAGAGAGGGAGAGTTGAATTTGTTTGAAAAATTGGAATTTATGTAATAAAAGTGTTAAATGTAATAATTTAGTAAGAAACAAAAATTTCTTGGAAAAGAAAATATAATGAGTGTTTGTAAGGATGAAAGACTAGGGTATCGGTTGTGTGTGTAGTAGGTTGTACTTGTGAATAGTAATAAATAGTAGAAAAGACATTTACTTTATCGGTAGTAAAGAAAATACAGGAAAAAGGCTATAACTGTAATTTTTATAATTCGAAAAATTATAAAACTTATATTTTTGAAATCCTTATAAAATTTCGGTTCTAAGGAGTATTCCGGAATATTTTTCTGAGTTTCTAGTTTCGGAGCTCGCTTTTCCGTAATGGAGCTTGGGAAGGCCTGGAATAGAAAATTTTTCGATATCAAAACTTTCCATGGTTTAAAATATACTTTAAAAAAATATTCCTCATTAAATTATTTTATAAAAGTTTTTTGATATGAAACCGAAGGAAAGCCGAATCTAGAGTTTCTAAGTTCCTCTCATAAAGCTTGAACTACAATAGTTTAGAGTTTCGTTTTCCGGTTTCCAAAGTTTACTTAATTACTAAGAAAACCAGGGTTTACATTGTAAGAATAATAAAATTGTGAAATGAATAGTAGTGAATAGTATAAAAGACTGGTTAATTATTGGTAGTAATGAAATATGAATATAATCGCAAAATCAAATAATTCTAATTATTGAAAAATTATAAAACTGATATTTTAGAAGTCCTTATAAAAATACTAGTCTAACAGTATTAATAATATATATATATATATTTATATCTCGAGCCCTAAGACACGCTTTTCAAAGTCTGTATCTGAATGGGTTCGAAATAGGTCAAAAATTTACCAATCTGATATTTTTAAGCGACCTTATATTACAACAAGCTATTTTACACACTTAAACTATACCTCGGCCTCTAGGGTTAAGGGTGCAAGATTGTCGGACTTAAACTACTATATTCCACTTAGGGTTCTTGGGTGATTTTCTGGTTTAGATCTTAGCCAATTTGGACACTGATGTTTTATGTTGATACAAAATATTTAATTTGAGAAATTTATTTTAAATTTTTATTTTTTATAAGTATCTAATATCTCTCAACGTTTTCAGAATTCTTGAATTGAGTTTTATTTTCGAAGGTTAATCGTTATTTACTTTTTAATAATTTGTTTTTGGGCTCTATATTACCTGATTTTATAAGTCAAAATTACGTATAGAATTTGTCATACGTAGTGGTTTTGGATTTGAAAACTTTTAAGTTCTTATTTTATTTTTAAGGATTTTCATTTTCTCAAGATTAAGAAATTTTTAGATTCTCTCGTGATTTAAGACTAGTTGAAGTTCGGTTTTAATTGGGAGTCATTTTTAGGGTTTATTTTCGAAGTTCATTTTGATTATTTATTGAAATTTTCTGGGTATACAAAAACCTTCCATTAAGATTGTTTTGAGTTCCATTTTCTTGTTACTGAAAGTTGTTGTGAATAATAATATGCCAAAAAATAATTTTTTTTAACTTTTATGACTGAGTCTGAAGCATTTTGAAATGCATATAATGGGTGTTAATTATATGCTTCAAGAATAAATTATTATTATTATTATTATTATATTATTATATATATTATTATTATTATTATTATTATTATTATTATTATTATTATTTGTATGTAATTAAAGCCCAAAATTGTTAAACTAACCACACAATATGGTTACCCTTTATATTATTCTCTTACATTTTCATTTTTTGTTAAGTTTATATGTCTTTTTAGTTTTTATATATGTTTTTTTGATATTATTCCAAAACGCATATTATCTCCTCATATTTTAGCTCGAGCCGAGAAAAAAAAGAAAGTATGGTACATTATTTTCAAAAGTTTCTTAAGAAAAAAAAAAAGAACTCTTGAGATGGATGATCAAGTTGGATAACAACCATTCAATTCTTGTAAGATACGCTTAAGGCATGTACTGTAGATTTCAAAGAGATTCAGAACGACCATTGATTTGATAATTGCTCATAACAATAGTTACCAGACTACATGACCACCATGTAGATTGTCATGCCCCAAAGGGTACCATAAACGTAACAATCCACCACACTTAATATTAAAGTTTAAGTATGACAAACTTAGTCATTCCCATAAGCTTTGATGTTAGGTGTAAGGCGTGCTCTTACAATACTTAGAGGATCATACTTGAAATACGAAGCTTAAAAAGATATAATAACAAATTAAGAAAATGGAAACCATAATATTCATTCATTCATAATAATTGTCTTACAAGCTTTAGGGCATTCCCCCATCAAAATAAACTATAGTCTATTACAAGAAATTTTCTCATGAAGTCTACATTTAAACTAATGTTAAACTTCATCTAAAATTCCTTAACCAAAAGGAAAATACCTGACTGTAAGGTCCCTATGGCCTCAACCACAAATAGCTAAACTGCAAAAGATATCTAAAGGGACATGAGCTAATAGGCTTAGTGAGAATTACTTCCATAACTAAATGCTTTAGTAACAAAATTCAAACAAGCTATTTAAGCAATCAAGTGGAATGCAACATACACGTGAGAAAGCAAGACATATAGCTTTTCGAGAACTACATGTTGAATGGATTTACACCCTCCATTCGAGGTTTGGTGATAAGTAATCTCAAAATGAGTAGTTTTAGTTATGTTATGCTTTCGATCATTACTGCCAAGAATATTAAGTTTACTTGGGTTGAGCCATGCTTTCGGATTACCGCAAAGCATTTATTTATTTTCATGTCGCCAAGCAATCGCTTTCAATCATTGCCGCCAAGTGTTGGTTTCGACCGTGTTACTATCCTTTTGACCCAAGGATAATAACTCATGCAATGTGACTCACTTCGTAGCATGCATGAATCAATTTATTTAAAATATCTTAGCATCATTATTATCAATTTTTAAGGTGATCATAGAATTTCAGACATATCAAATTGTATACAAAGACAAGCAATTCTTTACAATTAATTCTTGCCTCAATATTCTTATTGTTCTTTCATACAACTTTATATACATAGCATTTTTTCTTTCTTTAATTCTAATGCATCTATACTACAAGCACAATCAAGTACACAATTAAAGGAAATAAACTCACGTTGCCATGGGGACACTTCTTTTAAATGGATGAGTCGATCAAACAATCTACTTAGTCAAAATAATCCTCGGGATATGGATATTCTTCCTCAGGATCACCTATTTAAGAAAAATACCCATAATGAGTATTTTTTGATAACTCTCTTGATATTTGACGAATCCATGTCATAAAAACGTCAAAATTCATGTATAAGACAATTCTAACTTAAAATGGTCATAACTTGGTCATTTTAACTCAGAATTGCACATATAATATACTGTTTTCTATCTATTCAAAAAGATCTATCCATTTCAAAAACTATTTTTATCAAACTAATTATTTGAAGCTCCAGAAAGTGGCGATCAGATTCACCACGAAATTTCCCATCTCAAAAGCATTTATTTCAATCATTAAATCATCCAAAAATTCGCTTTGATAAATACTTAGTTATCTATATAGTTGATAAATTCCTTTTTATAGTTGTATAGCTCATATTTCACACATGCTCAAGTATTTGTTGTCCAATCAAAATCCTTTAGTGAAAACAATATTAGTTAAAAGTTTCGAAAAATCATAATTTACAAAAAATCACTTTTGTAAATCAATTAAAAATGAGTCTTTTGATTTCTTTGTTTTCAAAAAGTATTTTATGTTTATTTTATTATTTTCTTTGATGACTTTTCTTCAAAAAAATGAATTTCTATTTTTCCTTTTGAAACTTCTAACACTAGAGTCACTTATCTTATTAGTTTTCTATATATTTCCTTTGGCCATTATTTTGAAATTTTTAAATCTTAGTTTGAAAGCTTACATTTCCTTTTCATATTATGCTTTTAAGAAAAACATTTTCATAACAAGGAATCATCTCCCTTATTTTAAGAAAACAACTCCCTTACTTCTAAAGTTATGGTTTTAGAAAAAGCCTTTCAAAATAATGATATTTCCAAGATTATAATGAGTTCTTCTTAAAGCTTTGAGAAAATAGATTCCTTTTATTAATTTTAAAACTCTAAATTTCTTTTAAAACTCTCTTTTGGTGACAAATATCTTTTTTGTAAAAAGTATTGTTTAAACTTATTGGTTTTGACAACAATCTTTATTTTGCATGAATATGAGAATAATAACAAGCAAAATTATAACAAGAAAATAAACAGCAAAATAATATAAGTCAAGTATTGAGAGTCTTAGTTTTGAGTCAAGGCTCTCGGACTAAGAAATGGACTAGTCCTGAAAAGAAAAGAAAATTATTTTGACTTGATAATGACAAGTCTAAGAATAGAAAGACTAGTTTTAAAATAGCATGAAAGTAAATAAATTGCATTGCATGGAAAAAAATAAATAATAAATGAGGTTATATGCTCTAAAGAATATATATATATATATATAGATACATAAATATGTTTAATTAGATATAGATAAGAAGTTAACATAATAGTGACAATAATATGTGCAAAACATAATAACAACATAAAAAATAAAGAAATGGATTTTCATAAACAAGAATACATGAACATAGTATAGCTTCCATAACAACAAGTTTAGAAAGCTCATATCATGATCATGTAAAGTTACATCACATTGTAGTAAAGATATGGAGAGAAATTTCACTAAAAGAAAAGATGAGGTAGTATGTGTGAATGGGTCTCTAGTGTATGTAGAAAAAAGTTTGGGAGTATTTTGGGAGAGTTTTGAGAGAGTATTTAGAGAGATTTTTTAGAAGGGAATTTTGGAGAGTTTTGGTAGTAAATTTATGAGTAGATAAAGTGTGAAAGAAATAAATGAGAAGGGGGATATTTATAGGAAAATGAGGAGTGAACTTGTGTGATTTAATTAAATAAAAAATTGAAAAAAAATAAGAAAGAGAGGGGGGAGGGGGGACGCTAGCCACTTATGAAGCAGATAGAGGGAGATGTGATTTTTTTGTATTTTATGTATTAAGAGTAATAATATGTAAGGTAGATGTGATGTAACGCCCTAAAAATAAGGTATAACAACCCGCCACATGTCCTCTCTTGAATAGGATATACTAAGGCTCTAATATCCACAAATATCACCTGTAAAACACACATATATGATATCTCATACGATACTCAACACAATTTGTATAATTTAGAAACACAAGAAAACTTCATAACATTCTTGTTTAACAAACAAACATCCTAGTTGGCATATCCACAAGCTAACTATCCAACATAACAACTGAAATTTATCTACAAGAGAAAACCTTCATTTACAACTTAGTCTTCCAACGACAAATGATCTAATAACCGTTCATAAAACATAATAATAAGCAAAATATAGCAAAATCAAGTCTTCAACATATCTAGGAACTTTTTTTCTCTAAAAATCCTATAATCAAAAGTCTAACTCTCAGTTAGATAATTAGGTCCACTATCGCCATCCCTTTAATCAAAGATCAAATCATAACTCAAAAAATCATATATAATGTCTCATCTCCTGTACTTAAAATTTTAAAAAGTGAGCTGCGAAACCCAGTAAGATAACTCCAATACTTAAAAACAAATACAAATGCACACACAATAGATATATATATATATATATATCAAATGCTCCTAGTCTAATGTAAGCAATCAATTTGTTATCTTTTTATGGTCAGTAAACCAACACAGTTCAGAACTATGCATACTCTAGTCCCAAACTCGAAGTAAGTCAGACTCCTCTGAAAAACAACCAACTCTTTGAAAATAAGGTAATTATATACATATATGGATGAGTGAGTACTCGCCAAACATCCCCGTTTCCCTTTAATTCTATTGGAATCATCTCTATGCAAGAATCCACTCCAGATAACCTCACACATAGATCATTAGGGTGCCTCACTAGTATCACTGTCTGCCAGGTCTTTATTAGTCAAAGCCAAACACAACCAAGCAGACAATTATTAAGCCACATAGAATTAGCTTTACTATGAAGTTCTGTTCCTACAACCAATCAAGCAATACTAAACTTACAAGCAAAAACAACAAGCAAGGATTGGTCATACCATTCTCAATTTCTAGAATATAACTCAAATCCTTAAATCCGATATCAACAACAACAAAGACAACCACAAACTTCTATATCAACACCAACAACAATTCCACAAACTCCAAATATCCTGTTACAACATATATATATATATATATATGCACATCAAAAGATATAAACACGTTATCAAGATATTTAACAGACATGAAGTCTCCAAAAATCTTAACCTGATAAAAAATCTTAGATATCCACACAGTTTACTCCGATCAAACTCCACAAAAACCCTCAAAACAACAATGAACCGCAAAAAACACCACAAATACTGAAATTTTCACCAAAATTCTAGGTTTGCATGTTAACAAGAACCTATAAGGATCATCTAATCATACATTGATTAAAATCCATCAACGAAAAGAAGAAACTTACTAATTTGGATCACTAAAACCCTACTTCCATTTACAAACTCGGATTCCAACAAAAGCTAGGGTTTTTCTCCTACAAATCCTTCAAGAACATCAATAAAACCCTAAGAAATCATGCATAAAGCATGACCTAAAGCATGAAGAACAGACCCCAAATGCTCTAGAGGAAAGAAGAAAAAAAATGAGGAAACGAAATCTATCGAAATTTGTCAACTGCTCGTATATATATAGATTTTTACTCCTACGCTGGCTATAAGCTCGGAAATTTTTTACATTAGTACACGACTCTAAAATAGAATGTATGAACTAGTTAGTAAACTTAAAATCCAATAAAAACCTAAGAATAGATCAATGACTTGAATTTGGTTGGGTTAGGATCTAAAGCCGGATAAAGAACTTCTTTGACCCTAATTGATACAAAAAATGAGATTTCGTATCTTGAATTGATAATTCAAGATATGATTAAAAAAAAAGCTAAAATTTTCAAACCACGAAACTTGTCATGCAAATAGATTAAATAGAAAAATATAAATATAGAGATTAAATCACTACTATTGAACTCAACAATGACTTGAGATTAGAACAATGAGTAGTAATGAGCTTATAAATGGATTTAAACCATAAATTCAAGATTTTTAGATAGTATTAAACACTACTAATAAGATTTCATAGTAGGTATAAAAAACCAAAGATATATAGATAATTTAGCTTATATATCATAAGAGATATTAAGTAGTTAATCAACTATGCTTATAGATAAGAAACGATAACCTAAAGATAAACCGTTTGGATTCTAAATACACAATAAAAACATAAATAGATGTATATCTAAAGATATAGACTTCAAATAAATATTTGAATCACACAATTACTCTAATTAGGGTTTTCTTAAGCAATTGGAGCCTAAAACAAAAATTGACTTAATAAGCTTAGAAAACCTTAATCGCAAGAGATAAAATTCTAAAAACAATTAATCGTGTAAATTTAAAACTTAAGTTTGTCTTGTTTGATGAACTAAACATTTTGTAGGATCCTATAAAAATATTTTTGGACAAAAACTCTCAAATATTAGCTAATTTGTACCTAATTAACTTGATAAACTACCAAAAAATTTAGATAAATAATATCTAAATGTTAATATATATATATATATATTTATATGCAAGATCAGTTCCTTGAATAAGTAAAATGCAGGGCTTGGATTCCCTTGGAAGAAGAGAACCGAAATTGCTTAGAAAATTGTCTAAATTGTGCTACAAATTCAACACACAAACCAATCAAATATTACCAACTCATCTTCCACATTAATGACAATAAAACAACAGATGAAACAGTGTAAAATTATTGAGAATTCGGATGCAAATTGTCGAAGGAAACCATTCTCATTCTTCTATATATGTAAGTATTTATAGCTCATAATGTATAAACAAACAAACACCAAACACTCCCAAAGTTTCCAGATTAAACAAGCACCTAAATAGCATACAAATCGACCAAAGAACAGAAATCAACTCGTCCAAAGCAATCCAATTCGAATTAAGGAAAGAAAAACACTTAAACTGGGAATAAGGTAAGTTGTTGTAATTCGGCTAGTTATATGTTAAAAACAAGGATTGAAACTAACTTCTGATGATCATAGGATAATTACCAACCCAAGAACAAGCTTCGAATTCCACCGAACAAGCTTAAGCAAGGTAAAATTCGAAAACCCTAATTATACCTTTTCAAATTCGAAAATTTAAGATCACATACATATAGATATGTCATGAGTTGATGTATGTATATATACGTGCCATAGAAACACTTAAGAATGATTTGAGAATGTTTATGGCGTAGAAAATTAAGAAATAGGAACTATTTCATTGGAGAAGATGATGAATAGTGTCAACACTGTCCCTATGCCGGTAGTGTAGACGTTGAACGCTGGCGGTTTACGAGGGTAGGCCAGCGCTGTTGAGACGACTTACACTAGAACAGAAGCTATTTAAAACTTATTTTTACGTAAAGTAAACAAAAGCAGGCTAACTGGGATTGTACGCTGGCAGTGTATAGTTTGGTGTACATGGAAAGCTGACGGCTTACAAGCCAACACAAACGATACGAAATAAAATGAAAAACTTAAGAAGGCTGGCATCTAGGTTTCAACGCCGACGGCATAGGAGCCAGCATACAAACTTGTTTTTCTTACGTAAAGTCTGTATTACACAAACAAGATATGTACATAATAAATATAAATATATTATATATAGATATGTATATCAAAACAGATTTTACTAAGTAAATAAACAAATACAAGTACTTAGAAAATAATATATTTAATATTTGAGAACTTTTAAACCCTAAAAACTATAGATAAATATTAAATATTAAATATTACTAGCTTTTATAATTGTTAAATATTTGCTCTATTTATATAAATAGATAATAATGGTAATCAAAATAAGCTAAATTTACAAATAATGTAACTTCCAAAAATGACAAAATAATTATGTGAAACAAATTAAGAGAAACACTACGACACTAAGCATTGGTAAATAAATATGAGTTACTATAATAGATCAGTTAGAAAGTAATATAAAAGTAGTATTAATAACTACGAAAATATAAGTTTATCCAATATCAACTGTTCAAATACTAGATAAATGTCTATAAATATCAAACAAGATCAAGACAAACAACGTGAAAGTAAATATTAAATGATATTTGATTTATCATAGGACCATTAAAAGACCAATATAGTACTAAAATGAAAACCTAACATCAATATATGACACTTAGATGCTCATAGGAGTTTAATCATATAGTTTATGTATCATTGATGAATATATTAATCATATCAATAGGTGACCTGAGTACTTGTGAGGAATTTCCTAACGACTACTACGATTAACTAACATGAGCAGGTAAGTAACTCAGTCTTATTACATTGTGTGTGCTTGTAACTTAGCGAACTTTAAATAAAAGATAATAACATGAGTGTACAGTATTGGTTTATGAGAACTGTTTATTTTATTGACTGCCAAGTCACTCTAATAATAATGACAACATAATTTTGTATGACTATGTTGTTTGTGTAACATGATTGAATGTTTGTGTATTGGTTGATCGCCTTCAATTTAATTAAAAACTACTGGTACCATATTGGAAATTGTATATTCATTGCATATTTTGCATAATACAACATTTGAGTAAGTGGTAGTCTACTACGTGTTAGTATTTGGATCTCTGGTAATGCTTGGTTTATCTAGACAAGAAAGCTATTAGTTAATCACAAGATTATCTTTGTTCTGTTGATACCATAGGAACTAAATGGTAAATGAAGGACGCCGCTTATGGTATTGCTTGGAAATGACTAACACTTAGTGGAGTTTCTAAGGTTAAATAAGAAAAGAATGTTAAGACACAATAAATTCAAAGAGATAATTAAATTGAGCGTTGTTGTTTCCTGAAAGCTTAGTCTCTTCTGAGTAGGTAGGCCATAGATTGTGAACCTTTAACCCCGATGAGAGGGCATAAATCTTCATCTTGTTTGGATCCGAATTATCCAGGCTTATATTTGTACATATGATTGATTGATACATTTCATATGAGTGTTAATTAACTTATATGTTATGTGATAAGTTCAGGTTATTCACTGAGCTCGTGGTTTAGCTCATACTCCAGCAGTCCTTTCAAGTTCACATTGTGACCTTGGCTCATTACTACCAAGAGCATGGTCCTGGTAAGAATTTAGAAGCTGGAAGCTTAAGGAATAGTATAGGATAAGATGATATTTCTACTTTAATTGCAAGTATCTTGCATTAGAAACTTTAGTTATGTATTTGGAGGATTTTATAGTAATGTTATGGTTTGTAATATTTTTTGTCACGCCCCGAAGGATACCCTAAACGTGACAGTTCATAGTACACAATATTAATGCCTAGGAATGACTGCCTCAGTCACACGAAGGCTTCCATACTATATATGTAAACCCCCGAAAATTTTCATAATTCTTATAAAATAATCCTAGAAGTCTAAGTATCAAAATTTAAATTCCGAAAATCGATTCAAGATAAAAGCCAAATTCTAGACCGAGTCAAAACACTAGAAACGAAACCCTAAAAATTGAACCAAGTTAAAACTTAATTCCAAATAAGAACAAAAACGAGTTTTCTCAATCTTGAGAAAACGAGAACCCTTGAAACGAAATATAAAGTCAAATTACCGATATAATCAACGTCCGTACGTCGATTAAATAATCTACCCAATTCCTAAAACGCGAATTGAAATGATAGATCCAAATACCGCTTAACAACGAGATAATAAAATCCTAAATCCTTCAGAAAAATTTTAGAATCACAAAATCCAAATTTTCAACAAAAGTCAAACTGAGTCAACTCATAAACCTAGACTCGATTAAACGATCCCGAGAACTAAAAACAAATAAATAATCACGAATAAAATAAGATAAACCATAGACGTCGAGCTAGAAATATAAAACGATCAAAACTCAAAATTATACGATCTTACGAATAACTCAGTGAAAATCGGAAATCAAAACGGAACCCTAAAAATCAACAAGCCTATAACGAACCATAGTGGTTAAGATCCGGCAATCCCGCGTTTTCAAACCCTAGAAAACGAAATTAAGTTAATGGCTTAGAATAGTTCGTAATGACATAGGGTAACATAAAAATATCAGATTCGCGAATTTCGAGTGACCTTCGGACCCAAATGGGATCGGTTCTCGAAAAGTATGTCCCGGAGCTCGGAATATTAAAAATATTCCGTTTATACCAATAGACTCTTAAAAATACAAGGATTCCAAAAATATCAGTTTTAGAATTTTTCGGTAGCTAAAAATTACAGATATCGCATTATTACGCGTATTTTTATTACTACCGGTACTTTAATTGTCTAGTCTACTATTCATAGTACTTTTCTACTATTCATTACTATTCACCTATCTCTACTTTTTCTTACACCTATTTCTTACACCTACATATCTATTTTCTTACTTTTTTTCATTTCCAACACAACTTTAATCACATCAACTTTACACATTACTTCTTTATTACACAAAACAAATTAAAATAAATCAATTTCCCCCCTTTACAAGCACAAACCGATGCCTCCCCTCTCTCACATCTATCTATTTATTTTTCTTTTTCAAATTATTGTATTACATCCAAAAATCACTCCAAAAACTCTATAAATATCACCTCTCCTCTTCTCATTTCTTCACACCTTTCTCAAGTAAAGAATTTATGCAAAAATTCTCTCTAAACACTCTCTCCATACTCTTACAAGAACTCTCTTCTTGTAAGAAGAAAATCTTTCCTACCAAAACTCTCTTTATGTAATACAACTACCATCTCTCCATAACCACATAACCATACATTCACTATCATCTTCATACCTCTTACATACCTTAGGTAAATATTTCTTCCATCTATTATTCATCCATCTCATGTAACTTAACATGACTATAGTGTTGTTTTGAAACTCATATGAGTAGTAAAAGCAACAACATATTCATGTTTTGTTCTTGTACATAAGCTTCCTATTTTATTATGTTGTTATTATTATTGTTATTATTTGCTTCTAATCTAACTTATATTATGTATATTATGTATATATATTTAGAGCATATAAGCTCATTTGCTATTTATTTACTTTCAAGTTATGCAATTTATTCATTTCATATTATTATTAAGACTAGTCTTTCTAGTCTTAGACTTGTCCATATCAAGTCCAAACAATCTTTTATTTATTTCTTACGGGACTAGTCCATTCTTAGTCCCGGGATGCCTTGATGAAGCTAAGGCTCCAATACTTGACCGGGATTCCTTGATGAAGCTAAGGTTCCCAATGCTTGATATTTTATTTCCTTGCTTATTTATTTCTAGTATTTCCTTATGTTCTTATTTCTTTATATGCTCATGATATTTGCATTTACATAATGCTAATGTCTCAACTAAATCTAAAAATAGGATTTTACTTTACTTAATGAACTCAAAGCTAAGTTTCCAATTATATGATCTACCACAAAAACATGAAGTTATTATCAAACAACCTAGAAATAGAATAATACAAGTTTTCTCAAAGTTCTCTTAAATAACAAAGATAGTTTTACCAAGAAAACATAAATAAATACTTTTCTTGTATTTTATGGTGATCTAATTTTTTAGAAAAATAAATTGTTAATTTCGAAAGTTTAAGACTTAAATTCTTTTCTAAACTAAGGAACAAACTAGTTTTCAAAGTTAAAGACAAAAATCAACTCATCAAGTTATGAACCCACTTAGGAAAAATAATGATTTCTAAAAGAAGGAACTAATCTTCAAATGAATATAAATGAGGTAAGATTTATAATAATGGATTTTTTTAAAGATGATTCTTTTCAAAAGAAATGAAAGAACAAGTTTTGGAAAGCAAAAGCTTATATTTTAGAAATGTATATAAGAAGACAAGATTCATTTTCTAAAACCATCCTAAATACAAAATTATAAAAAGGTTTTGAACAACCTAATATACTTTTTGATAAAAATCGATCTTTTATCACTAGAAGCGAAATTTATGAAAAACTAAGGTTAAAAGGAAAATTTACTTGTTTTGGAAAAGGAAATGAAGAAAATAAAATAAGAATATTTCTCATTTATAACAACCTAGTAAAATATAAAGTTTCTTTAAATACTTGAAAAGAAATTTTCAAAGTTAAAGTTTAAATGAATTGTTTTATGAAATAAATTGTTGAGACACTACCATTAGGATTTTTGCATTAAGGTGTAGCATACCTATATATTCAAAAGTGATTATCAAATATATATTTATATTTTTACAAAAGGATTTTCTTTAAAATGAAGTTGAGTTAGAAAATAGATTTTTGCAAAAGTTTAGAAAATTCGTTTTAAATCTGTACCTAATGTTTTCGGAACCCAAATGACCTTTTATGACCAAGATAACCTTATAAATGGATAGATCTTTTCGAATAGGTAGAAAACGGTATTTTTATGCGAAATTCCGAGTTAAAATGAGCAAGTTATGCCATTTTAGTTGGAATTTCCTCTTATACGATTTTTACCGCGATTTTAAGTAAAGTTTAGAATCTCCAAGATAGAAATTCATGAAAGACTTTCCCGGGTATTTCTTTTGTCTAGGTGATGAAGGATACGAGAATACCATACCCGAGGATTACTCGACTAAGAAGATAGCGAAATGGACGAGTGAGTTATTCCTTCTCAATTTCGTTACCTTGCTTGTGCTTGTAAAGTAGTAGCATAATATAAGAAAAGATAAAAACGAATATGTTTGGGGATTTCGGGATTTTGTATATATACATGATTCTATGTTTATGCGTGAAATGAAAACTAAGAATATCGCAACTCCGAACTGCTTGTTTAATAATTGTTTACTTACTTGTATGATTGTTTATTGTTTTGCTAAATTGATTGATCGCCCCTAATAAACCTTAATAAGGTTTGGCTTAAGAAAACTAAAACGTTCACGCATAGCATCCATCGAGTCACATCTAATTCGGAAGGCTGCTACTCCTACGCGTAGAGTTGGATGGCTGTGATCGTGCGGTGCCACGGGCCATGTTCCTTCCTGGAGAATCCAAATCATCGCTCGGGGGAAAGCGATCTAGGTTCGGAGCCGAGCAACCGAACGCTGTGGGTGAGGACCTGGGAGACTAGCAGTAGAAGGTTGAGGAGCTCAACCCGATTCCCTAACTTTTGATACGGAGGGTAAATCCGTTCTATATATGGTTTCCGGATGACTATATATATTCGAGTAATCATGTGTGATTGTTGCATTATGTGCATAGCACATGTGTGATTAATAAATAAACTTGTTTGAAAATATGGTGCGAATGAAAAGGAATATCTCACTAAGCTAGTTGTAGCTTATACCCCTATAGATTCTGTTGAAACGGTGTATTCGTGGCTTAAATTGAGGATCGTGAATTGAAGAAATCATGGAAGGATTGGTTAAGCTTCTATGAAGGAAATAGAATAATAAGATAAGTAATTTTGTAAGGGTCTTTACATATAATGACTTTTAATGAATAATGATGTATATTTATTTGAGGTAATAGATGGACATGACTCTAAGAATTGCAATACAAATGTCTATGCTTTATAATAAGTATTCTCTTTGCCTTGTTACTTATCTATTATCAATATAAATTGCGCTACTCCGATGCGTTCCTTGGTTGTGATGTACGCCTTGTACATGATATGGAAGCCTTTGCGTGACTAAGGTAGTCATTCCTTGGCTTTAGTTATTGTGTTACGGCAGACTGCCACGTTTAGGGTACCACTCGGGCGTGACATATACGGTGTTTATACATGTAGTGAGACACATCGGAGTGATACATTTTATATTGATACAACTTAAGTAACTTGTAAAGGAAATACAATTCACTATACTCCAATTACAATTCATCCACAGATTTCACTACACAACTATTACAAGACAATTCACAAAATCTAGCCAATATCTTCAAGTATTCTTACTTCCTGCTTGAACCCCCGAAGTCATACTCGACTCCAGACATCTCGGTCCCCAGGTTGCATTCCCCCGTCAACCTGTTTATTCAAACATCTATTGGGATATAAGCTACACTAGCTTACTGAGAGTTCCATTAATTTTATACCATAACAAGCAAGTTAAAATCATTATTTGCTATGTATGAATTAAACACATGAGCATACAAGCATATGACATTCCGGTAGCTATATGTGAATGGATTTATGCCCTCCATTTGGTTAGGGTGGTCCATAAGTCATGCACCATAATCTCGATCTCTTTCTCTTAGTTATACAACATCTGTTGTTTTATGTGGTAGTTTCAAGTGCCTACCCCACTTCCGTTAACTTAAGCGATTTCGCATCCTTAATGTTCACACGGGCTCCATGCCTCCGCTAATATACATTTGTCCTACCAAAGGTATACTTGCTAATGCAATGTGACTCAAAATGTGATATGCATATACAGTCTTTTTATATCGTGGATGTTAATTATGTAGGTTAAGAGCAATCATAGAAAATTTCAGATTAATTTGTCTATGCTAGCTGATACAATGATTTTACAATAGTATTGCCTCGATATACTTATCATTCATTCAACCAAGATTAGATCACAACTCATCATAATTTTATCTTTTCCTAATTTAATGCAACTAGCTACAAGCACAAGTAAGGTACCCAAATAGAGGAAAACTCACTTATCCAATAGACTCGATTTTTAATCGTAATAGTCGAGTGGCAACGAATCCTTGAAAGCAAAGTCACCTAAGGAAAGAAATACCCAAATGAATATTTCAACTCAAAACTAATCCACTCCATCTTATACAAACTATCAAATTCGTAATTCTCGTCCTACGTGGGAATTTCAACTTAAAACAACCATAACTTACTCATTAACTCGGAATTTAGCAAATTATATACCGATTTCTATTTACTTCGAAATTCTATCTAATGTAATATCATATTTAAGTTTTGAAAATTTTAAGCTTCGAAAAGATCTGATCAGTTCAAATTAGTAGCGAAACCAATTTAGAAAATTGATTTTTGTGAAAGTTCATGAAGTTTCTACTATCCAAAGCAAGTATTAATGCAATATGAACAAGTTACTATCATAAATAATAGGTCATGAGATATATATATATAATATATACATACATGTTCTTGATGATATTGAATAAAATAAATTTTTAGAAAACCTTTTCTTTGTAAGACTTTATGAAAAATCAATTAGAAAGGCTAGTCTTGTATTCTTGACAATCCTACTTGTTTTTAGAAAAATTCCTTGATAAAATTTCTTTATTCTTGTTTAAAATTAAGCCTTAATTAGTATATTCCTTAAGGCCTTGTTTTTTAATAAATTCCCATTTTACACTTTGTAACATGTTTTAAATATGGTTCATCCCAAAATCCGAATTTTGCAGAATTGTTTTTGTAGTGATTCCATTAAGTAAACTTATTTGATACTTAGAAACTTAAGGCTCAACCATATCTAGCCACTAAGGACTTCATTTCTTTAATTAAACTTCTATTTTGAGTTTGGAAAGTAAGTGTTTTCATGCCATTACTCCATTATTACGAATTTCTTAAATTGACAAGCAACTTAAATTTTTCGACTTTATTCCTATTCCTTGTTCTACATATTTTTCTTAGCAAATCCCATCTCAACTTATAAAAATCATTGCTTGATGATATCTATTAGCTATACTCTTTATTTTTTATATAAAACACAAGTTTTGGAGTTGATAAAAGGGTTTTTTAAGGTATGGTCTTGAAACTATCCGAATTTCATAAGGTTAAAATAAAACTCAAATTCTATATTTTGTAATCTCTTTCTATTTGAAAATCTCTATTAGTAGATCTACAATTTACTTATCAAAAACATCTCCTATTGATACTATTTCCATAAGTCTTTCATTTTTAAACAATCCTTCATTTTGGTGTTGTAAATGAGTTTTCAAAATTGGTCTTGGTTGAGATCCGAATTTACAAATTTGTTTTTAGACATATCTTTTAATAAAATCCATCTAAACTTATAAAATTCATCCCTTACATATCCTATCTTAAGAGCCTTTCATATCTTGAATAAAACTTTATTTTTGAGTTGGAAAACATGTTTTTAAGTTATGCCTTTGTCTAGATCCGAAAATAGAATTTTGTTTTTGTAAAATAATCTTTGAAAATCACCTTTGAACCATATAAAATGAAGTCTTGATAATATATATACATAAGCCTTCATTATTTTATGTAAAATTCCATTTTGGCACTTAGAAAGTGGTTTTTAAATATGGGTCATGCCTATATACGAATTTCATCATTTTTGTTTGAGTTCAAAACCAAGATCTACACTTACTATGAACATAAATATAAAAAAAATCCATAATAGTAAACTATAAACTCATAGATCTAAACATAAACATGATCAAAATTACATAAAAGTTAGATCTACAAAATATAACTACTTCTAGCAAGAAAATAATAATATTACAAGAGAATAATCATGGCTAAGAGGAGTGTTTCATTTTGGCATCATCATCCTTAACTTTTAAGCTTATGGAAGGTCATTTGATGCATGAAACTCTCACTATACTTTACCTACATCAAATATGGAAGCTTTGGACAAGAGTTTTATCAAAGGATCTTGAAGAAATATGTGTGGGAGCTCCAATAAAGAATAGGGGCAGCAAGCTTCTCTTTTAAGAACAAGAAAAAATGAAGAGAGAAAGAGAGGAAAAATAGAGAGGAAAAGTTGCAAGAATGATAAAGGGTTAATATGTGAATGAGAGAGAAAGATAGAAGGAGTTTAAAGACACTTAAATGAGATAAAAATAAATAAATGGCAGCAAGACATCCACAAGGCTGGTGTGATTTTAGGAAGAGAGAGGGAGGGAGTTTAGTTGGTTTTTAACTTGAAATTATAATATGTAATTAATGTGTACGTGTTGCTTCTTAAAGAAGGAGTGACATAGGCTTATTTTAATCAATTTTGGAGTATTTCAAAGGACAAAGGCAGCCAAAGAAGTTAAAAAAAAAAAAAAAATCTTCCATGAAGTAATGAGTAAAGTGTAGAAAGATTGATATGAAAAAGAAGTGATGTGTGAAAGGTATACTAAAGGTACGAGTTTGTATGAGTACTTTCTTTGTAAAGAAAATAAAAATAAATATAAATATAAAATTCATTCCAAATTTTTGTAGCAGATTTTTCATAATTAAAATAATATAATTTATTTATTTATTTAGTGAATTATCAAATAAGTTACGGTATGATCAAAATATGCGAATATGAGCTATAATTAATATTTTTATAACCCAAAAATTCTAAAAAATTATTTTATGAAAATAAAAAAAATTTAAAATATTTTCAATTATTAAATTAATTTATTTTATTTTTAGTATCGAGTCTTGAACAGAAACTGATCCCGTAAAAACCCGAAACGAACTAAATTTTAGAAAAACAGAATTTTCTATGATATAAATAATTTTAAAAAATATAAAGGTTTATAAGAATAGTAAAATTGTGTAATGAATAGTAGTGAATAGTGCAAAAGACTAGTTAATTACCGATAGCAAAGAAATACAAATATAATCGCAAAATCAGATATTTCTAATTATCGAAAAATTATAAAATTGATATTTTTGAAATCCTTATGAAAATATGAGTCTAACGGTATTAATGGTATATTTTTTATATCTCGAGCCCTAGGACATGCTTTTCAAAGTCTGTATTCGAACGGGTTCGAAATAGGTAAAAAATTTACCAATCTGATATTTTTAAGCGACCTTATATTACTACAAGATACTCTACACACTTAACTACAGCTCGGCCTTTAGGGCTAAGAGCGCGAGATTGCCGGACTTAAACTACTATATTCCACTTAGGGTTCTCGGATGACTTTCCGATTTAGATCTTTGCCAATTTGGAAACTTGGGGTTTATGTTTATACATCACATTTAGTTTGAAAGAATTTATTTTAAATTTTATTTTTGTAAGTATTAATATCTCTTAACGTTTTCAAAATTCTTGAATTGGGTTTTATTTCTGAAGGTTTATCGTTATTAACTTTTAAATAATTTGTTTTTGGATTCTATATTACCCGATTTTACAAGTCCAAGTTAAGTATAGAATTTATCATACGTAGTGGTTTTGA
Organism: Combretum micranthum; assembly: GCA_024138025.1. Lineage (NCBI taxonomy): Eukaryota > Viridiplantae > Streptophyta > Magnoliopsida > Myrtales > Combretaceae > Combretum > Combretum micranthum. Next base: position 145,887 of record JAMXBD010001027.1, read on the forward strand.
ATTTGAAGACTGTTGAGTTCTTATTTTACTTTTAAGGATTCTCATTTTCTCAAAATTAAGAAATTTCTGGATTCATTTGTGACTTAGGACTAGCCGAAGTTCGATTTTAATTTGGAGTCATTTTATAGTTTATTTTGGAATTATTTACTGAAATTTTTCGGGGCTTACATTTTTTATTATTCACAAACTTGGTATAAAGTTATTTACTAATTTATGTCTTATATATATTTGTTCATCTTATCCAAGCAACTAAAAGATCCTATTTATTGAATATATGTTATTCTCAGAAGGTAAATCAGTAATAGTATTTAAGTGTATCTTATTTACTACTACTAGGGTACCATCGGGCATGACACCGGCAAATCTGATATCTACTCGGTGGTGTAGAATCTCAGGAGGCGGCGTTCGTTGTGAAATAAAATCCTTCGCATCGTTTTAAATGTCATACGCCAGCAAAAGCTAAGCTATGCCAGTGGCATTCGACTCCCGGCGTTAGACAATAATGCTTCTGTTCTAAATCAACGCTGACAAACACACACACTCTGGCATTCGACTCCAACGTAAGAAAATTTGTCATTGTAGACATCCTACACCGGTCTATATGCCGGCAGTGTACTCCCTCGAAAAGGTGGCATTAAATATGCAGAAAATTTCAGAAATTCCAACATTTCATAATTCTTTCCCAAAACAAAATTTACCAAACTTAACTTATTTTGTGGCTTTGATATAAACTTACATATATATACCATGACCCATTTATCTTCATTTTATCTTATTTTTCTGTGTGTTACATGTGATATAAAGTTATAGAAAAGATAAAAAGTAAAGAAAATAGGTGTGTAGAGCGTAAGAGTAGGTGGTAGAAAAAGTAGAGATAGAGGAATAATGCAGAATAGTAATGAATAGTGTAATGTAAAGTAGATGTAGCTAATAAAGTATCGGTAGTAAGAAAATATGCGTATAAATGTGATATATGCTATTTTTAGTTATCGAAAAATTATAAAACTGATATTTTTGAAAACCTTATATTGTTACGAGTCAAACGGTATCTTCTGAATATTTTTACTGTTCCGAGTCTTGGGACACATTTTTCGAATACTGCATCTGTTTGGGTTCAAAACGGATTGCGGTTTGGTTAATATGATATTTTCAAGCTTTCTTATGTTATTACGAACTATTCTATATACTAATCTCTTACTTACTCTCTTAGGATTACGAACACGGGATTGCCGGACTTAAAATATTACGTCTAACTAGGGTTTTATTGACTTTAAGGTTTCCGATTGACCTTCTAAATAGGGTTTAAGCCTATCGATCGTAAAACTTTGAGGGTTTACGACCTACCCCCCTTAAAGAAAATTTTATCCTCAAAACTTAAAAATGCATTCCTGAAGCTCCAAATAGACTCGGGTATTTGCGCCGTATCTCATCTTCAACCTCCCAAGTTACCTCCTCATGGGTGTGATTCCTCCAAAAGGCTTTGACATACTTGATTTCCTTATTCCATAGCTTTTGGACTTTTCGATCTAAAACTTGTACCGGGTGTTCCTCATAGGTGAGGTTTTCTTTTAGCAATACTAGCTCCAACTCCACTACTTGGTCTGGATCGACCACATGCTTGCTTAAGATGGATACATGAAACACGTTATGTACTCCTAACAGTTTTGGCGGTAAGGCTAAGCGGGGCTGAATCTCCAACTCGTTCAAGCACTTCAAAAGTTCCGATGTATCATGGGCTCAACTTTCCTTGTGAGTGTACTCGGTGTATACTCTTAATTGGATTTATCTTTAAATACACATGGTCTCCCACCTAAAATTCCAAAACTCGCCTTTTCTAATATGCCTAGCTTTTCTATCTATCCTGGGGCTCTTTCATCCTTTGTTGGATTATTCTTACTTTGTTTGCTGCATCTTACGCTAAATCCAGTCCAAAAGCAAGCTTTTCCACATCATCCCAAAACAAAGGCGACCTACAATGTCATCCGTACAAAGCTTCATATGGCGGCATTTGTATGGTAGAGTGGTAGCTGTTGTTGTAGGCGAACTCTATGAGCAGTAAGTGATCATCCCAACTCCCTTTGAATTCCATAACACAAGCGTGCAACATGTCCTTTAAGGTTTGGATTGTCCATTCCGATTGTCCATCGGTTTGAGGGTGATATGCCGTGCTGAAATGTAACTTTGTCCCCATACACTTTTGTAAATTTGTCCAAAACTTAGATACAAATCGAAGATCTCGATCTAATGCAATTCTAGTGGGTACTCCATGCAATCGTACTATCTCCTTTATTTATAGCTTGGCTAGCTTGTCCATCGAGAACGTCATGTTGATCGGTATGAAGTGTATTGATTTGGTCAAACAATCTACTACGGCCCATATGGCGTCATATCCTACCGATGCTCTTGGTAATCCACATACAAACTCTATCGAGATTTGATCCTACTTCCACTCGAGTATCGGTAAAGGTTTCAGCAATCTTCCTGGCCTTTGATGTTCCACCTTCACCTATTGACAAATCGAGCACTTTATCGCATAATTAGCTACATCTTGCTTCGTTCCATTCCACCAATAATGATTCTTAAGGTCCTAGTACATTTTGGTTCCTCCCGGATGTACCGTATATCCTTAGTCATAGGCTTCGCTCATGATTTCTTTCCTCATTTCCTCATCCTCTGGAACTCAAAATCATCCTTTTATTCTCACGACATCGTCATCATCTACCATGAAATTAGTATAGTTCTCCTCTTGAACCTCCTTCTTTATCCTTTATATCTTCTCATCATAGTGTTGAGCTTCTTTGATCCTTTCTACCAAGGTTGGTTCTAACACTAGATTTACTATCTCCCCTTCTACATTTTTTTCTGTAAATTCAATGCTTAATTTCTCCAATTCTCTCATCAACTCCTTCTGATTTGTAAGCAAAGAAGCAACTTCTTCATGAATCTTGCGGCTTAAAGCATATGCAACGGCGTTTACTCTTCCAGGACAATAATTGATTCCAAGATCATAGTCCTTGATTAGCTTTAGCCATCTCCTTTGCCTCATGTTCAATTCCTTTTGGTTAAACAGGTACTTAAGTCTTTTGTGATCCATATGAATCTCACATCTTTACCCATAGAGGTAATGTTTCCATAGCTTAAGGGCAAACACGATGGTTGCTAACTTTAGGTCGTGTGTGGGGTAATTCTGCTCATGCGGCCTTAGTGTCGTGAGGCATAAGCGATCACTTTTCCTTCTTGTATTAATACACAGCTAAGACTATTTCTTGGTGCATCACTATGCACTATATAAGGCTTCTCTAGATCTGGTAAGACTAAGATCGGGGCAAACAATAAGCGTCATTTTAACTCCTGGAAACTTTGCTCTTGTTTCTTTTTCCATACAAACTTTTCATCCTTTTGGGTTAACTGAGTTAGCAGCCTAGCAATCTTTGAAACGTTTTGTACAAATTTCCTATAATAGCCGGCCAGTCCAAGGAAACTTCTAACTTTAGTTACCATCTTGGGTTTTTCCATTCCATTACTGCTTTGATCTTTTCAAGATCTACTGAGATTCCACTTTTCGATACTATCTGTCCTAGAATGATATCGATCTATCAACCAGAAGTCACACTTGCCAACTTAGCATATAATTTATGCTCTCTTAAGGTCCACAATGCCATCCTTAATGTTCTTGGTGTTGTTCTCTTCATCTTAGAATAGACGAAGATATTGTTAATAAAGACAATTACACACTTATCCAATAGAGGCTTATACACTCAGTTCATTAAGTCCATGAAAGCAACTGTGCATTGGTCAATCCAAAAGGCATTACTAGAAAACTCGTGGTGTCCACAACGAGTTCAAAAAGTAGTCTTCCAAAAATCTTCCGATTGATCCTCAATGGTGGTGTCCTGACCTTAGATCAATGAGAGAGTATATGCTCACTCCTTGTAGTTGTCAAAGAGATCATCAATCCTAGGAGTGAGTACTTATTCTTGATTGGTGACTTTGTTCAACTCCCACTAGTCAATGCATAATCTCATGGATCCATCCTTTTTCTTCATAAATAGGATTGGTGCATCCATGATGACACACTTGGTCTTATGATAAATCTTGATCAAAAGCTCTTGCAGCTGTCTTCGACTCCTTTAACCTATACTAGGGCCATTCGGTATGGGCCATAGAGACTGGTTTCGTATCGGCCATCAGCTCAATTTTGAAATCAATCTCCCTTTTTTGGAGATAGTAGTTCAGGTAATTCATCTGGAAAAAACATCTGAAAATTCATTGACAACAGGAATATTCTTTAAAACATGGCTTCTCTTTCTTCTTCTGTCATCTACATAGCTATCGATTTCTTTCGGAAGTTCCTCCATTAGTTCGAATGAATACAATTCCTCCTTCCTTGAGATCGTGGATTCTCCAATGAATGTTATCTTCTTTCCTTCTTGGTTCACAAATTCCACGCTTTTATTGCGGCAACCTATTGTGGCTTTAACAAGAGATAACCAACCCATGCTAAAGCTTACTTCGTATTTACTCATCTCCATTACTGTGAACTCACATACGAATGTATGTCCTTGTATCCTTATTAGACAACCTTTCAACACTTCTTGTAGGGGTTTTAATCTTAAAACTAGAAGTTGTTGTGGTTATTGGTAGTCCAACCTTCTTAGCTAGACTAGGTGTAATGAAAGAATGTGTTGCTCCGGAATCAAAAAGAGCAAATGCATTTTGACATCCTAATTGTACGCTTCCTGTGTATTTAACATGTGGATTACTACTTCTATTCACATATCTATTTATCCATAAATCTTTAAAACTTCTGTACTGCAAGAACAAAAGAATAAACAATGGACAGGTTTAAGGCATATCAGTCACCAGGTCACAGCCGTAGCCTTCTCTGTATTCCAAGGCAGCCAAGTCTTCTTCTTCATCATCCATTTCCTCATTCATCTATTATCCTTCCATGTTGTACACTCTGAATCCTGAAGCAGTGGATTTCGGCTTACTTTCACTTCTACATCCACTTCCATTCCCAATCTTTATAAGAACAACTCCTCCGGAAGATCTTATCAGAACATTCTTTCTTTGTGGACATTCGTTGGCGAAATGTCCCACTTGCTTGCAAATGTAGCAAGTATGGTTTGCCTTCTTCGAACATTCTGGCATTTTATGATTAGCATCTGTAAGCCCTGACTTTCTTTGTAAACCAAGCTTGATTTTGAGAACCGAATCAAAAATCGAAACCCTAATCCGGAATAGCTACGATTAGAAAGAAACCTAAAAACCCTAAGTCCGGCTTCACCGAGAGCAAAACCATAGAACTTTTGAGAGCAAAATAATCTAGATTATATTTCTAAAGAGTATATTGAAACATAAAAGACCATTTTTCAGGAAATTATCTGTTTCAAGCCCAACCAGGATCCATTTCAAAAAATAGAGCCCAGGACTCGAAATTAGAAAAATATTGCGGAATACTCCTTAAGACCGAAATTTAATAAGGTATTCAAAAATATATTTACTATAATTTTTCGGGTTATAAAAATTATAATTATAGCCTTTTATCGTATTTTCTTTACTAATCGGTAATTTAATTGTCTAATTACTATTCATTACTATTCACAAGTATAAGCTTATACCCTACTCACACTCACAAGCCATACCTCTAATCTTACATCCTTACACTTCATTCATTACCATTTTCTTTTCCCATGCAAATTATCACATTTTATTACACAAAATTAAATTGGAAAAATTGCAAAACACTCTCTCTCTTCCTCTCCTCTACATGGCCGACACACCTTCCTCCCATTCCCCTCTCATTTGTCCTATTTTTCTTCTTTTATTTAATCATACAAAACCCTAATCCAATTCTCTATATAAACTCCTTTATGCCTTCACCATTTCATTTCTTTCTTTCTTCATTTTCACTTTTGGAAAATTTTGCAAAACCCTCTCCCCCTCTTCCTCTCTTTGTCGTGACACGCCCACCCCATTACACATTTACACACATTTTTTCTTCAACTCCTCTTGCTTTGAAATATCTCAAACCTTCACATATATTAGCAATTGAGTTTAGATAGATTAAATGAATCAAATAAAGTATAGGAAATAATTAGATAAGTTGACATAACTAGATTGATAATTAACTAATTCGAATTTAAGATTTTGATTCTAAATCTCCTAAACATGTTTCTAAATTGTTTAGAGGATTCCTAAACATTCAATTTATACCAAAAATACCAATTCCAAAATCTTAGTATAATTTGAGTTCATTTGCTTATCTCAAAATATCAGTTCTTAAACCCGAACTCAAATTAAATATCCTTTTATCTAAAATAAATTCCTAAATTAAGTTCTTATTATAAGTTCTTAATTTCTAACCTATCAGTTCTAAAATTATCTTTTAAATATTTCTAGAGCTATAGATATTGATCTGATGGTTATAAATCTAATACCCTATTTTGAAAATACCTTTATATTATCCTTTTCCTTTATTTTATTCATTATTCTTCCCTGCCTCTTTATTTTGTTTCTCCTTTCCAAATTCGTTTTTCTCTCCCTCCTTATTTTCTCTTTTCTTTCTCTCTTTTCTCTCTTCAATCTCTCCAATTTATCTACCTAATTCTCAATTTCGGAGGGGATAAGAGAGAATCAAGTAGAAGATGAGATAGGAGAAGAGAAATCAAGTAGAAGTAGCTTTAACAAGAAGAAAGAAGAAGAAGAAGAAGGAATTGCATAAGTAGGCCTTAAGAGCTAAGTTTTTTATTTCTATTTCTCTTTGTTTTACTTGTTATTTATATTTGTAATTGATGAATTGATGTTGAATTGGGATGAAACTGCTGTTTATTTTTGTAATTGTTGAGTTGAAGTTTGATATGAGTTGAGTTTGAGGAAGAAGAGGATGAATAGTAGTTTGTGATGGTTTGATTGCTGTTTAAAGTTGTTGTAGGAAGATTAAAGTGTTAGGAGTTGTTATTAGAGTTTATTTGATGTTAGAATTGATGTAGGATATGTATAAGCTGATGAAAAATTGTAAAAATGGATTTTAAAAACAGAACAAATTCGTAACATTTACCAAGACATCAATCACGGGTGAGTAAAAGGGAGTGAAATGAACTGATTGTGTGTTTTTCAAACATCACGGGCGACCAAAGGGGTGTGATATGCTCCCATCGTGATTTTTTTTAAAATCACGGGTGACCGCTTGGGCGTGATCCGTGCCGTGCAGCTTGACATGTTTTTGTAATTTGATCATAACTTTTTCATACGATATCGGATTGAGGTGATTCAAGTTGCGTTGGAAATATTAAAAAGAGATATTCATGTTTTGAGTTTTTGCAAATTCTAAAATTATCAGTGACTAAATTTCACTTATTTCCAACTGATACATTTTCCAAGCAAAGTTAAAAACTTTTTTTTGTTATGTTTGTTTGCTTTAGCAAATGGATCTTTTTGGACTTGTCACGCCTCGAAGGGTACCCTAATTGTGGCAGTCCACCGTACACAATATTAAAGCCTAAGAATGACCACCTCAGTCACATGAAGGCTTCCATACTATGTACAAGGCGTCTAACACATGGAGGAGACTCATCGGAGTAATATTTTTTATGTTGATATAACTTGAGTAACAATGTAAAGGAATTTCAATTTACTATACTCTAAATATAAAACATTATACTTCAATTACATTCATCCAAAGACTTCCCTACATAAAACTATTACAAGGAAAATAATAAAACCTAGCTAATAACTTCAAGCGTTCTTATAGTTTGTCGGAATCCCGAAGTCATTCTCGGCTCCAACCATCTCGGTCCCCACTTAGCATTCTTGAGATAACCTGTTCATTCAAACATCTATTGGGGTATAAGCTACACTAGCTTAGTGAGAATTCCCTTAATTTCGTACCATAACAAGCAAGTTATAATTAACCATATGCTATGCATGAACAAACACATGAGTAAACAATTATGTATGGGAATCCGAAAACCACACATATAATGGATTTACGTTCTCTGTATCTTGGGTTAGGGATGATATTGAAGTCTACACGACCGCTGCTAGTCCCCAAGCCCTCGGGTCATAGCACTCGCCTCGGCTAGGCTCACACATGGAATACATCCCCGATGCACCTTAGTTTCCATGAATGAGCTCTGATATCGGTCTCGTTATCCAAACGAGTCATCGGACCATACCGATCGATCTGCGTAGGAGTAGCATGCTACCAAATGCAACATATTCGATGCGGTGCATGACCAATTTAATTTTTCTTAGATCAAAATATTCATACATTCTTTAGAGTGACCAACCAATATCATACACATAACAGGAATAATATGAACAATGCAATTATCCAATCGAATCATGGTTTCGATATGCTTTAGTATTCTTTGGCATACATTCATCATAGTCTCATCATATATCCTATCCCCATTCATATCAATTTTTATCTTGTTCCTATAATTCTAATGTAACGAGCTACAAGCACAAATAAGGTAACAAAATAAGAAGAAAACTCACTCAGCCATTGGATCACCGGTCTTTTAGTAAAAGTAATCCGGTGGTAGGGAATCATCGATTTCGGGGTCACCTAAAAAGGAAGAAACACTCTAATAAGTATTTCAACTCAAACTAATCCAAACGATTTTATACAAACTATCAAATTCGTAATTCTCGTCTTAAGCGGGAATTCCAACTTAAAACGGCCATAACTTGGTTATTTTAACTCGGAATTTCGCAAATTATATATCGATTTCTATCTACTTCAAAAGATATATCTAATTCTAATATTATATTTAAGTTTAAAAAACTTTGAAGCTTCGAAAAAGTCGGATCAGATCAGAACAATAGCAATTTCAATTCCGAAAAATAGTTTTGTAAATGTTTGTAATGTTCCTACTATATAGATTAACTATATATGCAATATTGATGATTTCATAACATGAATGGAATGTTATGAGCTTGATGTATGCATGCTTTTGACAATATTTACTAAAAGGAATTTTTAGAAACTTCTACTTGTAAGACTCCATGGCTATTTACTTTCAAGAAAACTAATTTCCTAACTTTGATCATTTCCATTTATTTTGGATTTATTTCGCAAGAAAATATAATTATCCTTGCTAAAATTGAGTCTTCATCATATCTATTACTTATGACCTTCATTTCTACATGAAAATTTCTATTTTACACTTTATAAACATGTCTTCAAGTAGAGTTGATTCCAAAATCTGAATTTTGTAAAAATTAGTTTTTAAGTGATTTCTTTAAGTAAAAACCATTTGATACTTAGAAAATTAAGGCTCAACCATACATAACCACTAAGGACTTCACTTCTTCATAAAAATTTGTATTTTACACTTTGCAATTATGTTTTCAATAGGATTTACTCAAAAATCCGAATTTTTATAAATCCACTTTTTGAATGATTCCTTTAGGAAAAACTTGTATAATGCATTAAAATTTAAGACTTTATGATGCCTATTACTTAAGGACTTCATTTGATACATAAAACTTTTATTTTGAACTTGGATAATAGGTGTTTTCATGGGCATCATCAAAAGTTACGAATTTTACAAGTTGACTACTAACTCAAAATTTTTCATCTTGATTCTATTTCTTGTCTTACACATTAATTTCATCAAAACTCATTTCAACTTGTAAAAATCACTACTTAATGATACCTATTACCTATACCCTTCATTCTTCACATAAAACATGAGTTTTGGAGTTGATAAATGGGTTTTCAAAATTTGTCTTGGTTGAAATCCGAATTTCTCAAATTTATTTTTGGACATATCTTTTGATAAAATCTATCTAAACTTATGAAAAATAATTCTTTACATATCCTATCTTAAGAGCCTTCCATTTCTTGAATAAAAACTTCATTTCTGAGTCGATAAACATGTTTTTAAAATATGTCTTGACCTAAATCCAAAAATGAGATTTTTATTTTGAAAATAACTTTTGCAAATTATCTTTTATTCTTGTAAAAAAGAAGTCTTGATGATATACATACATTAAGTCTTCATTACCTTAAGTAAAAATTTCATTTCGACACTTGGAAATTGGTTTTTAAATATAGGTTTTGTCAAGATACGAATATTACTATTTTTATTCAAGTTCAAATCTAAGCTCTACACATAATATGAACATGAATATAAAAGAAATGCATGGTAGTAAACTATAAACTCCTAGATCTAAACTTTACTCCCAACAATCATTCATTTATGGTATCTATTCATTAAGCCCTTCATTTTAAATGAAAAATACATATTTTGAAGTTGAAAAATAACTTTTCTAAATATGGTTCATTTTTCGTCCGAATTTTCAAGAATGATTTTTGTTGAAAATAAAATAGATCTTGAGCTTTTTAAAACTTTCCTACTATCATCGTGCTACTACAAGTTGTTTATGAACATAGAACAAAAGTATAATGCATTTTATGAACTCAAAACACTAGATCTAGTTTACTATACTAGTTGTAGATGCATGAACACCATGATGGACATGTGGATGATGAATATATGTATAAATCATAAGCAATAACAAAAATAATAACTCAAATAACAATATCTAAGGCATAAACAAAAATCAAAGCTACAAAAAGTTAGATCTACAAAATATAACTACTTTTAATAAGAAAATAAGAATGATACAAGATAATAATCATAGAGAAGAGGAGTGTTTCATTTTGGCATCATCATCCTTAGCTTTTAAGCTTATGGAAGGTCATTTGATGCATGAAACTCTCACTATACTTTACCTATATTACCTATGGAAGCTTTAAGAAGAAAGTTTACTTAAAAATCTTTAAGAATAAAGTGTGGAAGAAAATTTTAGAGGTGGGGGCAGCAAGGTTCCTTGTAAAAACAAGAGAGAAAGAAGAAAGAAAGAGAAGAAAAAGAGAGAGAAAAGTGTAAAGAATGGTTAAGCTTTAAAGGTGTAAATGAAAGAGAGAGAGAATGAGTGTATTAAATGAATGAAAGAAAGAAAAAAAATAAAACAAGGGCAGCAAAAGAATAGGTGCTGCACGTAGGGATGCAACCGGGGCGGGTTTGGGACGGGTCATATAAGACCCGAACCCGCCCTGCTTGCCAATAGGGTTTCCCAAACTCGCCCCGAGACCCTACAGGGTTTTCTATTTAATACCCAAACCCGCCCCTGTAGGGTTTTGACCTTAACCCGCCCCGCCCCGGGACCCGCTTAATTTTTTTTTCCTCTTCTCAACACTTAGTTAAATTACAAAATTTAACGATAAGTTTATCCTATAGGAGCATAATAGTTAGTTACAACTATGCTTGAATGAATTTTACAAGATATGCCACAACTTTATTAAGAAATATAAAGGTTTAAAACTATCATAAGAAGATTTTCAAATGTAGATGAAAAGACATTACTTCACTTACATAAATATACATAATACATATGTAGGAATCGTGCCTTGTGAAGACTCAAGAATAGAAAAACATGTTTTCAAAAATGTCGATAGTGAGAAGGAAAGCGAAGAAGCAACAAGGTCAGTATGTAATGTGTTTATTGTGTTAGCACAACAAAAAAATTCGTAAGGGCTTTTATATCTTAAATACAATGGAGGTGCAGATCAAGATGTTAAAAGTCAAGAAATAATAAAAATATTTACATAATTGTGATTTTAAAATTTCAGATTTAATTTTTTAATTATTTATATTATGACGGGTTCGGGTTACCCATCGAGTTTTTTTAATGACCCAAACCCGTCCCGAAATCCTATAGGGTCAGCAAGTAATTTTCCAAACCCGTCCTGTGACCCTATAGGGTTTTTAACTGTTCGGGCGGGCCGGGTACCCTATAATACCCGCCCCGGTTGCATCCCTAGCTGCACATGAATGAGAGAGGAGAGAGAGAAGAGAAAATGTTTGAATTTTGACTTGAAATTGAATTGTGTAATTCATGGTATGTGTAGGTTTTTGAAGAAGGATTGAAATATATTTATTTTAGTCAAAATAGGAGTAATTTAAAGGAAAATGGCAGCCAAAAGAAGGGAAAAATCTGCCATGAAGTGTGGGACAAAGTGTAGAAAGATTGAAGTGAAAAGGAAGTAATACGTTAAAGGTGCATTTGAAGTATGGGTTGGAAAAGTACTTTTTATTAAGAAAAATAAAAAATACAATTTGGAAAAATATTTTTAAATAAGTGGCAGAATTTTCATTAATAAAATTAAATAATTATTTGAATTATTTTAGTATTTTAACAAATATGTTACCGGTATGATCAAAATACGCAAATATGGGCTACAAATGATATTTTTATAACCCGAAAAATTCCAAAAAATTATTTTATGAAAATAAAAATATTTTTCAAATATTTTCCAATTATTAAATTAATTTATTATATTTTTAATATCGGGTCTTAAACAGAGTCCGATCCCGTATAAGTCTGAAACGAACCAAATTTTAGAAAAACAAAGTTTTCTATAATATATAAAATATTTATCTAAAAATAGAAGGATTTATAAGAATAATAAAATTGTGTAATGAAATAAAAGTGAATAGTGCAAAAGACTAATTAATTATTGGTAGTAATGAAATACGAATAAAAAGATTATAACTGTAACTTTTATAACCCGAAAAATTATAGAATTGATATATTTGGAAATCTTATGAAATTACGATTCTAACGGTACTAATGATATATTTTTTATATCTTGAGGCCCGTGACACGCTTTTCGAAGTTTGTATCCGAACGAGTTGAAATAGGTAAAAAATTTACCAATCTGATATTTTTAAGCAAACTTATATTACTACGAGCTATTCTACACTTTGGCCTATAGGGTTATGGGCGCTAGATTACCGGACTTAAACTACTATATTCCACTTAGGGTTTCAGGTGATTTTCTGGTTTAGATCTTTGCCAATTTGGAAACTGATATTTTATGTTCATACAACATATTTGATTTGAGAAATTTATTTTAAATTTGATTTTTGTAAGTATTTAATATCTCTCGACATTTTCGGAACTCTTTGAATTGAGTTTTATTTTCGATGGTTAATCATTATTTACTTTTTAATAATTTGTTTTTAGGCTTTATATTACCCGATTTTATAAGTCAGAGTTATGTATAGAATTCATCGTACGTAGTGGTTTTGTAATTGAAGTATGTTGAGTTCTTATTTTGTTTTTAAGGATTCTTATTTTCTTCAAGATTAGGAAGTTTCTAGATTCATTCGAGATTTAGGACTTGTCGAAGCTCGGTTTCAATTTGGAGTGATTTTTAAGGTTTATTTTCGAAGTTCATCTTAAAATTATTTACTGAAATTTTTTGGGGCTTACAGGACTAAAATAAGATAACTATATGATAATTGATGTGTTATAATGATTTATTAAAATAATTAAGCATGATTTAGATAGCTTTACAAATTTAACAAATAATTAGATTAAATGTGGAAGTTAGACATAAAATGAACTTAGTTGATAACTCTAGGTTCAGCATGACTAAATGAACTTGAATGAGTTAAAATGAATTAGATTGAGTTATTTTAATCAACTTGACTTAGTTTTTGAATTAAATGAGTAAATCTAATCAATTTGGCTAAGTTAAGTAAAATAGGCTTAATAACTAATGATGGGTTTTAGCTAAGAAAACATGATAAACCTTGTTCTATATGAGAAGTATGTTGTTTCGAATGTTTATTTGTTTTAGATTTATATGTTTTTGAATATAAATGCCTTGTTGATGCTTTTGTGAATAAATAACCATAATCAAAGTGAAAAGAAACACTTTGACAGACAAAGGAGAACTGTCCATATTTTGGTGGGACGATATTCGCAGCCATAGCGTGGTTCTTATTTAGTGTCTGATTAAATAAGGCTTCAATAAAATGAGTTTGAGATGAATGAATAAATATCTTAAGTTCTTGTATGAGTTTTAATAAGTGGCTAACTAGTCTTGGTTATTATAAGAGTTATTTCTTGAACCAGTAGTAAATATGAGATATATCTTTTGAGATAGCTTTTGCTCTACCTTCTGAGACTCCATTTGGATTTTATATTCAAGGTACGCAGTAATTACTTGTTGGATGTTAGGATAGGCATCTAAAATGGATTAAAAACTTAAACTCGGCTTAATAATTGATGAGTGTTGGTTGCCTATTACGTCATTGAATCTGGTTCAAGGAGCGACAACTTTGTCACAATGCAATGATACGGTAGTTAGGTGCTTTAATCTTAGTCATGATGCAATGACTTTACCATGATGCAATGGTACGCTATGATGCAATAGCGATTCTTTTATGGTTAAGCGGGTAATCAATAGAGAGTGTAGTGTCTACATAACGTTTACTTAAACTTGGAAGGAAATACCATGGTTTAGTTCAACGTTTATGGGAACGGGTGAACTAGATTCATGTTGTAGACTAAGTTAAGTAAAGTTGAGTAACGGCTACAAACTCTAGATGAGATTACTTTTGTGGAATAGACATAGGGGATATAGATATTCGGACTACTTATATCAACCCCCTAAGCAGCTGCTGTTACTCATGACCCCCAGATTCCCATTGGCTGGTTCTGGAGTGTGAGTACTTCATTGTTGATTTGTTTATTTTAATGGAAAGATAATAACTTGTGGATTGATGCATTGCATTTAGTTAACTTGCGTGCCACTCAGTGTGTGATTATGTTATTATGTACTGAACTTCGGCTCATTCCTGTTTATGTTTATCTTTTTACAAGTTGTTAATGAAGTTGTTATTGTTAATGATGAAGATGAGTAATGAGATGATGATGTGGAGGCTATTGATGCTGTTGTTCTTATTATTATTGTTGTTGTTGATGTGATGATGTTTGTCTTGGGCATCGGGCGTATTTGAAGATTTAGGAGATGAATGAAATGTAATAGGATGAGATATATTTGTATTTTGTTTCTTCTTTGTTTTGTTTTATAGAGGCTAGATTTATTTATATATTGTATTTTCTTTTAAGGGCTTGTTAATGCCTAAATGTTATTAAATAATTATCTACCCCTAAGAGTAAATCATAAAGTTTTTTTTTATAAAGTTAGTTTCTTAGAAAACTAGTTTGCTCTATAGGGAGTAGAAGTTTATAAGTCATTTTATAAAATTTAATTTTCCGCTGCCAAATCCAGTTATTTGAAAATCTAACTAAATGATTTCTTAGATTAAAATTGGTTTAGTAATGTTCAACATGAACAACTTCTTTTAAGACAACCTTACGTATAATTTGTAAGAGTTATACGTGGTTAGGGACTTAGTGTACTTAATTTGAGAATTGAGCATGTCGAGTATTTACATGCTTACAAAGCTTAATAAGTATAGATCTAAACTTTACCACCATAAAAACATGTAATGGCAAGATCATTCACGTGTGAATTCATAAAAGTCCCCATGAGCTTCATACTAGGGATATGAAACCACTAGAAGATGATGATCAAGCCATCATAAGTTGTGGATCTTATATTTAAAGCTCATATTTTTGTCATGACCATAATGTATGTTCATGTAGTGATGATTTCATGTAGGAATCCTGCTACTACATTATCATCATAGTAGTACACCCCATTTCATGCATCTAACATGATCATTACACTTAGATCTAGCTTCTGAACATCTATTCTTTTACATGATATTGGAGAACTCATGCATTTATTATGTTTAAGATGAATAAATGGTCATAAAGATTTTTGTTTTATGTAAATGAATGTTTTGTTATTTCCGAAAGTTAGGATATTCATGAAGATGAGCCAAAAAGCTCAAGAACAAATTTGGTTTCATCAAAACAAACTTTTGTAAATTCGGATGGAAAAAGAGTTGTATTTTGAAAACCTATTTTTCAACTCCAAAACATGATTTTTATATGAAAAATGAAGAGTTTATGGAATAGATATCAATAAGAGATGATTTTAATAAGTTAATAGTATATCTATTAAGAGAAATTTGTCTAATAAGAAATATTTAAGAAATAGAAAATTTAGATCTTAGGATAGTTACATGAAATTTGTAACTAGAAAAAGAGGATATGTAAACATCTATTTTTCAAACTCAAAATGGAAGTTTTATTAAAGAAATGAAGTCCTTAAGGGATAGGAATAATTGTCACACCCTAAAGGGTACTCTAAACGTAATAGTCCGCCACACTCAATATTTAAACTCAAGTATAACAACCTCAGTCATGCCATGAGTTTAGATACTGAGCATAAGGCTTACGTTCAACATATAAGAAACCATACTTTGAATTGAGATAGCTTAAGGAGACATACATAGCAATAAGAATGTAAATCATAACAGTTATAACCAGTTTAATCTATTACAAAATCTAAGATGTAAACCCCCAAATTGTTGTAATCGGTTTAGCATAAAACCCTAAACCGAAAGTCAAATGGAACCCTAAAGGTCAACAAAACCCTAGTTTACAGTATCAAACTAAATTCGGCATTGCCGTTTTCTTTGGCCTTAGAAAACGAAGTTGGGATAATTAGTTAGAATAGTTTGTAATAACCATAGGTTTTATAAAAATATCAGTTTTGCGAATATCGGGTGTCCTTTGAACCCGATCGGACACGGTTCTCGAAAAGCATGTTCGAGAGCCTGGAATAATAAAAATATTCTGAATACACCGTTAGACTCGTAAAGATATAAGTTTTCCAAAAATATTAGTTTCGTAATTTTTTGGTAAGTAAAAATAACAGATATAGCTATTATACGCGTATTTTCTTACTACCAGTACTTTATTAGTCATATCTACTTTACATTACACTATTCATTACTATTCTTTTATCTCTACTTTTTCTTACACTTTTTCTTACATACTACATAACCTATAATCTTAACTTTTTACCTTTCCCATGACTTTATTTCACATCTATCGTACACATTACATCTTTCATCTATCAAAAGTAAAAAAAAAAAAATAAAAGCACTCCCCTCTCTTACTCACTATGGCCGGCGCCCCTATGCCCCCTTCCCCTCAATTTTGTTTCAATTTTACTTTATTTTAATCACACAAAAATCACTCCTCAATTTCCTATAAATATCCTCCCCCCCCCCCCCCCCCCCCCCCCTTCTTTCACTTCTTTCACACATTCACTACCCACAAATTCATACCAAATCTCTCTCAAATTTTCCTCTCAAAACTCTCCCAAAATACTATCCCAAAAGCTCTCTCAAAATAATTCCACAACAAAAACCCATAACCACATAACCATACCAAAGTCTCCTTTAAATAACTACTTCTTTTAATTTCTTCTTCTTCATGTCATGTAACTTTACATGACCATAGTGTGAGTTTCCAAAGACTACAAGTTATGGAAACTACATTATGTTCATGTATTGTTCTTGTTCATGAAAATCTATTTATGTTCTTGTTATTATTTGTTTATTATTGCTATATATCTAAATATTATTATCTATTATATATACATATTTTTAGAGCATATAAGCTCACTTGCAATTTATTTATTTCATGCAAAGCAATTTATTTATTTATTCCATTGCAATTTATTTATTTATTCCTTATTATTTTAAGAGTAGTCTTTAGTCTTAGACTTGTCCATCATCAAGTCAAAACAAGTTTTCTTTCTTTCATTTTATTTTATTTTGGGACTAGTCTACTTCTTAGTCCCGGGAGCCTTGAAAAAGCTAAGACTCCAATACTTGACTTTATTATTTATGTTTCATATTATTTTGTTTACTATTATTCTCATAATCATGTTCATTTAGATTGTTGTCCAAAAGTTTAAATTCTAAAAATAATTTTGTCACTTAGAGACAAGTTTATGTAAAGTATAAAATTTACAAGATCACAAAGATAAACTCATCCCTTTTCAAGTTATAAAAAGAACTCACTATAATTTTAGAAACTAATTTTACTTTAAAAAGCTACTTCAACCTTTATTATTCCACTTTGTTTTTCAAAAGAAAATATTTGTTGATACAAAAATGGTTCTTTTTATAAAAAGATAAACAAAACAAATGGATAATGAATTTTCAAGTAAAGACCTTTACAAACAAATAGGTAAAGAAAACCTATGGTTTGAAAACAAAAATAAAGTTATTTCTTTTCAAGTTACCAGAGGAAACCACTAAAATTTTAGAAACTACTTTACTATAAAAAGGTTTCTTGAGTCACATATTGATCTACTTTGTTTTTATCAAGAAAATAAATTTATATACATGGATGACTTTTATGAAAATATAAGGCATGAAAAAGGAATGAGAAATTTTCAAATAAAGATTTTTGTAAACAAATAGACAAAGGAATTTGTGCAAAGAAAACTAATTAGGAAGGATAGTGTATTTTCTAAAAATAGTAGAAACTTAAAAATGGGATTTTCAAAAGTTACCTAGGAAAAGATAAATAAAACTAACATAAAACGTTTTCAGAAAACAAAGAAAACAAGGTATTCATTTCAAAGAAATTTACAAAAACAATTTCCTAAAAGCTTCAAATCGACATTGTTTTACCTAAGAAAAATAATTGGACAACAAAACACTTGAGCATGCTTAAATATGAGTTATATAGTTATAAAAAGAGAAATTTTCAACTATATAGATAACTAAGTATTTATCAAGCAAAATCTTGATTTCTTGAACCAAAGTTGTTTTGTTGGAAAATCCGTGGTGAATTTTGTCACCACTGTTTTGGAGCCTATATGGCTTTGTTTGATGACAATAATTTTAGAAATGGGTAGATCTTTTCGATTAGGTAGAAATCAATATACTATATGCGCGATTCTGAGTTAAAATGACCAAGTTATGGCCATTTTAAGTTGGAACATTTCTTTATACGAACTTTAACGTTCTTTTGGCATTGTTTTGTCAAAATTCAAGAAAAACATCAATAAATACTTATTGTGGGTATTTTCTTTGGTTAGGTGACCTCGAGGAAGGATTCCTTTATCCCGAGGATTATTACGACTAAGTGGGGTTTGTGAACGACTCATCCACCTAGAGGAATAGTCGACATGGCATCGTGAGTTTATTTCCATTAAATGTTATACTTGTTGTGCTTGTAAATTAGTTGCACTAGAGTTAGGAAAAGATAAACCGATATGTATGTAAAATAATTCTTTGAAAGAATTTTAAGAATATCGAAGCCGGAATTGTTTTAAGTGATTGTTTTAGTATAATATTGATTTGTGTGAAATTCCTTGATCGCCATAAATTTGAAAATAATTATGTTATGACTTTATAAATTAATGAATTCATGCATACCACGAAGTGAGTCACATTGCATGTTGGGTTATTATCCTTGGGTGAGAAGGATAGTAAGCTCATGTCGAAAGCAACACTTGGTGGGAGATCCGAAAGCGACTTCTTGGCGGCTTAATGGAAAATGCTTGGCGGAAGATCCAAAAGCAAGGTCAATCAAGTAGATTCGGAATGCTTGGCGATGAGTGCTCGCGAGCAAGAAAACTTTTTAATTAAAACTACTTGAATTGAGGTTATGTATCACCAAACCCCGAATGGAGGGCGCAAATCCATTCAACATATAGTTCCCGGAAAGCTATATGCTTGTTTGCCCACGTGTTTGATGCATTACATATGTTTGATTAATCAACTTGTTTGAATCTTGTTACAATAAGTTATTTATGGAAATAGTTCTCACTAAGCCTTTAGCTTATACCCTAATAGATATCTTTTGCAGTTTCCCTACTTATGGTTAAGGCCACGTGGACCATGCGGGCAAGTAATTTCTTTTTTGGGTGATAGAAATTTAGATAAAGTGTAGTATTAGTAATGATGTATAAATACTCATGTAATAGATTAGTGATAAAGGGAGTATGTCCCTAAGTTTGTAAAATCATTGATATGAATGAATGATTATTATGAATCCTCTTTTCTTAAATGTGTTATTCATATCTTCTTAAACTTCATATTTCCACATATGGTCCTCTAAAGTTGTGAAAGTACACCTTACACTTAATATAAAAGCTTTTGAGAATGGCTAAGGTTGTCATACTTAAGCTTTAATATTGAGTGTGGCGGACTGTCACGTTTAAGGTACCATTTGAGGCGTGACATAAGAGGCATACCCCCGTCAAAATATTACGTCCTTAGGTTCTCAGAAGTCTCTTACAAAAAACAATTTATATATAGATTAAAGAGATTCAACTAGAAGTCTATGCCTAACGTCTAGGTCCCGACTTCTTCAAAAAAACTCCTTTAATTCCAAAAGCTATACCTGAGGAAAGTGGCCTCTTGGGGATAGCCATAAATAATCATACTGAAACAGGAAACTATATTGGTATAAGCTTACAATCTTAGTGAGTTTCACTTTCAAATTAAATATTTCAGCATACAATAGGGCAAAAAAGTTATATTATCAATCATATGAAATGCACAAGCATGTGAGCATACAATACATAAGACTTTCCGGGAGTCTTATGTTGAATGGATTTACGCCCTCCATTCGGAGTTAGGTGTTTCAAGCCCATACGACCATAGATTTCAATTTTTCTCATTTATTTTTTTGTTGATATAGGTGCCCACCCACACACAATTTGTAGTTGATACAAGTGCCTACACTACTACCATTTCAATTCTGGCTATTACGCCAACATTCGAGTTTACAGGCCTCTCGTTGCCTAGCTATTATGCCTTCTTCCTACAAATGTATAATAACAAATGCAATGTGACTCAACATATGGTATGCATGGTCAATTTGATTATAAGATCATGGCATACTAATTAATGATTTATGAGCAATCATAGATATAGCAGACACTCCAAGTCTTACTAAATCATACAAAGATTTACAACAAGCCTATTTCGATATTCTTAGCACTGATTCAATCAATTAGGATCCACACACAATCCAACTTTATCTTGCCCTAAATCTAATGCCACTATCATTACAAGCACTGTCATGCCCCAATGGGTACCCTAAACGTGACAGTCCGCACACTCAATATTAAAGCTTAAGTATGACAACCTTAGCCATTCCCAAAAGCTTTTATATTAAGTGTAAGGCGTGCTTTCAAAACTTTAGAGGACCATATATGGAATTATGAAGTTTAAGAAGATATAAATAACACATTAAGAAAAGAGGATTTATAATAATCATTCATTCATATTAATGGTTTTACAAACTTAGGGACATCTCCCCTTGATCACTAATCTCTTACATGAATATTTGTACATCAATACTAATATTATGCTTTATCTAAATTTCTCTCACCAAAAAAGAAATTACCTGCCCGCAGGATCCACGTGGCCTTAACCATAAGTAAAGAAACTGCAAAAGATATCTATTGGGGTATAAGCTAATAGGCTTAGTGAGAACTATTTCCATAAATAACTTCTTGTAACAAGATTTCAAACAAGTTGATTTAAACAATCAAATGTAATGCAACATACACGTGAGCAAACAAGCATATAGTTTTCTAGGAATTATATGTTAAATGGATTTGCGCCCTCCATTCGGGGTTTGGTGATACTTAACCTCAAAACAAGTAGTTTTAATTAAAAAGTTTTATGCTCGCGAGCACTCATCGCCAAGCATTCCGAATCTACTTGATTTGACCTTGCTTTCGGATCATCCGCCAAGCATTTCCCTTAAGCTGCCAAGCAATCGCTTTCAGATCTTCCGCCAAGTGTTGCTTTAGACATGAGCTTACTATCCTTCTCACCCAAGGATAATAACCCAAAATGCAATGTGACTCACTTCGTGGTGTGCATGAATCCATTTATTAATAGTGTCATATCATAATTATTATTGAATTTAAGGCGATCAAAAAATTTCATACAAATAAAAGGTTATACTAAAACAAACATTTAAAACAATTCCGGCTCCGATATTCTTAAAATTCTTTCAAGAAATTATTTTACATACATATCAATTTATCTTTTCCTAACTCTAATGCAACTAATTTACAAGCACAACAAGTATAGCATTTAATGGAAATAAACTCACGATGCCATGTTGACTATTCCTCTAGGCGGATGAGTCGTTCACACACTCCACTTAATCCTAATAATCCTCGTAGTAAATAAATCCTTCCTCGGGGTCATCTAGCCAAAGAAAATACCCACAATGAGTATCCCTTGATGATTTTCTTGAATTTTGACGAAATAATGTCAAAAGAACGTTAAAGTTCCTATAAAAGAATGTTCTAACTTAAAATGGCCATAACTTGGTCATTTTAACTCGGAATCGCGCATATAATATACCAATTTCTACCTACTTGAAAAGATCTACCCATTTCCAAAATTATTTTCATCAAACAAAGCCATATAGGCTCCGAAATAGTGGCGACAAAATTCACCACGGATTTTCTAAGTAAAAACAACCTTGGTTCAAGAAATCAAAATTTGTTTGATAAATACTTCGTTATCTATATAGTTGAAAAATTCTCTATATAACTCATATTTAAGCATGTTCAAGTGTTTTGTTGTCCAATTATTTTTCTTGGGTAAAATAATGTCGGTTTGGAGTTTTTAGAAAAATACAGTTTTCAAAAATTGTTTTTGCAATTTCCTTGAAATGAAATACCTTGTTCCCTTTTGTTTTCTAAAATGCTTTACGTTGATTTTATTATTTTTCCTAAGTGTCTTTTTGAAAATAAAATTTTCTATTTTCTAAGTTTTCTACACTAATACTGTCACGCCCCAAAATAGGGCCTAGTAGTATCATCCTGTAGTCATCATACCACGTGTGCACCCGTAATATGAGAACCGTCTTGCATGTCAGATATTACAAGACTCTATCTTATAATTGCTACATGTAATGTAGTCATACTAATATATTATATAATACTAAGGATTCCGATTTTCCTTAGTTTGCCAGAACCGCAGAGAATCGGTATCCCCTACCAAATAATGAAATTGAGATTAAACCTATAAAATACAAGATTGTAATCAATTATACCTGTAGACACCCAATTTTTGCCCAATTAATTAAGGCTTAAAATTTAATTAAATTCATTTTTCCAAAAGCCTTAAGTATTGATGAAATTGGCTAAGTGATCAAGGCACAGGCCAAATGGCCTGTTGGTTAAACATATGGACCCAAACACACACTCAAGCTCAAGGACACAGGTTCAAACCTTAGCAAAGGCAGATTTTTGCCTTTTTATCATTTTTGTCTTTTCATTTTCCTCAAATGTGACTTTTGCCTTACTTTGCATCAGTTTTTAACTGACAAAACATCATTGATTGTCAAAATTGATGATGGAATTGCAAAGTGGTTATGGAATATGAAAGATTAGTGCAAAAACAACCCAAAAGTTACAAAATTCAATGTATAAAGCATTCAATTGTACATGAATGGGGAGTTACAAAAATGGATTGGATGAATCTGGCATGGAATATGAAAACAATCATCAATTCATCAGTTTCAAACAATTTAATCATGGATTTTCGAATTAAATTCGTGAAAAATCAAGGGGCAAAAATCAATTCATTTTTGAAACTGTTCGAAATTGAAAATTGAGCTTGCAACCTATAAATAGGAGGTCCTAGGAGCAAAAGGCACAAGTCAATTTCAGAAGAACACATACATAGCAAAGCCAATTCGAAATTCTCGAATTTAGGGTATAGAATTTGAATTTTTCAAATTCGAATTGATTTGATCAGATTTAATCCAAATTGAGTGTTGTAACAATGTTAGAAACTTGATTTGGATGATTTAGTGTGCTTAGATTTGTTCGAATTGATCGGATTTCTCTCTGAAAATTTTTTTAAACTTTGTTCATCAACGCCGCCGTACGACCACCGTCGGAACCGCCGCTTGCCGCCGTTCTAGGCGAGAACCACCACCTTCAGAGGACGCGCCGTCGCAGCAGGAGTCGGGCCGACAAGCTTCCAGCCGCCGAGGACCACCGGAGCCGCCGGAATCCGCCCCTAAAAGTCGCGTCATCGTCTTCTTCACCCGCCGGAGCTCCGAGATCCGACCCGAAGATCCGAATCCAACCCGGTCGGTCATCGGTCAACGGTCATCGGTCATCGGTCAACTCTGATCGGACGGTCCAGATTCAATCAAGCAGATCAGACGGCCCAGATTCAATCAAGCAGATCAGCGGCTCAGATTTGATCAAGCAGATCAGACGGCCAATTCAATCAAGCGATCAGACGGCCCAGATTCATCAAGCATCACGGCTCAGATTTATCAAGCGATCAGACGGCCCAGATTTCATCAAGCGATCAGACGGCCAGATCGAGTCAACAAGATCAGACGATCCAGATCGGTCAGCGATCGACGCTCCAGATCTCGTCCGCTTCATCCGACGGTCCAGGTTAATCCGCATTATTTTATTAATAGTTTTATTATATTAATTTCAGAAAATAAAAAAAATAAAAAATTTATAAAAATTCATAAAAATTCATAAAAATTCAGAAAAATCCAGAAAAATCAAATAATTTATTTTTATATAAATTTATTTTTTTGATATTTTTAATATTTTTAATATTTTTAATGTGTATTTATACATAAATTGCTTTAGAAAATGCATATTTAATGCATGAAAAATGATTTTAATATTTTTAATATATTCTGATATATTGTGAATTATGTGATGATTTTTTTAAAAAAATAAAAAATAAAAAAAATATAAAAATAAATAAAAATAATAAAATTGGATTTTCCAAAGAACAAAATTTCTAAAAAAAAAAGTGATTTTTGGGCTTAGAAAAATTGTATTTTCATAAAATAAAAAAATCAATTGATTAGATCATAGGATCATCAAAAATGATTTTTCATAAAAATTCAAAATTTAATGAACTTAAAATGAAAAGAGTTCAAAAAATTAAAATTGATCAACAAATTAAATTTTTTTTAAAAAACTACGTTTTGTCTGATCTCGATTAGCGAGTACGTAGGCACCTGCGGGGCGACATTAAAAAATAAAAAAATGTTTTGTTCTTTTTAGTAAATAAATATTTTGTAAATATAAGATATTTTGTTAATGTTTATGTTCTAAAAAAATAATAAAAATAAAAATGAAGAAAAGCACATAAAAAATAAAAATAAATGATTTGACTTGTAAATATTTGTGCTATAATGTTTTTATTTTTTTTTGAGCATGAAAAGGATAGATTAGAAATTTAAAATTCCAAAAGTGGTAACCATTTGGTTTTAATAGGTTAGCCCCCGAATCCATGATATCTGGTTTTAAAAGTTTGTTTTTTTAAATCAAATTTTCGCAGACTAGTAGCTAAGTTAGGATCAACCGACCCATTGATCCTAGCTTTTTATTTTTTCCCGATTTATATCGGGTGGCGACTCTAAATTTTTTTAAAATTTCTTTTAACCCCTAGTCGAGGATTCATGTTAAATGGGTTCGGGTTTAATGTGAATCGGGTTAGGAGAAATGAACCAGATAGATAGTGGAAAAAATCCAGGCTCGACAGCTTGGCGACTCCACTGGGGACTATAATTTTTTTTTTAAAAAAAAAGAGGGCTAGCCACTTAGGAATTTTAAATTTTAAATTTCCTTGCTCAATTTTTGTGAATATATGATTCTTTGTATATTATCTTGAATATTTGTTTTGTAAATATATACTAACCTTGCAAATATGAAAAAATAGAAAACAAAAGTTTGATTTCTTTGTTTGCATTTGCATTTGCATTAGCATGAATGTGTGCTAGATACGGTCGTACCAGGGCCGTCTTAAGAGCCTAAGCGAGGAGGACGAAGTAAGGTCCGGGGGCTGTGGCTTTCCACCCTCTAGATCAAGAAATGTCCTCCCACTCCGGTTTAGTACTACTAAATCGGGGAACCTATAGAACCCTACCAAATCATGCATTCATTAGCATGGGATTTGACCAACTTTTTCTAAAAAAATGAAGTTAAAAATAAATGTACATATGTAAATACTAAAAAAAAACTTAAAGAAAATTCTAAAAAAAATATAAAAGCTGTCAAAAAATAAAAAAATTTGTAAATATTAGCTTATACCTTTTAAAAATTTTCAGAAAATGATGTCTTCAACCGACAGTAGCGATAGCTTATGGGCTCGCCTTATTAGAGAAAATCGAGTGGAACCCTTCAAGGATCCAATGCTCCTACTGGACCGATGGTTTGTCAGTTTTACTCCAGTCCAAAGGTCATTCATTGAAGATAGGTTAGGCCCAATCCTCAGCCTACCAAAGATCCATGTTCCATTCACCATGTTCCGGGCCCTCACTCATCTATGGGAACCTGAAGAAGCTGTCTTCCGTTTAGGTCAGCATGTACTTAGCCCAACCATTGAGGAATATACTAGACTACTCCAAGCACCTCCTACCTCTGAAGGAATCTATATTCCAAATTTCAAGCATAGCCCGGTCCGTGTTATATCAGAGTTTTTGGGGATCAAGAGGGGACCAATTATTGAAGCTATCAATGATTGCAATGAATATTGCATCCGCTTAACCACACTGATGGACTGGTTTGGAACTCCTGAATACTTTAAAAGCAACCGATCCACTTTCAGTATACCACTTGAAGTTTGGGAAGAAAACCGGGTTAATGCCTTCATAGTAGCTGCTTTTGCAACCATTCTCTTCCCTAATGGCAATTTTCATCCACTTCCGGGTCATAGAGCTGGTTTCTCAATATTTAGCTGGCAAATCCTATGTTCCCGCTCTTCTAGCCGAACAAGTCCGTAGTCTGACACATCAAGTCTAAAGGACAAGGCAAGTTCAAAGCAAGCATGCACTTACTAATGGTTTGGTTTGCTAGCCACATTAAGCACTACGGAAAAGACTTGGCTAATGGATCCTCATCAGCCTGAAATATGATCTCATCCAATCCTTTGCTGAAAGGTCCACATGGAAGATGATCATCCTCTATGGGATATAATTGCCATTCTTGAAGACATGCCACCTGAAGACATGATGTGGCAAGCTCGCTGGTTCAAAAGCCCTGCAGCCATCCTAAGTTGCAAGGAATACATGGCAGTACCCCTAATTGGACTCACCGGCTGTACTGGTTATTACCCCTCAAGTGTTATCAGACAGTATGGATGCTGCAAGATATTACTGTCAAGCCTAATTTGGAGCAAGTCACTCTGGATTATTTGGATCCAACCAAATACTACCAGCTAAAGAATTCAAGTTAAATCAAATCCGAGCTATATGGGAAAATAGAGAGGTGAAGCCGGTTTTTGAAGTCGAGCCAGAAAGTAAGGAAACCAAGAAGTATAGAGCAACCAGGTGGTATGTGGCTAGCCAAATGAAGAAGAATAAGGATATTCGATATGAAGCTCCCGATGTCCTTCAACCAGCACCATCGGAACCTGACCCTGAAACAATTGCTTACATGGAAGCTGTTTCGGCTCGCCTGGAAGTATGTCACCGAGATTTCCAAGAAAGAGAGAGGGAAATGGTGGATCGCCTGCAAAGTGCTGGAAGCAGAATTTCATTTTAGAGGCCGAGTTGAAGGCAGCTCAAAAGAAAATTCTAGCCCTGGAAGACAAGATTGTTTGCCCCACTAAGACAAGAAGACTGGTTTAGTTGATTTAGGTTTAGTCCTTAGGAATCAAGGTTCTTTGAAACCATTAGAAAGTAGTTTTAATTCAGTCATTAGGAAATAAGTTTCTAAACCATTAGAGTTTTTGTTATGTTAAACATTATCTTTTAATACAAATTTTTTTAAAAAAAAATCATTGGTCAATATCCCCATTTGCATCTGTGTGATAGCATATCTGCATTCTTGCATATGTATATTAATTCATTTATTCTAAAAAAAAATATATTAATAAATGATAAATGTCCAGGTCTAGCAAATTCGAGTTTAAAACTTGAAAGATAGCGTCCAAGCCGGTTAGGAGCCCTATTGTTACCAGATCCCGAGCTAAGATGTCTAACACCGGGAGCAACCCCACAGACCAGACCAATGAACAAAGACTCAACACCGTGGAACAAACCCTCCTTGGAATTGCTGAACAGATGCAGGCTTTAACACAGAGTCTTGCCCAACTCAAGACCCCTACAACTCCTGAAGAATCCTCAAGGGCACAGAAAGGAAAAGAAATTGAGGGCAGCTTATTCAGCAAGAGGAGTCATCAAATGAGTTTAATGCGGCTGAGTTGAAGAAAGAACTGGAAGCTCAGGCTAAAGAAATGGAGAGAAAACTGTTTGAGAAAATGAAGACGTTCGATGGTTTTGATCAAACCGCGATCCTGAATTTGCCTCAATATGAGGAAGGTGCCTTCCCTGAGAAATTTAAGGCACCGGAATTTGAAAAATATGACGGGACAGGTTGCCCTAATATGCATACCAGATTGTATGTACGACGAATGGGGCAATACGCAAAGTTTGACAAGCTGATGGTGCAAACCTTCCAGGACAGTCTTACTGGTGCTGCTTTGGCCTGGTACGCCCAATTAGACCATCAAGAAGTTGATACTTGGGACAAGTTGGCTAGGGCATTTTTTAATCAGTATAAGTTTAACATTGAGATGGCGCCCTCGGTATGGGATTTAAGCAATCTGAAGAAGAAGAAAGAAGAGACTTTCAAGGAGTATGCTCAGCGCTGGAGAGCATTGGCTGCAAGGATCACCACCCCGATGCCTGAAAAGGACCTCACTTTCACTTTTATCAACACATAGAGGAACCTTTCTTTTCCCATCTGATTGGGCATGCATCAGCAAGTTTCTCAGAAGTGGTGATAGCTGGGTGCAGGATTGAGAATGCAATTTCGGCAGGAAAATTGCAACAAGAAAAGAAATATACTGCACCGAGAAATGTCCCATACAAAGGGAAAGATTCAACCGTCAGCATGGTCAATACTTCAGATGCAACTGGCCCTACTAAGTCTTTCGTGTTGTCAACAAATCAGAATCAAAATCAGAATAAGGATCAGACTCAACAAAGTGCAGTCCCAAATCAACAATCAAGGTTCAGCAGGCGGAACTTCACTCGAATTCCGGTTCCCCTTAGCCAAGTATTAGCTAAATTAAGGGCCGATAATCTGATCAATCTTGAAGTTCCTAGGGAAGACTTAAAGCCTAGATATTACAATCCTGAGCTGAAGTGTGAATATCACATGGGGCAAATCGGGCATTCAACAGACAGATGCTGGAGGCTTAGGCATAAAATCCAAGATCTTATTGATGCAAAAGTCATCCAGTTGGATTTCGAGACTCCAAACGTCTCTACTAACCCACTGCCAAACCATGGACCAGTCATCAATATGATCACCGCTGAAGTGCCGGATCAAGAAATCAATCTGGATGAGTTGCCAATCACCATAGAACAAGTAGCATGGAACCTTCGCCAGAAGGGTCATTTGCTCAATATGAATTTAAGAGACCGCACCAAAACCAGGCCTGCTATTTACAAGCTACTACAAGAGGAACTATTAAAAAAGAAGAGATTCTGGAAATGTTGATCCCGAAACCAAGGAGATCGAGCACACAGGCTGAGTTATGGGAAAGGTATCAGGCTGGAGATCCAACCATTGGAACCCTGGGAAATGATGGAAAATACCAGTATTTAATGATTACTGGTTTGAGCCCCGTGTCTATGCTGACGCTCCTCCAACTGGATGGGGTCCAGAATTTGAAGAGGAAGATAAGAAAGCAAAAGAAGACGAGTTTGTGGGTATGATCGAAGGTGGACCTAGATCCATCAAAATCGAAATAGGCAAAGGTAGTGAAGATGGATCAACTTCATCAAAGCCTAAGAACTATACCTTTCACATACCCCTTGCTGTGAATGATATAAAGCCGCTCCATTTGATTATAAGCGGTAAATCATGCTTCAATGGCCATGGTTGGTGGCCTTACTCGCTCAGGAAGAGTTTATGAGTCGACCGGAAAGAATGCAACTGTGAATATGCCACAGCAGCAAAATGAAGAAGGAAAAAGATGAAGAGAAGTCAGCATTGGCAAAACTGATGAAAGCAAGTGAATACAAGGTTGTCGAGCAGTTGGCCAAAATACCTGCCCAAATATCGCTCATGAGTCTGCTGATCAGCTCTAATGTACACCGTGAGGCTCTTTTCAAAGCCTTAGAAGAAGTGAAAGTTCCAGAAGGTGTATCAGAAGAAGCCTTGGGGCATATCATCAACTCAATCTTTGCAAATGAGCAAATCATTTTCTCATCTGAAGAACTGGGAGAGGAAGGGATCAACATAACAAGCCCTATTCATCAGTCAAAAGCTGTGGAAAGATCGTCTCTCGAGTATTAGTTGACAATGGATCCTCTTTGAATGTGTGCCCCTTAGCCACTTTGAGCTTATTGGAAATTGAACCGTCAGACATCAAACCAAGCTCTATTGTGGTTCGTGCTTTTGATGGGTCAAAAAGAGATATAATAGGTGAAGTGGAGTTAGAAGTCACCATCGGGCCTCAAACTTTCATTATTCCTTTTCAAGTGATTGACATCCCCAGAACATTCAATCTGCTGTTGGGAAGACCATGGATCCATGCTGCCAGCAATACCATCAAGCCTGCACCAGAAAGTTAAGTTCATAACCAATGGTCAACTCATCACTGTTATGGGAGAACAGGATTATGCCATTTACAAGGAGACAGCTGTCCCTACATTGGAAAAGAAGGAGAAGAAGACTTCGGGCTTCAAATGTTTGACGAAGTCTGTATGATGATGATGAGAAAGAAACTCAGGTGGGAACCTTTGGACTGGGTTATTCCCCCACTTGTGCTGAAGTGGTGGAAATGAAAAACCAAATGAGAAGAAGGAAGCTCGACAAGGAATATGATCCAATCATCAAAATTCCTCACATCAGCCATTCCTTTCCAAAGCCACATCATATCCAGCAGCCAGATGATATCAAAGAAGATGCTTCATCCAAAGAATGATCTTGAGAAATTGGTTCTCTATGCCTTGCGCTAGTATTAAGTCTTTTAAGTAAGAACTTATCTAAGACTAGATTAGTGTTTTGTGTTTTTCAGTATTATGTGATGCTCAAATAAGTGTACTTAAACACCGTCCCAGTTTAATAAAATTTATTTCCATTTGTGTTTCACATATTCTCATACATTCCTCATTCATATTCAACCAGATTCGACAATTGTGATGAAGTTCAGGGATATCTCGCGCGTATAATTAATGAAAATATCAATATCACCTCTAACTCTACTGGGTTAGATGTTGAAGATGATATTGATTATCAATTTAGAACACAAGAAATTTGGCAAATTTTGAACAAGGAAGATTGAAATTCCCGAAACCATTGAAGTGATTAATTTGGGAACAAGTGAAAACCCTAGGAATCTGAGGATAGGGGGAAAATTGCCTGAGAGCACGGCACAAGATTTAACCAAGTTATTAGCCGAATACTTGGATGTTTTTGCATGGTCGTATAGCGATATGCCTGGTTTAGACCCATCCATTGTGGTTCACAAATTGCCAACAAAGGAGGATTTTAAACCTATAAAGCAAAAATTAAGGCGATTTAGGCCGGATTTACTCCTCCAAATCAAGGATGAAGTAAAAAAGCTGCTTGAAGTAGGATTCATCGAGGTTTCTGATTATTCGGATTGGGTATCAAATATAGTACCAGTACTTAAGAAAAACGGGAAAGTAAGAATCTGTGTGGATTTCAGAGATCTAAACAAAGCAACCCCGAAAGATAATTTCCCGTTGCCTCACATCGATGTTTTAGTAGACAATACCGCTGGAAATCATCTATTTTCATTCATGGATGGATTTTCAGGGTATAATCAGATATTAATGGCCGAAGAAGATAAGGTCAAAACCACATTTGTTACAGCCTGGGGAACTTTTTGTTACAAGGTCATGCCTTTCGGTCTCAAGAATGCCGGGGCAACTTATCAACGAGCAATGCTTGCTATACTTCATGATATGATGCACAAAGAGGTGGAAGTATATGTAGATGATATGATCGCCAAGACAAAGGAAGGAGATGATCATGTATGTGGTGTTAAGGAAGCTTTTTGAAAGATTAAGGAAGTTCCAGTTGAAATTGAATCCAGAAAAATGCACTTTCGGAGTGACATCTGGAAAATTATTAGGATTCATGGTTAGCCAAAAGGGGATAGAAATCGATCCTGATAAAGTCAAGGCGATTCAGGATTTGCCTCCACCAAAAACATTAAAGGAAATCAGAGGCCTCTTGGGAAGGTTGAATTACATTGCTCGATTCATATCACAGCTGACTGATAAGTGCCAACCGCTGTTTAAACTGCTAAAAGAAGAATGCCCTAATTGAATGGAATGACGAATGTGAAAAAGCCTTTAATCGGATAAAGCAGTATCTGACAATCCACCAGTACTGGTTACTCCAAAACCGGGGAAGCCATTGTTCTTGTACTTGACAATTCTTCCTGAATCTATGGGTTGTGTGCTGGGCAAAAAGATGAGGAAGGAAAAGAAAGAGCTGTTTACTACTTAAGCAAGAAATTCTCAATGGAGAACAAAAGTATTCAGAGATAGAAAAGACCTGCTGTGCATTAGTATGGGTTATGCACAGGCTTAGGCAGTATACGCTCTTCTACTCGATCGAGTTGATTACGAAGCATGATCCATTGCGATACTTGGCACGCAAACCGGCTTTAGTAGGTCGAATCTCGAAATGGCAGATGCTACTTTCTGAATTTGATATCATTTATGTGAATCAAAGTTCAGTCAAAGGACAAGTTTTAGCTGATCAACTCGCAGAAAGCCCAGTTGATGACGAAGAATTAAAGGAACAAGATCAGTTTCCAGATGAAGGCATCAGAATAACAGAAACAGAAGCCGAAAACAACAATTGGAAGTTGTATTTCGATGGAGCAGCCAACGTATACGGGTGTGGAATAGGGGCAGTCCTTATCTCACCAAAAGAAGAACAGTTCCCGGCATCAGCCAGATTAATGTTTCCTTACACAAATAATGTAGCGGAATACGAGGCATGCATCATGGGATTAGAAATGGCAATTCAAATGAATACGAGGAGCTCGAAGTGTTTGGAGATTCATCACTTATCATTTTCCAAACTCGAGGCGAGTTCAAAACTAAGGATCCCAAGTTGATTCCTTATCATAATCACTTGGCTGAGTTAACAGGAAGGTTCAAAAAATTTCCTTCACTTATGTGCCGAGAACTCAGAATCAATTTGCTGATGCATTGGCTACTCTGGCCTCTTTGATCCAATTCACTGAAGGAGTAAGAATACAACCTTTGCAAGTCCGAATAAGAAGTGAACCCGCATTCTGTGCTGTGATTGAATCAAATGAACCATGGTTTCAAGATATCAAAATTTTCTTGCAAACAGGTGTTATCCTGAGTGTGCTACAAAAAAGGATCAAAATCATTGAGACGTCTGGCAAGTCATTTCTTGTTAAGTGGAGATACCTTATACAGAAGGTCATTTGATACAACCTTGTTGAGATGTGTAGATGAAAATGAAGCTCAAAAATTAATGGAAGAAGTTCATGAGGGAGTATGTGGACCTCATATGAACGGATATATGCTAGCTAAAAAGATTATGAGGCTAGGATATTTCTGGTTAACCATGGAATCAGACTGTATCAAACATGTGAGATCTTGTCATCTATGTCAAATTTACGCAAACAAGATAAATGCTCCTCCAAGGAATTACAGTCAATGTCAACACCATGGCCGTTCTCAATGTGGGGAATAGACGTAATCGGGCCAATATCGCCAAAAGCTTCAAATGGTCATCGATTCATACTAGTTGCAATCGATTACTTCACCAAGTGGGTTGAAGCTGCTTCATACGCCAGTGTGACAAAAGCCGTTGTGGTGCGATTCATCAAAAGAGATATCATTGCTCGATATGGAACTCCAGAAAGTATCATTACTGATAATGGTACAAATTTGAACAACAATGCAATGACTGATTTATGTCAGCAATTCAAGATTAAACACCGGAATTCCACTCCATATCGCCCACAGATGAATGGAGCAGTAGAAGCCGCCAACAAAAACATCAAGAGAATCATTGAGAAGATGACAATTGCATACAAGGATTGGCATGAAATGCTCCCATTAGCATTAATGGCATATCGAACCTCTGTAAGAGTGTCAACTGGGGCAACGCCCTATTCCCTGGTATATGGAACTGAAGCTGTTTTACCAGTAGAAGTTGAATTCCTTCGCTCCGAGTATTGGCTGAAACAGAGCTCGAAGAAGCTGAATGGGTTAGACAAAGTTGAACAGTTAAATCTTTTAGATGAAAAAAGATTAACCGCCATGTGTCATGGGCAATTATATCAACAAAGGATGGCTAGAGCATTTAACAAGAGGTTAAGCCAAGAAATTTCCAAGAAGGTGATTTGGTTTTGAGAAAAATGCTGCCAAATGTGCAAGATTCCAGAGGAAGTTCACACCAAATTATGAAGGACCATATATAGTGAAGAAGGTCTTATCGGGAGGAGCATTAATCCTTTCCCAAATGGATGGACCCAATTTAAAGGATCCTGTGAACTCAGATGCTGTAAAGTTTATTATCCTTGATCAATAAAATTTGTCATTTCAAGTGATCAATTGATTTTATTTTAATTAATTATAAGCAAAGTTGATATTCCTGAAATTCTCTGAAGTCGAATCAAAGCCTGAAATTCTTTGAAGTGAATCAAAGCCTAACCCACAAAATTCTTCTGAAAAATTTCCAATCAAACACCATTTGAATCATCAGACAAAGAAGTTTGAGCATCTTATAATACTGAATGAATGCATTTATACAGTTTGGTCTATTGATTGTTCTTATTTTAAAAGAAAATATTATGGCAAGAATAACTAATTTTGATAGAAAATTGAAGCATGTTGAAAAAAAAAAAAAGAAAAAAAAAAAAAAAAAAAAAAAAGAAAAAGAAAAAGAAAAAGAAAAGAGAGAAGAAACCCCAAGTGGATAAAAATCACAAAATCCTTCAGTCTAGACTCGACAGATAGTCTAGTACTGACCAAATACAAAATCCATCCTTTAGAGAGGTGACCAAATACAAAATCCATCCTTTAAGATGGTGACCCAAAATCCATCCTTTCGAGATGGTAACAAGATTCAGAAACTCATCTACTAAAGATGGTGATCAAGACAAAATAGAAACCCATCAATTGAAGATGATCAAGGCAAAATTCAGAAATTCATTCGCTCAAGATGGTGATCAAGACAAGTTTAGAAATCATTCACTAGAAAAATATGATCAAGACAGAAGTTAGAAATCCATCCATTCCAGATGGAAAACCAAAGCCCATTGGTTCGGCAAATGACCAAACCAAAGCCCATTGGTCCGGCAAATGACCAAAGCCTATTGGTCCGGCAAATGACCAAAGCCCCTTGGTCCGGCAAATGACCAAACCAAAGCCCATTGGTCCGGCAAATGACCAAACCAAAGCCCATTGGTCCGGCAAATGACCAAAGCCATTGGTCCGGCAAATGACCAAACCAAAGCCCATTGTTCGGCAAATGACCAAACCAAAGCCCATTGTCCGGCAAATGACCAAACCAAAGCCCATTGGTCCAGCAAATGACCAAACCAAGCCCATTGGTCCGACAAATGACCAAACCAAAGTCTAGGTCCGACAGATGACCTAGCAAAATCTCTAAGTCTAAACTCGACAGATAGTTTAGCACAAGATTTTGGAAGGAGAACTGAGCAAAAATTTTTGTCTTTTTGTCTTTGTGGCAAAAGTTTTGTTTCAAACTTTACCACAAAGCAGCTGTAGACACCCAATTTTGCCCAATTAATTAAGGCTTAAAATTTAATTAAATTCATTTTCCAAAAAGCCTTAAGTATTGATGAAATTGGCTAAGTGATCAAGGCACAGCCAAATGCTGTTGGTTTAAACATATGGACCCAAACACCACTCAAGCTCAAGACACAGGTTCAAACCTTAGCAAAGGCAGATTTTGCTTTTTAATCATTTTTTTTTCTTTCATTTCCTCAAATGTGACTTTTTTTCCTTACTTTGCATCAGTTTTAACTGAAAAAACATCATTGATTGTCAAAATTGATGATGGAATTGCAAAGTGGTTATGGAATATGAAAGATTAGTGCAAAAACAACCCAAAAGTTACAAAATCAATGTATAAAGCATTCAATTGTACATGAATGGGGAGTTACAAAAATTGATTGGATGAATCAGGCATGAATATGAAAACAATCATCAATTCATCAGTTTCAAACAATTTAATCATGGATTTTCGAATTAAATTCATGAAAAATCAAGGGGCAAAAATCAATTCATTTTTGAAACTGTTCGAAACTGAAAATTGAGCTTGCAACCTATAAATAGGGTCCTAGGAGCAAAAGGCACAAGTCAATTTAGAAGAACACATACATAGCAAAGCCAATTCGAAATTCTCGAATTTAGGGTATAGAATTCGAATTTTTCAAATTCGAATTGATTGGATTAGATTTAATCCAAATAGAGTGTTGTATCAATGTTTGAAACTTGATTTGGATGATTTAGTGTGCTTAGATTTGTTCGAATGATCGTATTTCTCTCTGAAAATTTTTTTAAACTTTGTTCATCAACGCCGCCGTACGACCACCGCCGAACCCGCTGCTTGCCGCCGTTCTGGCGCGGAACCCACCACCTTCAGAGGACGCGCCGTTGCAGCAGGGAGTCGGGCCGACAAGCTTCCAGCCGCCGAGGACCATCGGAGCCGCCGAAATCCTCCCCGAAAAGTCGCGTCATCGTCTTCTTCACACGCCGAGCTTCGGATCCGACCCGAAGATCCGAATCCAACCCGGTCGGTCATCGGTCAACGGTCATCGGTCATCGGTCACGTCAACTCTGATCGACGTCCAGATTCAATCAAGCAGATCAGACGGCCCAGATTCATCAAGCAATCAGCGGCTCAGATTTGATCAAGCAGATCAGATGGCCCAGATTCAATCAAGCAGATCAGCGCTCAGATTTGATCAAGCATCAGACGGCCCAGATTTCATCAAGCGATCAGACGCCTAGATCGAGTCAACAAGATCAGACGATCCAGATCGGTCAGC
This sequence comes from Combretum micranthum, assembly GCA_024138025.1. NCBI lineage: Eukaryota > Viridiplantae > Streptophyta > Magnoliopsida > Myrtales > Combretaceae > Combretum > Combretum micranthum. The sequence goes on from JAMXBD010001027.1 coordinate 182,726, forward strand.
GCGATCGACGCTCTAGATCTCGTCCGCCTCATCCGACGGTCCAGGTTAATCCGTATTATTTAAATATATTTTTTTATTATATAATTAATTTCAGAAAATAGAAAAAAAGTAAAAAATTCATAAAAATTCAGAAAAATACAGAAAAATCCAGAAAAATATAAATAATTTATTTTCTATAAAATTATTTTTTTGATTTTTTTAATATTTTTGAATATTTTTAACATGTATTTATACATAAATTGCTTTAGAAAAATGCATATTTAAGCATGAAAAATGATTTAATATTTTTAATATATTCTAATATATTGTGAATTTATGTGATGATTTTTTAAAAAATAAAAAAATAAAAAAAATATAATAAATAAATAAAAATAAAAAATTGGATTTTTCCAAAGAACAAAATTTCTAAAAAAAAAGTGATTTTGGGCTTAGAAAAATTGTATTTTCATAAAATAAAAAATCACCATTGATTAGATCATAGGATCATCAAAAATGATTTTTCATGAAAATTCAAAATTTAATGAACTTAAAATGAAAGAGTTCAAAAATTAAAATTGATCAACAAATTAAGTTCTTTTTTAAAGAACTACGTTTTGTCTGATCTCGATTAGCGAGTACGTAGGCACCTACGGGGCGACATTAAAAAATTAAAATGTTTTGTTCTTTTTAGTAAATAAATATTTTGTAAATATAAGATATTTTGTTAATGTTTATGTTCTAAAAAATAATAAAAAATAAAAATGAAGAAAAGCACATAAAAAATAAAAATAAATGATTTGACTTGTAGATATTTGTGCTATAATGTTTTTATTAATTAATTTTTTGAGCATGAAAAGGATAGATTAGAAATTTAAAATTCCAAAAGTGGTAACCATTTGGTTTTAATAGGTTAGCCCCCGAATCCATGATATCTGGTTTAAAATTTTGGTTTTTTTAAAATCAAATTTTCGCAGACTAGTAGCTAAGTTAGGATCAACCGACCCATTGATCCTAGCTTTTTATTTTTTCCCGATTTATATCGGGTGGCGACTCTAAATTTTTTTTTAAATTTTCTTTTAACCCCTAGTCGAGGATTCATGTTAAATGGGTTCGGGTTTAATGTGAATCGGGTTAGGAGAAATGAACCAGATGAGATTAGTGGAAAAAATCCAGGCTCGACAATACCATTTATCTAATTTGTTCTTTGAGACCAATATAATCTATGAAACTATCTTCAGCAAGGTCTTTTGATGTGGCACTCTTCACTTATGCTTAACCCAATCCCAACTAACGTTATACTGCACAAAGACTGTTGGAGGGCGAGCAAAACCACACGCTCAGTGAGATGACCTGACCAGACCACATATCAAACAATGGAAATCAAGTTTACTTAGCAAACATATGTAATGCCACAATCAAGCATATGAACAATTACAAGCCTGGAGAATCCGGAGTCCAAAGCAGGATGGAGATTTACCCCTCTCATCAGGGTTGAAGGAACCAGTAGTACATAGTCTATCCAGAAGAAGCCAAGCATACAGAGGAATCTACGATTTCTCGTATTAGGGTTATCACTTTTACTTATGATAGCTTTACAACCATCCTCTGTACATACCTTAAGCAACTCCCTAAGCATTAGTCATCCAAACAATACTATAAGCGGCGTCCTTCATTTACCACTTAGTTCTTATGGTACCAATAGAATCAAAGGTAACCTTGCGTTGATCTAATAGCCTTTAGCCTAGGTCAACCAAGCATTATCAAAGTCCCGGATGGCCAATACGTAATAGACTACGCTTTTAGAGATGCAAATATGCAATATATGCGATGCATGCCCATTTCATTTTATGGTACTAATAGTTTTTAGTCAGGTTCAGGATGATAATACAATTACAGACAAACATCAACATGCTCCATACAATTGTCATCATACAATGAAATTGTTAATTATAATAAGATGTTTTGGCAATCATACATACACCAAGCAGCATACGATTTACCTAAACCCACATGCAATTTAGTTTGATATGTTATTATCAATGCAACTAACTACAAGCACAAGCAATATGATAAGGTCAAAATCCCTCACCTGTGGTCCTCGCTATATCGCTGTAATAAGCTATGGGTAGTCCGAGAACCGATTTATATTCCTATGAAATGGAATAACATATATTTATTATTATACGATTATTCCTGTAAGAGAAGTCTTTCTAAATTAAGGGTGCTAACTTTAATCACGTACTTTTATATTAAACTTAATTATTACGGTGTCTATTAATTTAATCTAATTCTTGTGAATATCTACATATTCTATATTTGATAAAGTTTCTATTATTTCTAAGGACTTTTTAAGGTTCTAACCTTTATAGTAAGGAATATTTATTTGTTATTTATTTTCATTTTGCTTCTCTTGACCTTTAATTGTTATTTATATTTTTATTTAAGAGGTTTACTTTTCTTTAGGTTCTATCGCCTTATATAGAAGATTTTTATTTATTAAACATTTATCTCTCAATCTTATCTGTCTTTTATATTTAGTACTTTTATTTATTTAAGGACGTATTTTAGTATATACCTTAAAAATTTATTTTAATAAAATTGTATGTTTTATGAAGTTTGGATATATCAAATATGTACATTCACTGTGTTTAGTTATTTAAAACGAAATCTTAAATTTTATTCTTAAATATTCTACGATATGGTATATCATCTTTAATTTGATTAGTTTTTAGAGTTTTATATTTATTTGATCTTATCATGTTTTTTTTTATATTATTTTTAGTTAATGGAATATAATGATTATTATTTATCTTCTATTGTTTAATTCTCGTAGAATGCTTCTTAGTGTATATCATATATTTTTTGTAATTTTTTATAGATCACATTGCTCGTAGATTAAGCTTTTTAAAATTTTCCATTGTTGTATATTTTCCTTATATATGAAACATATCTTTATTAATTACCATAATTTTGTTCTTTATTTACAAAATATACTAAATCTAATATTAATGATATTAGTAATAGCTCAACAATATTTATAATATAAAAGATAAATTTTAATGATAAAATCAATATTATCATTGTTATTATTTTTTTTTATTTTATTATATATATTTACTATTATTATTAACTAATTTTATTATTATTATATTATTATATTATTATTGTATTATTATAGTTTTCCATTCCCAGGGAATGGTGCAGGGGCCAGGGGCATGATGCCCTCAAATTTAGCCTCAGGGGACATAATTACGTCCCCAAACGCCAGCCCTTTTACTTCTTCTTCTTCTTCCTTTTTTTTTTTTTTTTTTTTTTTTTTTTTTGCTATATCAATCCTAAATTCTGAATAACTATCTAAATTACAACAAATAACCTTCAAATTGAAAATCAACCAATATAATTTCTCTTCTTTTATTTTATTTATTTTCGATAGAGAGATGCATAAATTGCTCCTTGGTTGTTTTTAATTTCATTGAAATAAATTTCTAGCATGAGATTCACTATCACGAAATTAGTAAAAAAATAATAATAATAAATAAAAATAAATTAATTAATTAAAGCAGAATTAATGATCTCACGTAAATTCTTATATGGTTCAATACAATATATACACTTATATTATTTTAATTACCTTTATGTTGTAGATGTTGTGATGATGATTTTGTTTTTTTTTTTCCTTCTTTCCTAATTGAAAACCATGATCCTAACGTCAAACATGAAAATAAATTATCAGTTTACACAATTTTCAAATAATTGAAATGCTTAAAAAAAATTCCTTTTACCTTGAATAAATGATTTTCTTTTCTTCTTTCTTTTGTGGGAAATTCATCATCATCTCTCTCTCTCTATATATATATGTGTATATATATATATATTAATCTATTAGGATCCTGGAGCAATAATCAAAGAAAGAGTTGGAAGAAGAGAAAAAAAAATTTGAAAGACAGAGAGAAAAGAACAAAACGGAGAGCAAGAAGAATGCATGAGAAAAAGAGGGATAATAAGAATTTATATAGAGTTTGAACGTGGAGAGCAAGTTGCCCAGAAAGTTTATTTATTTTAGTTGACTTTACATTGTATTATTTGTTCAAGTTGTAGATGCATTTCGGTTGTGTGAATTTCAAGAGAATTTCCAATGAATTCTAGGTGCAATTTGCACCGTATGCATACAAAATTGATTTAAAGAAAAAAATATAAGAAAGATAAATTAAATAAAAGTATCAAACAAAGAAAAGATGATAAATTTATAACCCACAACTATGTAAGGAGTGAGAAAAAAATATAAATTTGTGAAAAAAATCAATTTTACGGGTCTAATTGATATGTATGATAAATATTGATTCGGTAATATTTTGAGATGAAAATTTTCATATTCTCCTTATTAAATATTATAATACTATGGTGTAAATAGAATTTCTATTAAAGATATCTATATATGTGTTTGATTTTTCACTTTTTGTTGGAAAGTTGGCACGTAGTGGAGAAGTTCAGAATGAAATAAAAAAGAAAAACGTTAAACAAAGCAAAGAAAAATGTAAGTGAGTTAGGATAAATAAAAATACAAAAAAAAAGAAGATGATAAATTTATAACCAATAAATATGTAAGGAGGGAGAAAAAATATAAATTTATGAAAAAAATTAATTTTGTGGATTTAAGTGATACGTATGTTAAATACTGATTCAGTAATATTTTTAGATGAGAAGTTCCATATTCACGTTATTAAATATTCTAAACACTATAGTATATACAGAATTTCTATTAAAGATTTGTATATATGTGTTTGAATTTTTACTGTTTCTTTTGAATTCGTCCGCGTCCAGGGAGAGATTGGAATTGAAAAGCAATTGAGTTACGTAAAACGTAACTAAACAAAACAAAGGAAAAAATGCAAATGAGTTAGGATATATGAAAATATATAAATAAAAAGAAGATGATAAATTTATAATTAATAAATATGTAAGGAGTGGGAAAATATAAATTATTGAAAAAAAATTAATTTTATGGATCTAAATGACACGTATGATAAATACTGATTTGATAATATTTTTGGATAAAAATTTACATATTAACGATATTAAATATTCTGAATATGATAGTATACATAGAATCTTTAGTTTAATACTTTCACTTTTCAGTTTTTATACCTACTATCATAAATTATATTTTATTAGTTTAGTTTCGTAGTATTTTAATAAATTAATAATTATATTGCCCTTAATTCGACTTTATTATAAATCTTTAAGATTTGAAATTACATATGAAATCATTTCTATTTATAAATTTATTCTAGATTTTTTTATTAGATTAGAAATTTAATTTTATATTTGTTACTCAATTCTTTTTACTAATTATAAATTACTGGATTAGATAAGACTTTTAGTTTTTATAGACTCAGAATTATTTAACTTGAATGTTTTAATATATATATATATATATATTTTTCATTAAAACTTAAGTCGTAAATATTAAATAGTTTTCTTTATTCTTTATTATAATTTGTTAATACTTAAAAATTTAAATCGTGAAAAATTTGGAGTGATTTTTGCTACTCGTTTTAACCATTCTTTAAAATTTATATTATTTTTTAGTATTTATTAAAACTAGATTATGAGAAATTAGGGGGATTACAAATACTATTTTGAAGTTCTTAGAAAATATGCTATTCCTCATATTTATTTTTCTTATACAAATTCCTTTGTCTATTTGTTTTGCAAAAATCTTTACTTGAAAATTTCTCATGCCTTGTGTTTTTCATAGAAATCATCTATTTATAAAAGTTTATTTTCTTGATAAAACAAGGTGGAACAATATGTGACTTAAGAAACTTTTTATAGTAAAAGTAGTTTCTAAAATCTTAGTAAGTTCCTTTTTGTAACTTTGAAAGGGAATGGGTTTAGTTTTGTTAACTCATAGATTTTATACTTTACTTAAACTTATTTCTAAGTGACAAAATCTCCTTTTGTTTAATTATTTTTAGAAATTGAAATTTTTGGACAACAATCTAAATGAACATGATTTATGAGAATAATAGTAAACAAAAATAACATAAAACATGAATAATAAAGTCAAGTATTGGAGTCTTAGCTTTTTCAAGGCTCCCAGGACTAAAAGTAGACTAGTCCAGAAATAAAATAAAAGAAAGAAAAACTTGTTTTGACTTGATGAGGATAAGTCTAAGACTAGAGACTAGTCTTAAAATAACACGGAATAAATAAATAAATTGCAAGTGAGCTTATATGCTCTAAAGAATATGTATATATATATATATATATATATAGATAGTGATACTTAGATATATTAACAATAATAAAAAAAATGATAACATAAACATAAATGGATTTGCATGAACAAGAACAATACATGAACATAATGTAGCTTCCATAACTTGTAGTCTTTGGAAACTCACACTATGGTCATGTAAAGTTACATGACATGAAGAAGAAGAAAAATGAAAGAAGGTAGTTACCTAAAGAAGACTTTGGTATGGTTATGTGGTTATGGGTTTTAGTTGTTGGTAGAAGTTGTTTGTAGATTTATTTTGAGAGAGTTTTGGGATGGTATTTTGAGAGAGTTTTGAGAGGAGAAATTGAGAGAGTTTTAGTAAGAATTTTGTGGTAGTGAAGGTGTGAAAGAAGTGAAAGAGGAGGGGGTATTTATAGGAAAATGTGGAGTGAATTTGTGTGATTAAAATAAAAGAAAAATAAAACAAATTGAGATGGAATGGGGACAAGGGCGCTGGCCATGAGTGATGTGAGGGAAGAGAGATTTTATTTTTTTTTTTAAATAAAAGATGAAATATGTAAGGTAGATGTGAAATAAAGTTATGGGAAAGGTAAAAAGTTAAGGTTATAGGTTATGGAGTGCGTAAGAATAGGTGTAAGAAAAAGTAGAGATAAAGATTAGTGTAGAATAGTAATGAATAGTGTAATGTAAGATAAATATGACTAATAAAGTACTGGTAGTAAAAAAATACACGTATAAATGCGATATCTGTTATTTTTACTTACCGAAAAATTATGAAACTGATATTTGAAAAACTTATATTTTTACGAGTCTAATGGTGTATTTGGAATATTTTTTACTATTTCAGGCTCTCGGACATATTTTTCAAGAACTGTGTCCGATCGAGTTCAAAGGATACCCGAAATTCAAAAAACTGATATTTTTATATAACCTATGGTTGTTACGAACTATTCTAGCTAATCATCCTAACTTCGTTTTCCAGGGCCAAAGAAAACGGCAATGCCGAACTTAATCGGTTACGGTAAACTAGGGTTTTGTTGACTTTTAGGGTTTCGTTTAACTTCCGGTTTAGGGTTTTATGCTAAACCGATTCCAAAAATTTGGGGGTTTACAAGCACATTCATAAGCATATAATTTAAAGATAGTGAACTCACTTTGCCATGGTGCAAAAATCTACTTAATCGTAATAGTCCTCGGGAAGGTCTAGCTCGTCTTCCAAGTCTCTAAATCAAAAGAAATAACTCCAATGAGTATTTCTATGAAGTTTGAATGAACTTATAAATTATATTCTAACAAGTTCGTCTAAGATGAAATTCCAACTTAAAACAACTATAACTTGATCATTTTAACTCGGAATTTCGCATATTATATATCGATTTTTACCTATTCGATGAAAGTTATCTATTTCTAGAGTTATTTCCAATAAACAAGGTCGTTTGGTCCATGAACATAGGGTACAAATGCTATATGAAATTCCCATCTCACAATTCAACCTCTAATTTCAAACCAAGCATCATTTCCAAACCTTTGATAGATACTTAGCTATCATTATATCTTGTAAGACTCTATTATATACATATATAATTCCTTATCATGCATGGTTCATGGGTGTTGGCAAATCTATTTCCTCATGTACTTAGATAATGCTTAATAGGATGTATAAGACACTATTTCCCTAACTTTGTTTCTACCAACTGCATTACATATACATACATTACCTACAAGTCATTATCATTAATGTCATGAGATAAGCTATCTATATATATATATTCTCGTTGATATATGATATCAAGAATTCTTCAAGAAAACTTTTGCTTTGTAAAGCTTTTGAAATTACTAGATTTAAAGACACTAGTTTTATTTCTTGCAAAATCACCCTTGCTTTTATCAAAACTCAACTTTGATAACCTATATACCCAACACATTCATTATTTTAATAAAATTTTTCATTTTGGGGTTAGAAAAGAGATGCTTAAATAGGTGGTCTACCTAATTGCGAATTTTACAAAATTTTTAAGGAATGAAAACATTCTTAATCTATTCTTGGAAAACTTTCCTTGTTTTAGATTACACTTTAATAAATTTCACTTATCCTTATGAAAATTAGGTCTTTATTACATGTCTTTCCCTAGAACTTCTATTTTTCCATAAAAATCATCACTTTGGCATTTGGAAATAGGTGTTTAAATAGTGGTCATTTTCAAATCCGAATTTGAAAGTTCCATTTGAGATTGTTTCTTTTGTAAAACTCATTTAATCTTTCAAAAACTAACTACTAATCAAACCTACTCCCTAGGGAGGGGATACTTATTCTTGATTGTGACTTTGTTTAGCTCGTGGTAATCCACAGATAACCTCATCGATCCATATTTCTTCTTAACAAATAGATCCGATGCACCCTATGGTGACACACTTGGCCTTACAAATCCTTGATCCAAAAGTTCTTGTAATTGTTTCTTTAACTCTTTTAACTCAATTGGAGCTGTGCGGTAAGGCGCCTTAGATATTGGTTCTGTGTTTGGTGCCAAATCAATCTTAAAGTTGATCTCTCACTTCGGGGGTAACCCTGGTAGTTCATCAGGTAAAACATCTGGAAGCTAATTAACAACTGGTATATCCTCAACTCGGGGCAACTCTTGTTTAGTTTCCATTGCACCAAAAGAACATTCCATTTTAGTGTCGACTTCCGCATCTACACGTAGTTCAAATGAACTTAACTCAGTTCCTCTTGAAATTGATGTTCCCCCTTAAATTCAACATCCTTCCCATTCAAGTCCTTAAACTCCACTTTCTTCCTTCTACAATCCACAACAACTTTGGCAAAATTCAACCAACTCATACCTTAAATTACTTCATATTTACTCATTTCTAAAACATCAAATCACATACTATGTGATGTCCTTGAATCACTATTGGGCAGTCTTTCAAAAATTCATTAGTCATTACTACATTTCTAGTTGAGTCTTGACACGAAAGCTGGAGGTGCGGGGCTATTGGTAATCCAACTTGTTTCGCCAAACCGGTGGTGATAAATGTGTGTGGCTCTAGTGTCGAACAAAGTGTAAGCAGTCGTCTTATTCACTAATACACGTCCTATATTCAACATGATTAATTACTATCCCGAACCATTCTAGACGATTCCCTACTTTATTTTAGATTACTATACTTCTTTTCCTTTTTATAACCCTTGGATCCTAAGCAATTTATAATCAATTGAAAAACAGAAACAAGGGTTGGAAGACTAACCTGTCACGAGTCTAAAATCTTGGCCATCATTTTCCTCAAGGGCAGTAAATTCATAATCCTCGTCTTCAATTTCCTCACAAACCCATTGTCCCTCCAAATTATATATCCTCATGCCATGCATAGCCAATCTAGAACGACTGCTAGGGTTTCCACTATTGCCATGCCCTGGCTTTATCGAAGATGATCCTCCAATTGTCCTGGCTGGGGCACCCATCCTTTGGGGAACTCATTGGCAAAGTGTCCACTTGCTTACAGACAAAGCAAGTAGTGGTGGCTTTCTTCGGGCACTCGGAGATCTTGTGACTTGCCTCCCCACAGAAATAGCACTTGTCTCTCAACTGCACACATCTCCTAGGGTAGTGTTCTCCCTTGCATTTCCAACAAATTGGGGTTTTAGGAATATTCTTTCCTCCATTTCCCCCGCTTGTGTTTCCTTTGAAGCCATAGAGTGGCTTGAACCTTTTCTAGGGATACCTTGAACTTGACCCCCCATGAAACTTTCTTCCAAACATAGAGGGTTTCTTATCCGTGGTTTTTGTCTTTCTCTTCTTAACCCCTTCAATAATTGGGGCTCTCTCAACCAATTCCCTAAAAGTCCTGATGTCAAACTCCTCAAGTCTCACTCTCATATCCTCATCCAAACCATTCAGAAAAACTTGTCTCTTTAGTTCTTCACTATATTTATACGAGTCCGGGGCATACTGGAGTAGCTTACTGAACTCGATTTCGTATTATTCCACCATACAGCCTCTTTGTGATATGTGTCGGAAATCCGCACTATACTGTACCTAGAGGCTTCCAGGGAAGTAATGCTCAAGGAATTCGTAGTGGAACATCTCCCATGTAACAGGTGGCATAAGCTTCCTCCTCTTGGATTCCCATCATACTCTTGCATTCAACCTGAGCAAGTAAGTACCATAATTAACTCTTAAGTGGTAGGCATTTCGAAAGCATCAAACGATCGTTCTATTTGGGCCAACCAATCCTCGGCCTCATCGGGTTTTCCAAAGGCTCCCTCATAGTATCTATTACTTCTTATGAACTCAGGTAAGGAGCTCTTGTAAGGCCTCAGTGGTGGTGTGGTGGTAAGGGTACAATATGGGATTGCGCATTTTCAGGCATTGGCATAGCTATAGATGCCTGTTGTGCTGAGGGTGGTGGAGTAAGAGTTGAAGCAAGAGCGGGAACAGGACTAGAAGTAGGCATAGTTTGTCGAATGGCCTCAAGCACTTGTGCCAGTTGCCCTAAAGTCACTTGTAAAGCGGCTTGAGCATCGACTATTGGTGGGCCGCTTGTTGTTCTCCTTCCACATTCAGTTCGTTAGATGCACTTTGCTCTTGTCGTCACCTTCCTCTACCACAGCTGTTTTATTTAACTTAGTTAAGCAATCTTCTAATGACATTATTAACATTTTACATCGAGATTTAGAAACGTCGGAAATTCTTGTATAGGCGAGTAATATAAATATAAAGTATAATTTAAGAAACTTAAATAAAGAAATCTCAACTTCATAAAATATAACATAATTTTCATTAAAACATCAACTGCGGGTGCAAGGACCTTACATTGAAATTGAAAACAAAGCATAATGATTCAAAACAACACAACAAGCAACAACCGCAAACAATATCCTAGAACAATAAAAGCTACTATGACCTATTTTTCAAGGTCGCAACTACAAAATTCAACTTGGACTTATAGGTCAAAACATAGGTCTCGCTTCCTTCCTTTAATCCTCACATTCTCTTTTTGTAAACTACTTCTTCTCCTTCTTCATCCTCATTTCCTTCAGGCAGGATAACAACCTTATCCTCTATCTCATCCACTTCTTCCTCATGGGGTTGGTAACTGATTTCACTTGGTGGAGGTGGTTAGATCATATCAGTAGGTAGAGGTAGTATTTCCTCACACACTCCCCACCAAAAGAAGTGACTTTGAGCATCTGCTCAAAGCCAATCAGTGTGATCTCCCAATAAGTTATGAGCATAAACAAACAAATATCCAATCGGGTTCTAAGTTTGAAAATCAGGAAAAGTTGGTTTTCCTTCATTCCTTAACACAAAGTAGCTTCTTGCAACATGGGTTGTCATAACTTATAAATAGCAATCCTTTCTAATGCATAGATCACATCAAGCTCCGACCAACATATCTTCCTTATAGGGCAATATTCTATGTTGGTCTCTACCTTATGCCACTCGGTGTTCATCAAACCTCTTTTCCACAAATTAAACATCTCTCGGATTGACCTAGGGTAGCTAGCTAAAGCAAATTCTTCACACAAGACCCAAATTCTTAAATGGTATTCAACCAAAGACTCATCGGGTTGCTTACGCATTTGCCTTGCTGCTATGCGGGCTTCACCAAGAGTAAGCTATTCACAAAAGAAGAAAGGATTAGAATTGTAAAACCCATGCTACCCATGTTATTCATATCTAAGTCTTCCTTTATTTTTATATTTTTACTCTATCTTAGTCTTTTCTTTCTATTTCTCCTTAAGTCTATTAATTAAAGCTATGATTGTGGATTCTTAACCATGCTCTACAAACTTAAACTGTCACGCCCCAAAGGGTACTCTAAATGCGACAGTCCACCACACTCCATATTTAAAATCAAGTATGACAACCTTAGTCACGCCATGAGTTTAGACACTGGGTGTAAGGCTCACAATCAACATATAGGGAACCATACTTTGATTCGAGATAGCTTAAGGAGACATACATAGCGACAAGAACATAAATCATAACAGTTATAAACCAGTTTAATCTATTACAAAATCTAAGGGGCATACCCTCGTCAAAATATTAAGAGTCGTTAGGTTCTCAAAAGTTTCTTACAACAACAGTTATATACATAGATTAAGGAGATTCAACTAGAAGTCTATGCCTAACATCTAAGTCCCGACTTCTTCAAAAAGCTCCTCAAATTCCAAAAGCTATACCTGAGGAAAGTGGCCTCTTGGGGATAGCCATATATAATCATACTGCAATAGGAAACTATAGGGGTATAATCTTACGAGCTTAGTGAGTTTGACTTCCAAATTAAATATTTCATCATACAATAGGGCAAACAAGTTATATTATCAATTATATGAAATACACAAGCATATGAGCATACAATACATAAGACTTTCCAGGAGTCTTATGTTGAATAGATTTATGCCCTCCATTAGGATTAGGTGTTTCAGGCCCATACGACCATATATTTCAATTTCTCTCATTTATTTTGTGGTTGATATAGGTGCCCACCCACACACAATTTGTAGTTGATACAAGTGCCTACACCACTACCATTTCAATTCCGACCATTACGCCAACATTCGAGTTTACAGGCCTCTCGTTGCCTAGCTAATATGCCTTCTTCCCACATAGGAATAATAAAAATGCAATGTGACTCAACATATGGTATGTATGGTCAATTTGATTATAATATCATGGCATATTAATTAACGATTTATAGGTGATCATAGATATTGTAGACACTTCTAGTTTACACTAAACCATACAAGGATTTACAACAAGCCTATTTTGATATTCTTAGTATTGATTCAATCAATTGGGATCCACATGCACAATCAAATTTTATCCTGCCCTAAATCTAATGCCACTATCATTACAAGCACATTCAGAAGCTTATAATTTAAAAATAGTGAACTCACTTTACCATGGCGCAAAAATCCACTTAATCGTAATAGTAACCGGGAAGGTCTAGTCTGTCTCCCAAGTCTCCTAATCAAAAGAAATAACTCCAATGAGTATTTCTATGAAGCTTGAATGAACTTATAAATTCTATTCTAACAAGTTCGTCAAAGTTCGTCTAAGAGGAAATTCCAACTTAAAACGGTCATAACTTGATCGTTTTAACACGGAATTTCGCATATTATATAACGATTTCTACCTATTCAATAAGAGCTATCTATTTCTAGATTTATTTCCAACAAACAAGGTCGTTTGGTCCATGAATAGTAGGGCACATAATGCTATACGAAATTCTCATCCCACAATTCAACTCTTAATTTCAAACCAAGCATCATTCCAAAGCTTTGATAGATGCTTAGCTATCATTATATCTTGTAAGACTCTATTATATACATATATAATTCAATATTATGCATGGTTCATGGGTGTTGGCAAATCTATTTCCTCATGTCCTTAGATAATGATTAATAGGATGCATAAGATACTGTTTCCCTAACTTTGTTTCTACCGAGTGCATTATAAGTACATACATTACCTACAAGTCATTATCATCAATGTCATGAGATCAGCTATCTATATGTATATTCTTGTTGTTATATGATATCAAGAATTCTTTAAGAAAACTTTTGCTTTGTAAAACTTTTGAAATTACTAGATTTAAGAAAACTAGTTTTATTTCTTGCAAAATCACCATTGCTTTTGTTAAAACTCAACCTTGATAACCTATATACCCAACACCTTCGTTATTTTAATAAAAATTTTCATTTTTGGGTTAGAAGATAGATGTTTAATAGCTAGCTTACCTAATTACGAATTTTACAAAATTTTTAAGGAATGAAAACATTATTTATTCTATTCTTGGAAAACTTTCCTTGTTTTAGGATTACTTTTTAATAAATTTCACTTATCCTAATGAAAATTATGTCTTTATTACATGTATTCCCTAGAACTTCTATTTTTTCATAAAAATTATCACTTTGGCATTTGGAAATAGGTGTTAAATAGTGGTCATTTTCAAATCTGAATTTTGAAAGTTCCATTTGAGATTGTTTCTTTTGTAAAACACATTTAATCTTTTAAAAACTAACTCCTAATCAAACCTACTCCCTAAGGCTTCTATTTCCTTAATAAAAATCTTTTTTTGAGGTTGAAAAATAGGTTGAAAAATAGGTTTTTACTTTTCAAGCTTTTCTTATTACGAATTTCAGGTTTGTTATTGGGATTGAAACATAACTTTTGTAAACTTTTCCTTGTTTTGAAAATATTCCTTAGTAGATCTAATCTTTACTCATCAAGATCACTCATTTATGATACCCATTCCCTAAGGCTTTCATTTTTAATATAAAACACTCATTTTGAAGTTGAAAAATAGCTTTTCTAAATATGGTTCTTTCTAGATCCGAATTTTAAAAATCCATTTTTATTGAAACTAAAATAGATCTTAAGCTTTCTAGCAATTACAAGTTATTTATATTCATAAAACAAAAACCTAAAGCACTTGTGAACTCAAAAAAATTAAATCTAGTCTACTATACTAGTCATAAATGCATGAACACTATGATCATTATGTAGATATGGTTAGATGATGAATACATGCACAAAACATGAATAATAACAACTTAACTTAATAATAAAACAAAGTAATAGAAAAATAACTTAAATAACTAGATCTATAACATTGTGATGGCAAGGATCTCATGTCCAAGTGTTTCCACATTCCTAGCTCAAAGCTCATGAGGAGTTTTTAGTGAAATCATACATGAATGATCTTTCCATTATATGTTTTTAAGATAGTAAAGTATAGATCTATTACCTATTAGTGTTCGGAACAAGAAATTTGAAGAAAAATATGGAGTGTGTGTGTATGGAGGGAGGTCATAGTTGCAAGGAGGAGAGGAGAAGAGAAGAGAAAAATTTGCGAGAGTTAATTTATATGAAAAGTGGGAAAGTGAAACGAAGTTGGTATAAAGAGGTTTATATAGAAAAGTGGATTAGGGTTTGTGTATTAAATAAAAGAAAAATAAAACAAAATTGGAGAGAGATGGAATAGAGGGAGGGGACGCCGGTTGTAGTGAGTATGGGAGAGAGAGAGAGATGTGTGTGTAGTGTTGTGTAAGTTTCCAAATTAAATTAAGTAATTTAAGTAATAAAATTGTATTGGAAAATTAAATTGTAAGAAATAGGATGTAAGGATGTAAGAGATAGGTTGTAAAGATGTAAGGAGTAAAGTATGGGTGGCTGCACTTGTGAATAGTGTGAAAGAAATCAAAAAGTAAATTAGACAATTAAAGTACCAGTAATAATGAAAATACAATAAAAAGACTAATACTGTAACTTTTATAACTCGAAAAATTTTATAATTGATATATTTGGAAATCTCATGAAATTACGAGTTTAATGGTACTAATAACATATTTTTAATATCTCGAGTCCCGGGACACTCTTTTCAAAGTTTGTATCTGATCGGGTTCGAAATAGGTTGAAAATTTGCTAATATGATCTTCTTAAGCACCATAATAATATTACAAACCGAACTACACTCTTTATTCAAATTTTGACTTCTTAACTTAGGAACACGGGGTTACCGGATCTAAACTGCTAGAGTTTCCTAGGAATTTGTTAACTTAGGGTTTCCGATTGACATTTCGGTATAGGGTTTAAGCTCAAATTTAGTTTAAAAATTAGGGGTTTACAATAATGGAGCCTTGAATTTTAAAGTATCAAATAAGTTTTTTTTAAAGAAATCACTTAAAAACCATTTTTACAAAATTCGGATCTAGGAATAGCCAATATTCAAACACTTGTTTACAAAGTGAAAAATGAGGATAATTGTTGAAAAATGAAAACCTTATGGAATAGATATGGTAAAGGCTTAATTTTAGCAAGAATAAATAAATTTTATTAAGGAAAAGCTCTAAAACAAGTGTGATTTGTCAAGAACACAAAATTAGTTTTGCTAAGTTAGGTATTCATGGCATCTTGAAGACTAGAAACTTTCTAAAAATGTTCCCTAATAGAATATCATCAAGAACATACATATAGGAAGCTCATAACATACCATTCATGATAGTAATTTGTTAATATTGCATCCATATTTGGCATGGATAATAGAAACATCGTAATTCTTCACAAAAACAATTTTGAAAATGGATGTTTGATTACCAAACAGAACTGATCCGAACTTTTTGAGACTTAAAATTTTTCAAAATTGAGATATTATATTATGATTAGATAGATCTTTCGAAGTAGATAGGAATCGGTATATAATTTGCGAAATTCCAAGTTATGGCCGTTTTAAATTGGAATTTTCATTAATGACGAGAATTACAAACTTAATAGTTTTTATCAAATAAAATAGATTAGATATGAGTTGAAATACTCATTTGGGTATTTCTTTCGTTTAGGTGACTTGGATCCCAAGGATTTGTTACCACCAGATTATTATTACTAAGCGATCGGCGACCTATGGCCGAGTGAGTATTACTTCCTAATTTCATTTCTTGCTTTTGTTTGTAGCAGTAAATTGCACTAGATTATGAGCAAAAGATAAAATGGAATTGCATGATGGAATTATAGGGATTATGTATGTTACTTGATGAGTTGAAAATTGTATTAAAAAATCGGAACCGGGTGATTAACTTATGTTTATTTATAGTATCATAGAATTGATTGTCTGCGAGATTGGTTGATCACCTAAAAATTGGCATTAATAATTATTTAGATTGATAAATAACATGGACATAATCACTTCATGATGGGGATGGAGTATTAGCATATGTTGGTTATCCGTGATCCGTAAAGGGCTAAAAGTTGGTTGATCGTGATCTATAAACGACATAAGTTGTTTACCCATGGTCCAAAAATAGCACATTAATTCAATGGTAGTACTGCAGTATTCATTAATCTGCTAACCCCGAATGGAGGGCATAAATCCATTCACATATGATTTTTCGGCTGATCATATGTCTCCTTTGTTCACATGGTTGATGCATTCCATATGGTTGAATAAATAACTTGATTGAATGAATTGTTATGAATGTCTTTATGGAAGTATTCACTCATTAAGCTGGTGTAGCTTACACCCCCATAGCTTTTTCTTATTGCAATTTAAGTATTTATGGCTAAGGCCAAGGCATCCTACCGAGCAAGTACAGGAGTTAGGACTTTCCATTAGAAGTTTGTGATCGATTTTGTATAGACTTCCATAGGAAACACTAATATTTATTGGATGATTGTAAAAGACCACGTTTAAACTTAATATTCTTTTGTGGGGAAATGCCCCTAAAACTTTTGTAATTAATTATGTGGACCCATTGTTTATATTTTGATGCTTATAATATGTCAAATTAAACTATTTATCTCCATTAGTTTATGTATTCTACTGTCATAAAGGTACACGTTGCATCTATACGAGACTTTGGAATAATTATGGTTGCAATTCCTAAGTCTTATATAGTATGCGACGAACTGTTACGTTTAGACTACCCTATGGGGCATGATAGCATCTCCACAGTAGAAACACTTTCCAAAAAACTGTGGGCACTTCTTGGGTAGTATGCTCTTGTAAACCCCGGTTTTCCTAGTATTCAAGTAAACTTTGGAAACCGAAACCAAAACCCTAAATCGATTAGTATAAGCCTTGTGAGAGAAACCTAAGAACCTTAGATCCGGTTCCTTCGGTTTCATATTAAAAGAACTTTTATAAAATAATTTAATGTGGAATATTGTTTTAAAGTATATTTCAAACCATAAAAAGTTTTGATTTCGAAAAAGTTTCTATTACGAGCCTTCCTGAGCTCCATTATGGAAAAGTGAGCCTTGGAATTAGAAATTTAGAAAAATATTCTAGAATACTCTTTAGAACCGAAATTTTATAAGGATTTCAAAAATATAAGTTTTATAATTTTTCGGGGTATAAAAATTACAGTTATAGCCTTTTTCCTGTATTTTCTTTACTACCGGTAAAATAAACGTCTTGTCTACTATTCTTTACTATTCACAAGTACAACCTACTACACACACAACTCATAACCTAATCTTACATCCTTACAAACACTCAATTATATTTTCTTTTTGAAGAATTTTTGTCTCTTAACAAATTATTATATTTAATACTTTTTATTACATAAATTAGAAATTAAAACAAATTCAAATCTCTCTCTCTCTCTTCCTCCTTGCAAGGCCGGCACAACCCAAGCGCACCCACCCCCCCCCCCCCCCCCCCCTCCCCCCCTTCAACCCAATTGCCTCCTTTTTTTTATTTTTTCCTCCTTTTTTAATTAAAAGAAACCCTAATTCACTTACAATAAATAATCTTTTACATTTCTCTCTCCTTCATTTACTACATTTGTTTCAAAAAACTCTCAAAACCCTCTCTATTCTTTCCTTATTGCCGTGAGCTCCCACCACCATCACACACACACAAGCTTCATTTCTTCTTCATTTCTCCACTTGATTCAACTTTAGGTGATAAATCCTAAGCCTTTCTACCATTTAATCATGATTATTCATGAGTATTTTCACTTTAAGTTCTCATGAGCATTTACTAGGGATAAGAAAATACTAATATATGAATTTCAAGCCATCACAAGAGTAGATCTTCTGTTTAAATGAGTTTTTGTTGGAATATTTTCATGTTCATGCATATAAAGTAGAGATCTTGCATAAAAGTCCATAATCATGCTTTTAAACTCCTTTTCATGCATCATAAGTAGTAGATCTAGCATTTAGATACTCATATTATACTTGATATTCATGATCTCATGAATATTTTGTGTTTTCATACATTAATACTTATAAAGGCTTGGTCTTGTGTATATAAATGTTGTAGTTAGTGGATTTTTAAGTAGATAAGACAAAGAACATAAAAAGGAAAAGTTTTTGCTTGAAATGTTCAAAGGAAAAATCGTATGACTTCAAAGCTATATTTTAAAAACCCTTATATCAACTCCAAAACTCATGTTTTATATAAAAAATGAAAGGTATAGGTAATATATATCATTAAGCAATGATTTTTATAAGTTGAAATGAGTTTTGATGAGATTAATATGTAAAACAAAGAGTAGAAACAAGATAGGAAATTTTGAGTTACTAATAAACTTGTGAAATTCGTAATTTTGGATGATGACCATAAAAACACCTACTATCCAAGCTCAAAATGAAAGTTTTATGTAATAAATTAAGTCCTTAAGGAATAGGTATAGCAAAGCCTTAAATTATAATGCATTAAACAAGTTTTTCCCAATGGAATCATTCAAAAATTAAATTTCTAAAAATTCCGATTTTTGAATAAACCCTATTTGAAAACATGTTGACAAAGTGAAAAATACAATTTTTTATGTAAAAATGAAGGTCTTAGGTAATAGTTGTTGTGGAAATTCAATTCTAACAAAGATAACCAAAAATTCCTAAGAATTAATCCAAAAACACAAGTAAGTTATCAAAGTTAGGAAATTAGATTTCTAAAAAGTAGTTATACTTGAAGTCTTGCAAAATAAAGAGTTCTAAAATTTTCTTTAGTAAAAATCATCAAGATCATGCATACATTAAGCCCATCACATGTCATTCATGTTAGGAAATCATTAATATTGCATGTATAATCAAATTATCAAGTAGAAACATTTCGAACATTTACAAAGCTATTTTTCGGAATTGGAAACCGTTACTAATAAGAAATGATCCTTCTGTTTCGTGACCCAAATATTTTCAAAACTTGAAAATAATATTATAATTAGATATATTTTTCAAATTAGATAGAAATCGATATATAATTTGTGAAATTCCAAGTTAAAATAACCAAGTTATGGCCGTTTTAAGTCGGGACTTCCGCAAATAGCGAGAATTACGAAATTGATAAGTGTTGATATATAGTTTGATTAGTTAAGTGATGAAATACTTATTAGGGTATTTTTTCCTTTTTAGGTGATCCCGAAACTGGCGAATCTTTACCACCAAACTATTACTACTAAAAGACTGGTGAACCACGGCCGAGTGAGTATTACTTTCGATTTCAATTATTGTTTGAGAATGTAAGGGTAGTTGTACTAGATACTTGGCAAAGATAAAATGGATATGCATGATGAGGATGATGGGAATTATATATGATTTTTGTTGATATGAGAAATCGAATATATCAATATCGAAGCCCGGTGTTTAACCATTGCTTGTATAGATGGAATAGGACTGACTGTCTATGATTATTGATTGATCGCTTGAAGAATTGGTATAATTGAATATTCAGAATTAAAAATAAATGTGAACTCATTCATATCATAATGGGGATGGAGCATTAGCATTTGTTGGTTTTTCGTGATCCTAAACGATATAAAAGTTGGTTAATCGTGATCCATAAAATGAATTAATGAGTTGGTTAATCGTGATCCATAAAATGAATTCATAAGTTGGTTGATCGTGAGCCTAAACGGCATTGTACTGGAGGATTCGTTAATCAACTAACAAGGGATGGAGGGCGCAAGTTCATCCACATATGATTTCCGGCTGGTCATATGTTTGATTATTTCACGCGTTTGATGCATATCACTTGTTTGATTAATCACTTGTTTGGATTAAAGTGTTATAATTATGATATTGGAGGTTTTCACCCACTAAGCTAGTGTAGCTTACGTCTCTATAGTTTCTATTTAGTGCAGCACGAATTCATATGGCTTAGGCCGAAACAAGCTATGGCTCAGGTACAGGAGCTAGGCGTTTCCTCTAGAAGTTGTATTCAGATTTGATTAGACTTCTGTAGGAAACCAAGAGACTTTAAATGACTGTAATGGATCTCTAAATATTCTTTTGTGGGGGAATGCCCCTTAGACTTTGTAACTAATTACTTATGTGTTTTGATTTATTATCTATTGCTATTGAATGCTAAATTAAACTCTTTAACTCCATTGAGTCAAGTATTCTATTGTCGTAAAGGGATGCCTTATATCTATACAAGACTCCCGAAGGACATGGATAGTAATTTGAGAGTCTTATATGGCATGTGGCGGATTGTTACGTTTAGGATACCTCTATGGGGCGTGACAGTTTAAGTTGATATCAGAGCACTAGGTTATAAAGTAGGACAATAGAATTAAAGAAATTGAACCTAGAAGTTAAATAAATAGGTTAAAATGGAGTTAAGAATTTTCTTTTTAGGCTAATTAGGAGTCTTTTCTTGTTGTGGGTCTCCTTGGGAGAGACTTGTGAGCGTGCTAGAAATTTTACAAAAAGAAATGATGAAACACTAGTGGAGTACCGATTGAGGTTGAGGGAATTATGTGAAGACTTTGCATTGGCAAGGAGTCCTCGAACGTTAGGGGAGATGTTTAGATTGTGGAATGAGGGATTGAGATATACGAGATGGGCAGTTGTGATTAACCAATTGAGATATGATCCTATGAGAAGGAGGAGCTGAACTAAGTTAGAGACCATATACACTCTAGAGAGAGTTATGGTGGAGTACAGGCGTGAGCCCATGACTAGGGATGCTACCTTTATTTTGAAGAACGAAGGGAACCCAACCCCTCCTGACTTTAGAGTGTGGATCACCATAGGACCATTGTATGCATATACTCATGACAATCTTTTCTGACCGCCATGATTGGAACATAGCAGATGCATGGAATCATATTATGTGGCATGATGTTTACCTAGATATTTTCCCACCTCACATAACCATCCCACCTCCACCAGCTAGGGATGTAGGCATGCAGCTAAACAATGCACCTGTGCCGGGAGAAGGAAATAAGATTAAGGAAGTAGAGGAGGAAGAGGAAGAAGAAGAAGAAGAGGAAGAAGAGGAGGAAGCCGAGGAGGACCCTAATTAGGCCGAGAATGTGGTACTAAGGGCCCTTGCCCCTCCTATAGAAATGGAAGAAGATCTGAACCCTAATCCTAATCAAGTCATTTGGGATTTCAATCAAGACTTAGAGATTCTCGATAGCGGGAGAAGAGAGCCTAAAATAGATCCCCTTGTATGAAGAGATATTTATATTGAAGGTGAACATCCTCCAGTGATTAATGAGATGGTTCTTGAACTCGTGGTCCCTAAGCCCATGGAAGTAGAGACGAAAGACGAGAT
Source organism: Combretum micranthum (assembly GCA_024138025.1). Classification (NCBI taxonomy): domain Eukaryota; kingdom Viridiplantae; phylum Streptophyta; class Magnoliopsida; order Myrtales; family Combretaceae; genus Combretum; species Combretum micranthum. Next base: position 204,960 of record JAMXBD010001027.1, read on the forward strand.
GATTAGGAGGGAAGCCTGAGAGACTGTAGATCGATTATGGGTAGAAGCAGGAAGGGAACTTAGGATAGAAGAGAATCAAGAGAATGAGCAGGGAGTGAGGGTTAGTGAAGAGGAAGTTAACCTGGAAGAAGACCAAAGAGTGGAAACGAATGAGGAAAGTGAAAAGCATGACCATGAGGCTTTAGTCCAACCCACTAGGAGGAGGAGATTGACTGTGAGAGAGTATCTCAGCCAGTTTTTCCGTTAGGATGACGGTAGTTCTTCTAGTAGGGGATGGCTCCCCAGCCCAACTGCCGATGATCCAAGTGAAGACTGAGAAGTGGGAAACTAGTGTAACCCATTGAGTCAAAATGGAATTTCTTCTTGTTGTTTTGTTTGTAGTAAGCAATGGGGGATGCCAATTTGCCTTAGGTTCCCTTAGACAGATTAGTGTTATGTTCCTTTCTTTTCTTGTAACTTGTTTTGTTATCGGCTAGAAAGGCCATAGCTAGGACTAAGACTAAATTAGGAGCTTGCCAAATTTTGTAAAATAAAAATTCTAATGTAATTCCTTGTATGGCTTGCTAAAGTAATGAAGAATTATGTTTTATTTCAAAGGAAAGAAATTACTATTCTTTTATGAACAAGCATGTTATGCATTAGCTATAAATGGCATTAATCACATATAGTTGCATGAGCACTCATTCATTTATACCATTATTCTGAATTCGTGAATTTATTCCTATATATATGAGCTCCTTTGTTTTATGGTTTTCTTATGGTTATATAAAGTTTCATAAGATTGATTTACATTTCATAAATTATGATTTCTCAAATTTTCTTAAAGTCACAAACCATGTTTGACGAATTAACTTTTACAAATTTGAAAACATTAAAAAGACACTAAAACTTACTAAATAATGTGCAAACAAACGAAACCGATGGATTCGCAATTGGGAGCAAGAACCTCTCTCGAATGAAGTCAACCAACCCGCTATGTCCCAACTAAACCAACAGGGAATGGCATCCCAGAACCCACAAAATGATATGATGAATGCGATTGGGCAGTCGACCAATCTTTTAAACACATTCATCTAGAACCAAAATCAAAATAAGAACCCACATCAATGACAAAGTGTTAGGGATTCTGCTCTGCTACCACCACCACCCGCAGATCACCGGGAAGTGACTACCAAGGTCCCCGCTCCACAGGAGGAGCATTCTTACAACGCACCTTTACCACCACCTCTGCCATATCGAAGGTTTCATCGAAGCTCCTTATCGGACTTTATCAAGAGTAACTGGTATTTTGAGGGAAGCTTGATGAAGCCGAGGACTGGCTAGCTCAAATAGAGCGTTCTTTTGCTGCTTTTGAGATTCCACCATATTTGCAGTTGGAATATGGGATGTATATGATGAGGTATAATGCAAGAGTATGGTGGGACTCCAAAAGAAGAAGCTTAGCTCCACCCGTTACATGGGAGTCCTTCCAACGAGAATTCTTGGAGAATTATTTTCCCTCAAGTTTAAGAGTGAAATACAATGCAGACTTCTTGCATGTCAAGCAGAGAGGTAGAACTGTGGAGCAATATGAAACTGAATTTACTCATCTGCTGCAGTATGCACCCAAATCCTTCAGGGATAGTGAGGAGTTGAAGAAACAAGTATTTTTGGGGGGTTTGGATGAGGATCTAAGGATCAAATTGGAAGAATTTGGAATGAAAACCTACCCAGAGCTGGTAGAAAAGGCTCGAGTGATTAAAGGAGATAAGAAGAGAAAATACCAGGAACCTGACAAAAGAATGTTTAGAAGGAAGCCATTTGATGCCTCGAGTTCAGGGTTTAAGGGAAAAAGGTAAAAGCCATATCATGGATTCAAGGACAATGCTAGTGGGAGGTCGAATCAATCAAAAGCCGGTGTCACTTGCTGGAAGTGCAAGGAGGCTCATGTTCCCAGGCAGTGCCCACAGTTGAGGAATAAGTGTTATTATTGTGGCAAGTCTGGCCATATAGTCTACACTTGTCCGAAGAAAATGGTCGTGACCTGCTTCATCTTTAAAGAAAAAGGGCACTTGGCCTTTGAATGCTTGCAAAGGAAAAGTGTGGCCACTCGACCTTTTAGGACTTCGAGCAATGCCAACACTATGAGATCTTGGAGCAAAGGTGGAAGCCGTGCAACATCAACTATGCATGGGATGAGACTCTAAAACTTTGAGGGCCAGTGGATAGTCAAGGAGGATGGTGATGAGGAGGTGGAGTTGGCTGCCATGGACCAAGGAGATGGCATGGATAGCGGCCTAGTGACAAGTTAGTAACAAAATCCTCTTAAGTTAAAATTCTTTATTTAATAGTTTTCTATAAGGAATTAAAAAAAATTGTAAAAAAGGAAAGCTAGAACCTAAAACCTCCAAATAGGTAGCAATGAGAGTGTTTTAGGATCGAGTAGTGATGGATGTTTGTTAACCACAGGGCACATACGGGTAAATGAAATCGAGGCTTATGTTTTGTTTTATATGGGAGCGACCCACTCGTTCGTCTCCACTAGTTTGGCTAAACGGCTTGGATTACCTATAGCCACAACTACTGCTAGCTTGAGAATTAAAACACTTACCGGAAGTGTCGTGTCAAATCGGGAAGTAATAAAGGGTTGTCCATTGGAGATTCAAGGGCATCACTCAAGGAGTGATTTGATAATATTGAAGATGAATAAGTATGAAGTCATTCTTGGCATGAACTGGTTAAGCAAGTTTAGAGCTATAGTGGATTGCCAAAAGAGGATGGTGAGTTTCAATAATCAATCAAGAGAAAGAGTGGAGTTCGTAGGAGAAACCATAGTTCCAAGAAAGCTTGGGTTGAATTCTTTTGAGTTAATGATGGAAGATGAAGAGATAGTGCCTATCGAAGGTATTCTGGGTGAGGAGGAAACTCGGGAGGAAAAGGATATACCAGTGGTAAACGAGTACTTGGATGTGTTTCCAGAAATCTTACCTGGGTTGCCACCGAAAAGAGAAATTGACTTTGAAATTGTATTGGCTCCAAATACCGAACCAATATCTAAAGCACCATACCGGATGGCACTGGCTGAGTTAAAGGAGCTAAAGACCCAATTACAGGAACTCTTAGATCAAACATTCATAAGACCAAGTGTGTCGCCATAGGGCGCTCCTATCCTATTTGTAAAAAAGAAGGATTGATCTATGAGATTATGTATTGATTATCGTGAGCTAAACAAGGTTATAGTCAAGAATCGATACCTTTACCGAGGATTGATGATTTGTTTGATCAGCTCCAAGGAGTGTGTGTTCTTACGCATTGATTTGCGCTCAGGATATCATCAACTAAGAATAAAGCCTGAGGATGTACCAAAGATGGCTTTTCATACCCGTTATGGACATTACGAATTTCTGGTGATGTCATTTGGATTGACCAATGCTGTCATGACCCGAGGGGTACCCTAAATGTGGTAGTCCGCCGTACACAATACTAAAGCCTAGGAATGACTACCTTAGTCACACAAAGGCTTCCATATCATATACAAGGAGAACATCATAACCAAGGGAACGCATCGGAGTAGCGCAATTTATATTGATAATAAATAAGTAACATGGCAAAGAGAATATTTATCATAAAACATATTGCATTGTGATTCTTAGGGGCATGTCCATCTATTATCTTCAAATAAATATACATCACTATTCATATAAGTTATTATATATAAAGAATCTTACAAAATCACTTATCTTATAATTCTATTTCCTTCATAGAAGCTTAACTATCCTTCAATGATTTGCTCAATGTCATGATCCTCAATTTAAGCCACGGGTATACCTGTTTCAACAAAATCTATAGGGGTATAAGCTACAACTAGCTTAGTGAGATATTCCTTTTCATTCGCACCATATTTTCAAACAAGTTTATTTATTTATTCACACATATGCTATGCATACAATGCAACAACCACATGATTACGCAAATATATATAGTTATCCGGAAACCATATATAGAATGGATTTACCCCTCCATATCAAAGGTTAGGGAATCGGAGTTGAAGGTCCTCGACCTTCTATTGCTAGTCCCCAGGTCCTCACCCACAGGGTTCGGTTGGCTTGGCTCCGAACCTAGAGTCGCTTTCCCCGAGCGATTTGGATTCTCCAGGAAGGAACATGGCCCGTGGCACCGCACGATCACAGCCAATCCAACTCTACGCGTAGGAGTAGCAGCCTTTCGAAGAAGATGTGACTCGATGGGTGCTATGCATGAGCGTTTTAGTTTTCGTAAGCCAAATCTTATTAAGGTTTATTAGGGGCGATCAATCAATTTAGCAAACAATAAACAGTCATACCAGTAAGTAACAAAATTATTTAAACAAGCAGTTCGAAGTTGCGATATTCTTAATTCTCATTTCATACATAAACATAGAATCACATATACATAATCCCAAATTCCCCAAATATATATCCATTTTTTTATCTTTTCTTAGTATACTAATGTCACTACTTTACAAGCACAAGCAAGTTAACGAAATTATGAGGAATAACTCACTCGTCCATTTTGCTATCTTCTTAGTCGTAGTAATCCCCAGGTAGGATATTCTCGTGTCCTTCGTCACCTAGACAAAGGAAATACCTGGGATAAGTCTTCCATGAAATTCCTATCCTTGGATATTCTAAACTTTTCTTAAAATCGCGGTAAAATCGTATAAGAAGAAATTCCAACTTAAAATGGTCATAACTTGCTCATTTTAACTCGGAATTTCACATATAATATACCGTTTTCTACCTATTCGAAAAGATCTATCTATTTCTAAACTTATCTTTGTCATAAAAGGTCATTTGGGTTCCAAACACGTTAGGTACAGATTTAAAACGGATTATTTCTAAACTTTTGCAAATCCTTTTCTAACTCAACTTCATTTTAAAGAAAATCCTTTTGTAACAATATATATCTATATATATATAATATATATTTAATAAATACTTTGAGTATATAGATAAGCTCACTTTATATGCAAAGTTTCTAATGGTAGTGTCTCAACAATTTATTTCGTAAAATAATTTAATTGGAGTTGTTAAAACTTTAACCTTGATAATTTCTTTTCAAGTATTTGAAGAAACTTTATATTTTCTTAGTTCATTATAAATGGGTATATTCATACTTTATTTTCTTCATTCTTTTTCTAAAACAAGTAAATTCTTCTTTTAACCTTAGTCTTTCATAATTTTCACTTTTAGTAACAAAAGATCAATTTTTATCAAAAAGTATATTAGTTTGTTGAAAACCTTTTTATAATTTTGTATTTAGGATGGTTTTAGAAAATGAATCTTGTCTTTATATTTATTTCTAAAATATAAGTTTTTGCTTTCTAAGAATCATCTTTGTTAATCTTACTTTTTATTTATATTCTTTCGAAAATGAGTTCCTTCTTTTTAGAAATTTGAAAATCATTATTCTTCCTAAGTGGGTTTGTAATTTTATTGGTTGAATTCATTTTAACTTTAAAAACTAGTTTCTTAGTTTTGTTATGGGGTTAAAAAGAGTTTATTCTTAAGCTTTTTGTGAAAACTTTAAAAACGAACAAATTATTTTACTAAAACTTAGGTTAACATAGTATAATGAAAATATCTATTTCTTAAGTTTCCTTGGTAAAAACATCTTTGTTATTTAAGGAAACGTTTGTGAAAAAATCTATTTGTTGATAATAACTCCATGATTTTATGAAAAGTTACATAATCGAAAATCTAGTCTTGAGTCCCTTTAATAAAAATGAAATTCTGATTTCAGATTAGTTGAGGCATTAACATTATGTAAATGCAAGTATTATGAGTATATAAAATATGAGAACATAAGAAAATACTAGAAATAAATAATGAGCAAGAAAATAAAATATCAAGTATTGGGAACCTTAGCTTTATCAAGGTATCCTGGTCAAGTATTGGAGCCTTAGCTTTATCAAGACATCCCGCGATTAAGAATGGACTAGTCCTGAAAGATTAAAGAAAATAAATAACTAAAATTGTTTGACTTGATATGGACAAGTCTAAGACTAGAAAGACTAGTCTTAATAATAACATGAAATAAATAAATTGCATAACTTGAAAGTAAATAAATAACAAATGAGCTTATATGCTCTAAATAAATATATACATAATATACATAATATAAGTTAGATTAGAAGCAAATAATAACAACAATAATAACAATATAATAAAATAGAAAGCTTATGTAAAAGAACAAAACATGAACATGTTGTTGCTTTTACTACTCAGGTGAGTTTCAAAACAACACCATAGTCATGTTAAGTTACATGATATCAATAGATAAATGGTTGAAAGAAATTTTTACCTAAGGTATTTGTGTGATATGAAGATGGTAGTGAATATATGGTTATGTGGTTATGGAGAGATGGTTGTTGTATTGCATGAAGAGAAATTCTTGTGGATATATGGTGAAAGAGAGTTTTGGTAGAGGAAAAGTTTATGGAGAGAGTTTGTGTAGTGAATTTGAGAGAGTTTTGGTAGTAGAATGAATTGTGTGGAAGAATGAAAGAGGAAGGGGGTATTTATAGAATTTTTTTATGTAATTAAATAATTTGAAAAAGAAAAATAAATGGATGCAAGTAGGAGGGGGAGGTGCCGGTTTGGTGCATTGGAGAGGGAGAAATTGATTTATTTTAGTTTATTTTGTAATAAAAGAAGTAATGTATAAAGTTTGATGTGATTAAAGTTGTATTAAAAATATAAAAAGTAAGAAAAGATATGTAGGTGTAAGAAATAGGTGTAAGAAAAAGTAGAGATAGTGAAATAGTAATGAATAGTAGAAAAGTACTATGAATAGTAGACTAGACAATTAAAGTACCGGTAGTAATAAAAATACACGTAATAATACGATATCTATAGTTTTTAGCTACCGAAAAATTCTAAAACTAATATTTTTGGAATCCTTGTATTTTTACGAGTCTATTGGTATAAACAGAATATTTTTAATATTCTGAGCTCCGGGACATGCTTTTCGAGCACTAATCCCATTTGAGTCCGAAGGACACTCGAAATTCGCGAATATGATATTTTTATGTTACCCTATACTATTACGAACTATTTTAAGCTATTGGCTTAATTTCATTTTCTAGGGTTTGAGAACGCGGGATTGCCGGATCTTAAATACTAGGGTTCGTTATTAGCTTTGTTGTCCTTAGGGTTCCGGTTTGTCTTTTGGTTTTGTCGAGACATTCATAAGATCATATAATTTTCGAGTTTTGATCGTTTTATATTCTTAGCTCGACATTTATGTTTTATCTTATTTCATTTGTGATTATTTAATAGTTTTTAGTTCTCGAAATCGTTTAACCGAGTCTATGGTTATGAGTTGACTCAGTTTGACTTTTGGCGAAAAACTTGAAATTTCTGATTCAAAAACTTACCAAAGGATTTAGGATCTTATCATTTCGTTGTTAAGCGGTATTTGGATATATCGTTTTGATTTATGTTTTAGGAACTGGGTAGATGATTTGATTGGCGTACGGACGTTGATTAAACCGGTAGTTGGACTTTATATTTTGTTTCAAGGGTTTTCGTTTTCTCAAGACTAAGAAATCTCATTTTAGATCTTGTTTGGAATTAAGTTTTTAACTTGATTCGATTTTTAGGGTTTCGTTTCTGGTGTTTTAAATCGGTCTAGAATTTGGTTTTTATCTTGAGTCAATTTTTCCAGGATTTGAATTTTGATTTTAGACTTCTAGGATTATTTTTAAGAATTTTGAAATTTTCGGGGGTTTACAAATGCACCAGTTGCATTTATGGATCTTATGAGCAGGGTATACAAGCCACTTCTGGATAAGTGTGTAATCATCTTCGTAGATGATATTTTGATATATTCCAAGAATAAGGAACAACATGATGAACATCTTCGGATGGTGTTACAAACTTTGAGAGAAAACAAGTTGTACGCCAAATTATCTAGATGTGACTTTTGGTTGGATAAGATATCTTTCCTTGAACATGTTGTAACAGGAGAAGGAATCTCCGTTGACCCGAAAAAGATTAAGGCTATAGTGGAGTGGAAACAGCCACAAACAGTTACCAAAGTAAGAAGTTTCTTGGGATTGGCTGGCTATTATCGTAAGTTTGTGAAAGATTTTTTTGAAGATAGCTAAGCCACTGACTCAATTAACACAAAAGAGCGAAAATTTTGTTTGGACGGATAAAAGAGAACAGAGTTTCCAAGAATTCAAACAACGGTTGGTATCGGCACCGATCTTAGTTCTGCCAGACCCGGAAAAGTCTTATACGGTGCATAGTGACGCTTCAAGGAAGGGTCTTGGATGTCTGCTAATGCAAGAAGGAAATTTATTGCCTATGCCTCTCGACAGTTAAGACCCCACAAGCAGAACTATCCTATGCATGATCTAGAATTGGCCGCAATTGTCTTTGCCTTAAAACTTTGAAGACATTATTGTATGGGCAAAGGTGTGAAGTATACACGGATCACAAGAGTCTTAAGTATTTGTTCACATAGAAAGAATTGAACATGAGGCAAAGAAGATGGTTAGAACTGATAAAGGACTATGATTTGGGAATAAGTTACTATCCAGGGAAAGTTAATGCAGTTGCAGATGCTTTAGTCAGAAAAATTATGGAGAAGTGGTTGCTTTAATCAAAAGCCAAAGAGATCTGATCAGAGATTTTGAGAAGTTGAGGATTGAGTTCATAGACCAAAGTGTAGAGCTTGAAATAGCTAATCTGGTATTGGAACCAACCTTGATTGAAAGGATCAAAGAAGCCCAAAGGTATGATGAAATAATACAAAGGATTAAAAAGGAAATTGAAGAAGGTAAATACCTGGACTTTGCAATAGATGATGAGGATGTGATCAAAATGAAGGGAAGATTATGTGTGCTGGACGATGGAGAATTAAGAAAAGAGGTAATGAGTGGAGCCCACAACTCCAGTTATATTATGCATCCTGGAGGTACCAAGATGTACCAGGATTTGAAAAGCCACCATTGGTGGAATGGTATGAAAAGAGATATAGCAAATTATGTAATGAAATGCCCAGTTTGCCAACAAGTGAAAGTAGAATACCAAAGGTCAGGAGGATTATTAAAACCTTTACCCATCCTTGAATAGAAGTGGGATCAGATATCCATGGACTTTGTGTGTGGTTTTCCAAAAACTTCCTTGAGCTGTGACGTTGTATGGGTGATAGTGGATCGGTTAACTAAGTCAGCACACTTCTTACCCATAAACATGACCTATTCAATGGATAAGTTGGCTAAGATCTACATTAGAGAGATTGTGCGGCTACACGGCATACCAGCAGGGATCATTTCAGATAGAGACCCGAGATTTGTGTCCATGTTCTAGACAAGTCTACGGAAGAGCTTGGGTACCAAATTACACTTCAGTACGGCATACCACCCTTAGACCGATGGACAATCTAAGCGGACAATCTAAACCTTGGAAAAAATGTTAAGAGCTTGTGTGGTGGAATTCAAAGGGAGCTGAGATAACCATATACCTCTCATCGAGTTTGCTTACAACAATAGCTACCACTCAACCATTCAGATACCACCCTACGAAGCCTTTTATGGACACGCTTTGTTTTGGGATGACGTGGAAAAATTAGCTATCGGACCGGAATTAGTACAAGAAGTAGCCAATAAGGTGAGGGTGATCTAACAAAAAATGAAAGAAGCTCAAGTCAGGCAAAAGAGTTGGGCAGATTTGAAAAGAAAGAAACTCGAGTTTAAAGTGGGCGACCATGTATACCTGAAAATAAGCCCAATCAAAAGTATAAGCAAAATACGTACATAAGGAAAGTTGAGCCTGAGATACATTGGACTCTTCGAAATCTTGGAAAGAGTCAGAGATCTAGCACACCGGCTAGCTTTACCACCGAACTTATCAGGAGGCCATAATGTGTTCCATGTGTCGGTATTAAGGAAATATGTACCCGACCCTGAAAAGATTTTGGAATTGGAACTCATTCAGCTTAAAGAGAATTTGACCTATGAATAACTCCCCATAAGGATTCTGGATAGGAAAACCCAAAAGCTTCGGAGCAAGGAAATTCAGTACGTTAAGGTGTTGTGGAGAAACCATACCTTCGAGGAAGCCACTTAGGAAGCTGAAGAGGAGATTCAGAGAAAGTATCCCAAGTTGTTTGAAAGACAAGGTACGTTAGTTCAGTTTTGAGGACAAAACTCTATTTAAGGTGGGAAGGTTGTAAACCCCGGTTTTCCTGTTAATCAACTAAGCTTCGGAAACCGAAAACCAAAACCCTAAACCGGATTAGTTTAAACCTTGTGAGAGAAACCTAGAAACCCTAGATCCGGCTTTCCTTCGGTTTCAAATTAAAAGAACTTTTATAAAATAATTTAATGTGGAATATTGTTTTAAAGTATATTTCAAACTACAAAAAGTTCTCATTTAAAAAAATTTTCTATTACGGGCCTTCCCGAGCTCCATTACGGAAAAGCTAGCCTTGGAACTAGAAATTTAGAAAAATATTCTGGAACACTCTTTAGAACCGAAATTTTATAAGGATTTCAAAAATATAAGTTTTATAATTTTTTGGGATATAAAAATTACAGTTATAACATTTTTCCCGTATTTTCTTTATTACCGATAAAGTAAATGTCTTGTCTACTATTCTTTACTATTCACAGGTACAACCTACTACACACACAACCCATACCCTAGTCTTACATCCTTACAAACACTCAATTATATTTTCTTTTCCAAGAATTTTTGTCTCTTAACAAATTATTACATTTAATACTATTTATTATATACATTACAAATTAAAACAAATTCAAATCTCTCTCTCTCTTTCCTCCTTGCAAGGCCGGCACAACCCAAACACCACCACCCCCCCCCCCCAATTGCCTCCATTTTTTTTTTATTTTTTTTCTCCTTTTTATAATTAAAAGAAACCCTAATTCACTTACAATAAATAATCTTTTACATTTCTCTCTCCTTCATTTACTACATTTGTTTCAAAAACTCTCAAAACCCTCTCTATTCTTTCCTTATTGCCGTGAGCTCCCACCACCATCACACACACACAAGCTTCATTTCTTCTTCATTTCTCCACTTGATTCAACTTAGGTGATAATCCTAAGCCTTTCTACCATTTAACATGATTATTCATGAGTATTTTCACTTTAAGTTCTCATGAGCATTTACTAGGGATAAGAAAATACTAATATGAATTTCAAGCCATCACAAGAGTAGATCTTCTGTTTTAAATGAGTTTTTGTTGGAATATTTTCATGTTCATGCATATAAAGTAGAGATCTTGCATAAAAGTCCATAATCATGCTTTTAAACTCCTTTTCATGCATCATAAGTAGTAGATCTAGCATTTAGATACTCATATTATACTTGATATTCATGATCTCATGAATATTTTGTGTTTTCATACATTAATACTTATAAAGGCTTGGTCTATGTATATAAATGTTGTAGTTAGTGGATTTTTAAGTAGATAAGACAAAGAACATAAAAAGGAAAAGTTTTTGCTTGAAATGTTCAAAGGAAAATTCGTATGACATCAAAGCTATATTTTAAAAACCCTTGTATCAACTCTAAAACTCATGTTTTATGTAAAAAATGAAGGGTATAGGTAATAGATATCATTAAGCAATGATTTTTATAAGTTGAAATGAGTTTTGATGAGATTAATGTGTAAAACAAAGAGTAGAAACAAGTAGGAAATTTTGAGTTACTAATAAACTTGTGAAATTCGTAATTTTGGATGATGACTATAAAAACACCTATTATCCAAGCTCAAAATGATAGTTTTATATAATAAATGAAGCCCTTCAAGAATAGGTATAGTAAAACCTTAAATTTTAATGCATTAAACAAGTTTTTCCCAATAGAATTATTCATAAATTAAATTTCTAAAAATTCGGATTTTTGAATAAACCTTATTTGAAAACATGTTAACAAAGTGTAAAATATAAATTTTTATGTAAAAATGAAGGTCTTAGGTAATATATGTTATGGAAATTCAATTCTAACAAAGATAACTAGAAATTCCTAAGAATTAATCCAAAAACACAAGTAAGTTATCAAAGTTAGGAAATTAGATTTCTCAAAAGTAGTTATACTTGAAGTCTTGCAAAATAAAGAGTTCTAAAATTTTCTTTAGTAAAAATCATCAAGATCATGCATACATTAAACCCATCACATGTCATTCATGTTAGGAAATCATTAATATTGCATGTGTAATTAAATTATCAAGTAGAAACATTTTGAACATTTACAAAGCTATTTTTCGGAATTGGAAACCGTTACTGATGAGAACTGGTCCTTCTGTTTTGTGACCCAAATATTTTCAAAACTTGAAAATAATATTATAATTAGATTAGATCTTTCGAATTAGATATGAATCGATATATAATTTGCAAAATTCCTAGTTAAAATGACCAAGTTATGGCCGTTTTAAGTCGAGACTTCCACAAATAGCGAGAATTACGAAATTGATAAGTTTTGATATATAGTTAGGATTAGTTAAGTGATGAAATACTTATTAGGATATTTCTTCCTTTTTAGGTGATCCTGAAACCGGCGAATCTTTACCACCGGACTATTACACTAAGACGGTGAATCATGGCCGAGTGAGTATTACTTACGATTTCAATTATTGTTTGTGAATGTAATGGTAGTTGTACTAGATACTTGGCAAAGATAAAATGGATATGCATGATAGGGATGAATGGGAATTATATATGATTGTTGTTGATATGAGAAATCGAATATAACAATATTGAAGCCGGGTGATTAACCATTGCTTGTATAGATAGAATTAGACCGACTGTCTGCGATTATTGATTGATCACTTGAAGAATTGGTATAATTGAATATTCGGGATTGAAAATAAATGTGAACTCATTTATATCAAAATGGGGATGAGGCATTAGCATTTGTTAGTTTTTCGTGATCCTAAACGATGTAAAAGTTGGTTAATCGTGATCCATAAAACGAATTAATGAGTTGGTTAATCGTGATCCATAAAATGAATTCATAAGTTGGTTGACTGTGAGTCTAAACGGCGTTGTACTGCAGGATTCGTTAATCTTCTAACACGGGATGGAGAGCGTAAGTCCATCCACATATGATTTCCGGCTGGTCATATGTTTGATTATTTCACGCGTTTGATTTATATCACTTGTCTGATTAATCACTTGTTTGGATTAAAGTGTCATAATTATGATCTTGGAAGTTTTCACTCACTAAGCTAGTGTAGCTTATGTCTCTACAATTTCTATTTAGTGCAGCACGAATTCATATGGCTTAGGCCGAGACAAGTTACAACTCAAGTACAGGAGCTAGGCGTTTCCTCTAGAAGTTGTATTCAGATTTGATTAGACTTCTGTAGGAAACAAAGAGACTCTGAATGACTGTAATGGACCTCTAAATATTCTTTTGTGGGGGAATGCCCCTTACACTTTGTAACTAATTACTTATGTGTTTTGATTTATTATCTATTGCTATTGAATGCTGAGTTAAACTCTTTAACTCCATTGAGTCAAGTATTATATTGTCGTAAAGGGACGCCTTACATCTATGCGAGACTCCCGAAGGACTTGGATAGTAATTTGAGAGTCTTATATGGCATGTGGTGGACTGTTACGTTTAAGGCCCCTATGGGGTATGACAGTAGGGGTGTAAGGATATAAAAAATAGGTTATAGGTAGTTGTACTTGTGAATAGTGTAAAAGAATTCAAAAAGTAGATTTAACATTTAAAGTACCGATAGTAATGAAAATACAACAAAAAGGTTATATATTTAGAAATCTTTTGATATTGCGATTCTAATGGTACTAATATCATATATTTTATATTTTGAGCTTCGGGGCACGCTTTTCGAAGTTGGTACCTGATCGGGTTCTAAATAGATCGAAAACTTGCTAATCTTATCTTTTAAAGCATCCTAGTGTTATTACGAACTAAACTGTATCCTTTACTCATATTCTGACTCCTTGGTTTAGGAATACGGGATTGCCGGATTGAAACTACTAGGGTTTCTTGGGAATTTGTTGACTTAGGTTTTTTGGTTGACTTTCCAGTTTAGGGTTTGAACTTGATATTACCCTAAAATTTAGAGGTTTACATGAACTACTATATTCCACTTAGGGTTGCCAGGTGATTTTTCAGTTTAGATCTTTGCCAATTTGGAAACCAAAGGTTTATGTTTATATAACACATTTAGTTTGAGAATTTTATTTTAAATTTTATTTTTTTTGTAAGTGTTTAAATCTCTTAATGTTTTCGAAATTATTGAATTGGGTTTTATTTCCGAAGGTTAATCGTTATTTGCTTTTTAATAATTTGTTTTTGGGTTCTATATTACTCGATTTTTATAAGTCAGAGTTACGTATAGAATTTTTCATACGTAGTGGTTTTGGATTTGAAGATCATTAAGTTCTTATTTTATTTTTAAGGATTATCATTTTCTCAAGATTAAGAAATTTCTAGATTCGTTCGTGATTTAAGGCTAGTTGAAGTTCGGTTTTAATTTAGGGTCATTTTTAGAGTTTATTTTCGAAGTTTATTTTGGAATTATTTACCAAAATTTTCCGGGGCTTACATTCATAATAATTGTCTTACACGCCTTATGGGCATTCCCCTATAAAAATAAATTATCATCTATTACAAGAAATTTTCTTATGAAGTCTACATTTAAACTAATGATAAACTTCATATAAAATTCCTTAACCAAAAAGGAAGTACCTGGCTGTAAGGTCCCTGTGGCCTCAACCACAAATAGCTAAACTGCAAAAGATATCTATAGGGGTATGAGCTAATAGGCTTAGTGAGAATTATTTCCATAAGTAAATACTTGAGTAACAGAATTCAAACAAGTTATTTAAGCAATCAAGTGAAATGCAGTATACACGTGAGAAAGCAAGGCATATAGCTTTCTAGGAACTGTATGTTGAATGGATTTACGCCCTCCATTCGGGGTTTAGTCATAAGTAATCTCAAAATGAGTAGTTTTAGTTAAGTTATGCTTTCGATCATTATCGCCAATCATATTAAGTTTACTTGGGTAGAGCCATGCTTTTGGATTACTGCTAAGCATTGCTTTAATTCCATATCGCCAAGCAATCGCTTTCGATCATTGCCGCCAAGTGTTTCTTTCGACCGTGTTACTATCATTTTCACCCAAGAATAATAACCCAATGCAATGTGACTCACTTCATGGCATGTATAAAATCAATTTATTTAAAATATCTTAGCATCATAATTATCAATTTTTAAGGTGATCATAGAATTTCAAACATATCAAATTCTATACTAAGACAAGCAATTATTTGCAATTAATTCCCGCCTCGATATTCTTATTTTTCTTTCATACAACTTTATATACATAGCATTTTGTATTTCCTTAATTATAATGCATCTATACTACAAGCACAATCAAGTACACAATTAAAGGAAATAAACTCACGTTGCCATAGGATACTTTTTCTAAATGGATGAGTCAATCGAACAATCCACTTAGTGAAAATAATCCTCGCGATATGGGTATTCTTCCTCAGGATCACCTAATCAAGAAAAATACCCATAATGAGTATTTCTTGATAACTCTCTTGATATTTGACAAAACTGTCATAAGAACGTCAAAATTCGTGTAGAAGACAATTCTAACTTAAAATGGCCATAACTTGATCATTTTAACTCGAAATTGTGCATATAATATATAGTTTTCTATATTTTCGAAAATATCTATCCATTTCTAAAACTATTTTCATCAAAATAAGTCTTTTAAGCTCTAGAACAGTGGCGATCAAATTCACCATGAAATTTCCTGTCCCAAAATCATTTGTTTCAATCATCAAATCATCTAAAAATTCTCTTTGATAAATACTTAATTATCTGTATAGTTGAGAAATTCCTTTTTATAAATGTATAGCATATATTTCACACATGATCAAGTATTTGTTATCCAACGAAAATCCTTTAGTAAAAACAATTTTAGTTAAAAGTTTGGGAAAATCATAATTTACAAGAAATCCTTTTTGTAAATCCTTTAAAAATGAGTCTTTTGATTTCTTTGTTTTCGAAAAGTATTTTATGTTTGTTTTATTATTTTTTTTTATGAATTTTCTTCAAAAAAAATGAATTTCCATTTTTTCTTTTGAAACTTCTAACACTAGTGTCACTTATTAGTTTTATATGTATTTCCTTTAGCCATTATTTTGAACTTTTTAAATCTTAATCTGAAAACTTACATTTTCTTTTCATATTATGTTTTTATGGAAAACATTTTCATAACAAGGAATCATCTTCCTTATTTTTAGAAAACAACTCTCTTAATTCTAAAGTTATGGTTTTAGAAAAAGCCTTTCAATATAATGATATTTCCAAGATTATAATGAGTTCTTCTTAAAGCTTTGAGAAAATAGATTCCTTTTATTAATTTTGAAAACTCTAAATCTCTTTTAGAACTCTCTTTTGGTGACAAAGATTGTATAGTTTAAACTTGTTGGTTTAGATAACAATCTTTATTTTGCATGAATATGAGAATAATAACAAACAAAATTATAACAACAAAATAAATAGCAAAATAACGTAAGTCCAGTATTGACAGTCTTAGCTTTGACTCAAGGCTCTTGGACTAAGAAATGGACTAATCCCGAAAAAAAAAAAAAAAAAAGAAAATTGTTTTGACTTGATAAGGATAAGTCTAAGACTAGAAAGACTAGTCTTAAAATAACATAAAAGTAAATAAATTGCAATGAAAGTAAATAAATTGCATTGCATGGAAATAAATAAATAACAAATGAGCTTATATGCTATAAAGAATATATATGTATATAGATACATAAATATATTTAATTAGATATAGATAAAATGTTAACATAACAGTGACAATAATATGTGCAAAGCATAATAATAACATAAAAAATAGAGAAATGGTTTGTCATGAATAAGAACAATACATAAACATAGTGTAGCTTCCATAACAACAAGTTTAGAAAACTCATAACATGATCATGTAAAGTTACATGACATGGTAGTAAAGATATGGAAAGAAATTTTACCTAAAGAAAAGATGGGGTAGTATGTGTGAATGGGTTTTTGGTTTATGTAGAAGAAAGTTTGAGAGTATTTTGGAAGAGTTTTGAGGGAGTATTTGGAGAGAGTTTTGAGAAGTGAATTTTGGAGAGTTTTGGTAGTAAATTTATAGGTAGATGAAGTGTGAAAGAAATGAAAGGAGAGAAGGGGTATTTATAAGAAAATTGTAAACCCCGAAAATTTTCCACATTAGTATATGACTCTAAAGTAGAATGTATGAATAGTTAATAAACTTAGATTCCAATAAAAACCTAAGTATAGATCAATGCATTGAATTTGCCTAAATAAGGATTTAGAAATCAAATATGGAACTTCTTTAATCCTAATTGATACCAAAAACAAGATTTCGTATGTTGAACAGATAATCCAAGATATGATTAAAAGGTAATCTAAATTTCAAACCCGAAACTTGTTATACTGTCACGCCCCATAGGGTATCCTAAAAGTAACAGCCCACCACATACTATATAAGACTCTCGAAATCCCCATCCGAGCCCTTCGGGAGTCTTGTATAGATGTAAAGCGTCCCCTTACGACAATAGAATACTCAATCAATGGAGTTAAGAAGTTTAATGTGGCATTCACTAGCCATAGATAATAAACCAAAACACACATATATATATATATATATATATATTACAAAAGTCTAAGGGGCATTCCCTGCAAAATAATATCAAGTCCATTACAGTCATCTAAAGTCCTTTAGTTTCCAAAGGAAGTCTAAACAAATCGAAGTAAACTTCTAAGGGAAACTCCTATCTCTGGTACCTAAGCTGTGGCTTGCCTAGGCCTAAGCCAAATGAACTCGTGCTGCAACAAGTAAAACCTATGGGGCCGTAAGCTAACTAGCTTAGTGAGTAAGAACTTCCATATCACAATTAAGATAATTCATTCAAACAAGTGATTATTCAAGCAAATGGTATGCATCAGACAAATGAGTTCAACAAACATATGACCAGTCGGAAATTATATGTGGATGGACTTGTGCCCTCCATCCCGGGTTAGTAGATCAACGAATCCTACGGTACGACGCCGTTTAAGCTCATGGTCAACTGAATAATAATTCGTTTTATGGATCACGATTAACCAACAATTTCGTTTTATGGATCACGATTAACCAACATATTTGTTTTATGGGTCACGAAAAAAAACCAATGCTAATGCTCCATCCCATCATGATATGAATGAGTCCAATATGGATTATTCCAATTCTTTTAGGTGTCCAACAATTATTCGCAAACAATCAATATAAATTCTAACTAAACAAGCAGCAACTTAACACCCGGTTTCGATATTTCTTAAGTTCAACTTCACATATCAATAGAGGACAAGTATATAATTCCTATATACCCCATCATGCATCTCAAGTTTTATCTTTGCCTAAACCACTAATACCACTATCAATACAATCACAAGCAACAATTGAGAGTGGAAGTAGTACTCACTCGGCCATGGTTCGCCGGTCTTTTAGGAATAGTAGTCGGGTGGTAACGTGTCGTCTTGCTCGGGATCACCTACCAATTAAGAGCAACCTAATAAGAATCTCATCACTAAACTAATTCAAGTTATGCATCTAAACTACACAAAATCGGAATTCTTGCTATTTGCGGAAGCTCCGACTTAAAATGGCCATAACTTGGTTATTTTAACTCGGAATTTCGCAAATTTTATATTGATTTCTACCTACTTCGAAAGATCTATCCGATTCTAATATTATTTTCAAGTTTTGAAAACATGGAGGTCACAGAAAAAGTAGGATCAGATCTGTTCCATAACTTTTCCGATTCCGAAAAATTGTTTCGCATATGATAAAAATGTTCCTAGTTGATGATTCATGTATAGATGGTATATGAATGAATTCCTAATATGAATATCATGTAATGGGCTCAATATATGCATGGTTTTGATGATCTTTGATGATGGACTCTTATGAGCTCCTAATTATTAAGAACTCCATAATGATCACTTATGAAAAGCTATTCTTTCCAACTTTACATTCCCTAGGGTTTTTATAATTTTATTCTTGGAATTTACTTGCCATCTAAATAAAAATGAGTTCTCAATATCTATACTAGTCATGACCTCCATTTATGCATAGAAATTCACATTTTTCATTTGGCAAATATGTTTTTAAACAAGCTTTTCACAAAAATCCGAATTTTGGAAATTTCCTTTTCTTGCATTTTCTTTATGAGTAAACTTGTTTAATGCATCAAAAATTGAAGCTTCATTATATCTATTGTCTAAGGACTCCATTTGACTCATAAAACATGTCATCTAAGCTTGGATACTAAGTGTTTATGTAGGCATCATCCTAAAATACGAATTTGACTACTAATCACTATATCAATATTTTTCATTCTAACTCCACTACTTGTTTTACATTTTTCTCATGACTAAACTCATCTAATCTTATGAAAATCATTCCTTAAGGGAATCTATTACTTATACCTTTTGTTTTTTTTATGAAAAATCTGAGTTTCAAAGTGATTTAGGGGGTTTTTAAAGTAAGGTTCCAAAATCATCCAAATTTCCAACTAAGCATTTCGAACAAAACCTTTTCTTTTTCAATTTTCTTGCCTTCCATACACGAAGGTCTACCATCTAACATATCTACACATAGGCAAGGCTACATTTTTATGATCATCAATGCATGAAAATCAAAATAATAACCATATGAACATAAATGTAGATCAAGATATGAATGTCTAAACATAGATCTACTAAATATAATGCATGAATCATGAGTTTCATGGTATGAAAATAAATATCTATGTAAGATTCCTACCTTACATGCATGAACATCACATTATCTCATCAAAAACTTCTTTCTTATATAAGTGCTTTCATGTCCCTAGCATATGCTCATTGGGATTAAATGTGAAAAACACACAGAATAACTTTGCCATTACAAGATAATGTAGGAATAGGGTGAGTGTGTGTGTGTGTGTGCGTGTGTGTGGGGGGGGGGGGGGGCGGGGGGGAGGGGGGGGCGCGCGCTCACGGCAAGATAGAGGGAGAGAGGAGAGGGTTGTCACTTTTGTAAAATTTTAGAAGAGTGAAAAATGAGGAGAGAGAGAGAACATTAGCTTATATATTAAATGGATTAGGGTTTTCTTTGAATAAAATGAGTAAAAATAAATCAAATTGAGAGGGAAATTGGGGGGGGGGGGGGGGGGGGGGGGGGGGGGGGGGGAACCGCACCGGCCACTGGGGGTGTGTGTGAGTGTGTATGTTGAAATTTGATAAATTTGTAATTTATGTAATTAAAATGTAATAATTATTTAGGAAACAAAATTTCTTGGAAAAGAAAATTGTAATGAGTAGTTGTAAGGATGTAAAAATAGGGTATGGGTTAGTGTGTAGTGTAGGTTGTACTTGTGAATAGTAGACAAGACATCTACTTTACCGGTTGTAACGAAAACACAGGAAAAGACTATAACCGTAATTTTTATAGCCCGAAAAATTATAAAATTGATATTTTTGGAATCCTTATAAAATTATGGTTCTAATGAATATTCTAGAACATTTTTCTGAGTTCGTGGTCCCAGGGCACGCTTTTCCGTAATTGAGCTCGGGAAGGCCCGGAATTAAAAAATTCCCGAATTTAAAACTTTCAAAGGTCTAAAATATACTTTAGAACAATAATTTATATTCATTTACTTTATAAAACTTCTTTTATTATGAAACCGAAGGAAAGCCGGATTTGGGATTCCTAAGCTTCTCTCACTAGACTTAAACTGGACTAGATTAGGGTTTCGCTTTTTAGCTCCCGGGGTTTTCTTAACTAGTGAGAATACCGGGGTTTACATATACAAATAGATTAAATAGAAAAATATAAATATAGAGATTAAATAGAAAAATATAACTATAGAGATTAAATGATTGCTTTTAAACTCAACAATGATTTGAGATTAGAACAATGAGTAGTACTGAGCCTATGTTTGGATTTAAACCCTAAATTCAAGATTCCTGAATAGTATTAAACGCTACTAATAAGATTTCATAATAGGTATCAAAAATTAAAGATAAATTGATAATATAGCTTCTATATCAAGTGCGATATTAAGTAGTTAATCAACTACGCTTATAGACAGGAAACGATAACATAAAGATAAACTGTTAGGATTATAAATACACTATGAAAACATAAACTGATGTATAACTCAAGATTTAAACTTCAAATAAATAATTGAATCACACTATTGTTCTAATTAGGGTTTTCTTAAGCTATTGGATCCTAAAACAAAAATTGACCTAATGAGCTTAAGAAACCTTAATCGCGGGAGATAAAATTCCACAAATAATTAATCACGTAAATTTAAAACTTAAAGTTGTATTGTTTGATAACCTAAGTATTTTGTAGAATCCTATAAACATATTTTTATACAAAAACTCTTAAATATTAGCTAATGTGTACCCGTATAATTAGTAAACTATCCTAAAACTAAGTTAATAAACTAAATAATATATATAATTATTGTTGTAATAATTTGTCTCATTTTTTCGGCTACAAGTTACTCATTGATGGCTTAGATCTTCTTGATATATGAAAATCGAATTCTTGCTCAAATCATCCATGCAAAAGTCAACCAAATCAACTCCTTAAGCTAATCACAACTTGCCAAATCATTCCTCATTAATGACAGTAAAACAAAGGAAAGGAAAACAGCAATCAATGAGGAACAATCGAACCTAAAAACTAAAGGAAACGTCTTCTTCCTTCCTCTATATACATACATATGATAAGAGCTCTTAATGAATAAGTGAGCAACCTCAACTTTCTCTCAAACTTTCCAGAACAAAACTACTCCTAAGTAGCAGCCAAAACGACCTAAAACAGAGATCAACTAGTCCAAAGCAAACCAATCCAAATCAAAGAAAAATACAATACGAAAAACGTTTGAAACAAGCTCAAGGTTAAGTTGATGTAACTCGAATGGTTTTCTTTTAAAACTAAGGACTGGAACTGACTTTTGATAATCATAGGAACATAATCAACACAAAAACAAGCTTCGAATTCCATCGGATCGGCTCAAACGAGGTAAAAATTCGAAACCCTAGTTATACTTTACTAGATTCGAAATTTAAGATTATATGTATGTAGAAGCATTAGGAGTTGTTGTATGTCTATATACAAGATATAGAAACACTTGGGAATGGTTTAGGAATATTTTTGACGTAGAAAATTTAAGGAATACAAATTGGTTCATCGAGGAAGATGATGAATAGTGCTAACACTGTCCATAAGCCAGCAGTGTAAACGTCTAATGCCGGTGGCTTACAAAGGTAGGCCAGCGGTGTAGAGACGGCTTACACTGAACAGAAGTTACGTAAAAATTATTTTCACATAAAATGAACAAACGCCGCTATCTGGGATTTTACGCCGACGGCGTATAGTCCGGCATACGTTGAAAGCCGACGGCTTTCAAAGCCGATGCAAATGATATGAAATAATATACAAAATAAAGAACGTCGGCACCTGGGTTTCAAAGCCGGCGGTGTAGAGCCGGCGTACAAACCTGTTTTCCTTTTATTCAATCTGTAGTTCGAATGAACAATTTACAATATATAATTATATTATATTTTATTTATTTACATGTCAAAATAGAAGTTACTAAATAGTAAAGTAAATATAATATTTAGAATATTTGATTAATATTTGATTAAAATCCTAGAATTAGAGAAAAATATTAAGTGTTAATAAAATTATAAATAATCAAATATTTGTTCTAATAGATAAAATAGGTAAGAATGGAAATTGAAATAAGCTAAATTTACGAATAATGTGACTTCTAAAAATGACAAAATAATTTATGAAATAAATTAGGAGAAACACGACGACACTAAGTAATAATAAATAAATATGATTTTCTATATTGAGTTCATAGAATAACATAAAATTAGTATTAATCACTACAAAACTTGATAAATATCAAGTTTAGGACACTAGACACGTATAGGAATTTAGCTATATAATCTATATTATATTGATGAATACTTTATTCATCTTAATAGGTGACTTTGATACCCTAGAAGATCTTCCGGCAGATTATTACGATTAAGTCACCATGAGCAGGTGAGTAATTCAGTCATATTGTACTGTTTGTGCTTGTAAATAGTTGAACATATAATACAAAGACAATCAAATGAATGTTTTGTTGGAAATATGTTGTGATCTGATTGTATGATTGTTAATCTATCATTACAAAAGTGATAATACAATGATTTGATGTTGTGAAGTAATATGATGATGATTGTGTAATGTATGATCACCATGAAATTGAATAAGAACTATGGACTTATTAAAATAATTTGGTCATGCATTGCACGTACTGCATTATTGCATATATAAATGGGTGACAGCCTGCTACGTATTAATATTTCGGTTCTCTGTTAACGCTTGGTTTTTCTAAAGTGTTAGTTCTTCCAAGGTTTTCTTTGTTGTTGGTTCTACGGGAACTAAGTGGTAATGAAGAACGCGCCCGTAGTATCACTTTGAAATGATTAATACTTAGGGAGTTTCTAAGGATGGATACAGGAAATGGTCAGTTAAACTATTATATTTAAAGTGATAACCCTAAAACGAGAAATCGTTGATTTTCCTGTAAACTTAGTCTCTCCTGGGCAGGTGGGTCATAAGGTAAATGTTCTTCAACCTGAAAAAGAGGGCGTAAATCTTTTTCCTGTTTGGATTCTAGATCATCCAAGCTTGTATTGATATGATTGAGTGATTGCATTACATATGATTTTAATAACTTGTTTGATGTGTAATATGTCTGGTTATTCACTGAGCCGTGGTTTCGCTCATACTCCAATAGTCTTTTCAGGTTTACACTTCGACCCTGGTTAGTCACTTCCAGGAACATGGCTCCGGTAAGAGCTTAGGAGCTGGAAGTCTATGGTTATACTTGGGATTAATGGTTATGTTTTCCTAGAATAGATTAGCTAGTGCTATTTTATCAGTTGTGAACTACAAGAAGACTACATGGTTTGTAATAGTTCTATGATACTTTATGATTAAGATAGCAGTTATTTACCAATTTATTTCTTACATGTATTTATCATTTCTTATCAAGCAACTAAAAGATCCTGTTGTTTTGAAAACCTGTCACTCTCTGAAGGTAATCTAGTGATAGTATTCAAGTGTGACTTGTCTACTTCTACTAGGGTACCCTCGGGGCGTGACAGAATTAAGTTGGTATCAGAGCATGGTTGCTAGTATAAGAAAGATAAATATGTGAAAGAATTACATTGGTGAATGTAAGTTTAGATTAATTAGCACCCTCTAGTAATAGTGGTAGTTATGGGTAGAGTTACTTGCACAATTAGGAATAAAATATGTGTGATTATTATTAATCATGCAAATTTTGTTGTGTGCAGACTAATCCTGCTACATGTCATATTAGATGGGAGATATTTAGTATGCAAGAAGAGGAGACTGACAGATTACAGCGCAGATTGCGAGTCCTGGTAGAGGATTTGTATTTATGTGGGATTACTAAAACCTAAGGAGATTCTCAGCACTTGGAAAAGAGGATTACAGCCTTTATTTAAAGGATGGTTATTTTGATGGAGCGGGCTTTTCCAGATAATGGATCAGCTATAGAGACACTCTATAGATTTAAGAGATTGGTGGCTTAGAAGGGAGGTGGTCTGGAGATTGATAATACAGCATTCATAGTCTCATCCAGATCTGTGAGACCAGATCCTCCTGATTTTAGAGTTTGGGTATCTACTGGGAGAGGGGTAGTTTATGCTCATGATGTTAAACATGATCATACTCGGGTAAGAGATGATACAGCTTATGATGATGACCAGATGCTTGCACAAGTGAGCAGATGCAACCATTCCAAACGCATCTTGATGAGGAAACCTCCTATTATACCTGAGATAGCAGGTGAGTTTCAACGTCCCCCTTCTATGCAGGACAGAGTGGTACAGGAGTCGGTTCAGACTACAGTTCATAAAAGAAGCATAACAACGGAGTTGCTGGATGAAAGAGAAGGAAAGAGTCGAAGGATTGAGGTAGAAAAGTATGTCTCCAATTATAATTATGCCAGATGGATCAGGACTGCACATGGAGGGTGGATTGAGAGAGATGTACCACCTAGTTCTGAGAGTGAGCTGAGGCCTACCCAGAGGTATTCGGGTGATGGATACAGATTTGACTTTGGCACCCCCAGGAGATAGACGAGGATCGATATTAGTGACAGCAGTTCTGAGAGAGGATGATTACCCTCATTTAGGTCCTCAGGAGAAGGGCAAGGGTCCTTTATCCTAGTCCTTGAGTTCGATCTAGTATTATATGATGATGTATGTATTATCTATTAATGATGACATGATAGGGTGATATCGATAGACTTTTGATGATATACATATGATATGTAGGGCGATGTATATGTATCTTTTGATGACTATAGTAGTAAAAACTAGGTATAGTGTTAGTGCCATTTTTATATGTACATAATGCACTAACCATGAGAAGCTTATGTGTATTTTGGTTATGTATATATATGTGATATATATATATATATGAATGACTTTGATGTCTTTTAGTAAAGATGAATTATGATCTAATAAATAACATGTTTAATGTTAATAGAATGCCAAGAGGGAGAAATAGAAGTAGAAACGCCAGGATTTCTGGAAATCCACCAATAAATGCTCCTGCATCATCCCAAAACCGACTAGAGGATGTTTTACAAAGTCTCCAACAACAAAATGTATTGATTTTGCAAGCTTTGCAAAATATCCAAGCAACAAATGTAGCACCACCTGCTGAGGCACCAGCAATGCCTCCACCAACTCCAGAGGAAATGAAAGGCATACTGCACCGGTTCAATTTCAGGAAAATGGACCAGTGAACCCTAATGAATCTGCTGCAGAGGTGCAAGGACCGCCTCGATATGAACAAGAATTGCCACCACCACCACCTTTACGTCCTCAGAGGAACTTGTTGCCGGAATTCATTAAATGCAACAGATACTTTGAAGGACTACCGGGAAAGCCAGAAGAAGCTGAGGACTGGCTAGCTCAGATTGAACGATCCCTTGATGTTTTCCAAGTACCTGAAGCTCTGAGAGTATCATATGGAACTTATTTACTAAGATTGAGAGCAAGAATATGGTGGAATTCAAAACAAAGAAGTTTGCCACAACCGGTTACTTGGGAAGTATTCAGACGAGAATTTTTGAAGGAATATTTCCCAGGCAGTCTAAAAGCAAAATATAGCACTGACCTGATGAATTTGACACAAGGAAATAAGACCATTGATGAGTATGAACATGAGTTTAATCGGTTGTTACAGTTTGCTCCAGATGCTTATCGGGACAGTGATGAGCTAAAGAGACAGACTTTCATGGCTGGATTAGAACCTCATTTTCAGAGAAGACTTGCTGAATTTGAAGTCGATAACTTTGCAGCTATGATAGAAAAAGCTCGAATCATTGAACGAGCAAGGACGTATGAAATTGAGAGGTATAAGAAGAAAGGAACCATTTTCGGGAAAAGAATGTATGTTGGGTCTATGGCAAGTTCTGTGCCTAAGAAGGTTAAATTCTTCAAACCTTTCAATTTAAACAAAGGAGGAGTAATTGGGAAGAATAATGTTACATGCTGGAAATGTAAAGGTTTCCATTATCCAAGAGAGTGTCCACAATTGCAACACAAATGTTACTATTGTGGAGAAAGTGGGCACATGGCAAATAATTGTCCAAAAAGAAAAATTACAACTTGTTATGTATGTAACAAAGCTGGGCATATATCAACCAACTGTCCATAGAAAGTGAGTACAGTAGCTGGATCATCACAGCCTAGAGGAATGATTGGAGTCATAGGATCAAAAAATGGAAACGCCAATAAAGCTAGTACGACGACCAGAGTTTTTGCCATATATGGAAATCCTGTTGAGAATGTGGAGATGGAGGAGGAAGATGAAGAAAATATTTAGGAAGAAGTTGACCCTGAAGAATATGGACTCATTGCAGGTATGTAGTTACATATTTGTTTATCTAAAGTTATTAGACACAATCACAAGTAAATGATCAATAGAAGTCCTTATGAATTGAAAATAACGTGAATTTAATAATTGATAATAGGATCAATTCAAGTAGGGGATCAGACTGCGTATGCTTTGTTTGACACGGGAGCAACGCATTCTTTCATAAATACCGGTTAGCAAGGCGTATAAGATTACCAACGAAATGAGTAAAGAATTGAGAGTTACTACGCCAAGGAGACTTAGTAGTAACACGGAAATGATAAAGAGTTGTCCATTAAAGATTGGAAATCAAGAATCAATTGCTGATTTAATCATGATAGAGATGCAAAAATATGATATTATTCTGGGTATGGTTTGGTTAACTGCTGTAAAAGCAAAAGTTAATTGCCATCTCAAAATGGTATCTTTTGTCAATAACCAAGGAGAAAGAAAGGAGTATAGGGGTGAGATACTCAAAGGAGTGGAAATAGGATAACAGCAATTGAAGTGGAAAATGAAGAAGATATGGAGTTAAACGGGTGTATTCTTGGAACAACGAGGGTGAATCCAAAGTATTGGATATTCATACTATCCGAACAGTGTGTGAATACCCGGATATATTTCCAGACGAATTACCAGGATTACCCCCACACAGAGAAGTGGAATTTTCAATTGATTTGATACCTGGAACAGAACCAGTATCAAAAGCTCCGTATCGCATGGCACCTGTAGAATTAAAAGAATTAAAGGTGCAACTACAAGAATTGTTGGATAAAGGATTTATCAGACCTAGTGTTTCACCTTGGGGAGCACCAGTATTGTTTGTTAAGAAGAAAGATGGTTCAATGAGACTCTGTATTGATTATAGAGAATTAAACAGAGTGACTATCAAGAACAAATATCCTTTACCCAGAATTGATGATCTCTTTGATCAGTTGAGAGGAGCAAAGGTATTTTCTCGAATTGATTTAAAGTCAGGATATCATCAAATCTGAATTAAAGCAGAGGATGTACCAAAGACTGCATTCCGAACTAGGTATGGTCATTATGAATTTTTGGTCATGCCATTTGGACTAACTAATGCACCTGCAGTTTTCATGGATCTGATGAATCGTATCTTTAGACCTTTGTTGGATATCTGTGTGATTGTTTTCATAGATGATATACTTGTATATTCGTCTACTGAAGAACAACATGATAAACTTGAGAAGTGTGTTACAGATACTGAGAGACAATAAGCTGTATGCCAAATTGTCTAAATGTGAATTTTGGCTTAGAAGTATATCATTCCTTGGACATATTATTTTGGAGAGGAATATCGGATGATCCGCAAAAGTTTAAAGCTATTGTGGAATGGAAAAGACCTGAAACTGTTACGGAAGTTAGGAGTTTCTTGGGATTGGCAGGATATTATCGAAAATTTGTGAAAGATTTCTCAAAAATTGCACGACCCCTGACACAATTGACCAGGAAGAATGAGAAATTTGAGTGGAATGATCAACGTGAACAAAGTTTCCAAGAACTGAAGAAGAGGTTAATATCAGCACCAATATTGGTTCTGCCTAATGACAAGGATCTATATACTGTCTACAGTGATGCATCCAGAAATGGTTTAGGATGTGTTAATGCAAAATGGAAAAGTAATAGCATATGCTTCTAGACAATTAAAACCGCATGAGATGAATTACCCCACTCATGATCTGGAATTAGCTGCTATTGTATTTGCACTCAAATTTGGCGTCACTACTTGTATGGACAGAAATGTGAAATATTATGATCACAAAAGTTTGAAGTATATATTTACACAAAAAGAGTTGAACATGAGACAAAGACGATGGTTGGAATTGATTAAAGATTATGATCTTACCATTAACTACCATCCTGGCAAAGTGAATGCCGTGGCTGATGCATTGAGTCGAAAGAGTTATGGAGAAGTAGCCTCAATATTGACGGAACAGAAAGAACTCATCAAGGAATTTGAGAGATTAAACTTGGAATTTTCAATGCAAGGTTTGGAAGCTGAATTAGGAAACCTAATTTTGGAACCTACTTTACTCCAACGGATTAAGGAAGCTCAGAAAGAGGATATTGAAATCCAAGAGATTAAACAAGGAATATCCAAGGAAATACAAGGATTTTCATGTGGATGAAGAAGAGGTGTTAAGAATGAATAAAAGATTGTGTGTGCCACATGATGAAAACTTAAGGAAGGAATTAATGCATGAAGCACATTATTCTGGATATTCTATACATCCAGGAGAAACAAAGACATACCAAGAGCTGAAAAGTGCATATTGGTGGAATGGAATGAAAAAGGATATTGCAGAATTTGTTGCTAAATGTGATGTGTGTCAAAGGATAAAAGCTGAACACCAAAAACCAGGTGGGTTGTTGAAACCATTGCCAATTCCCGAATGGAAATGGGATCAAATTTCCATGGATTTTGTGTGCTCATTACCTAAGACAAATGCGGGTCATGATGCTGTTTGGGTTATTGTGGATAGACTGAAATCAGCTCATTTCTTGCCAATTAACATGACATATCCATTAGAAAAATTGGCACGAATATATTTGAAGGAGATTGTGAGATTGCATGGTGTACCTGTTAGTATAGTATCAGATCGAGATCCACGGTTTGTTTCCAGATTTTGGCAAGGATTACAAAAAGCTTTGGGAACCCAATTGAAATTTAGCACAGCTTATCATCCTCAAACTGATGGACAAACAGAAAGGACCATTCAGACACTGAGGATATGTTAAGAGCATGTATTATGGAGTTCAAAGGAAATTGGGACCAACATTTACCACTAGTGGAATTTGCATACAATAACAGTTACCATTCAAGCATAGGGATGCCACCTTATGAAGCCTTATATGGTAGAAAGTGCCGGTCACCATTATTCTGGGATAACTTGGAGAAAGTATTGGTTGGACCTGAATTGGTTCAGGAAACAATTGAGAAGGTTTCAGTAATAAAGCAAAGAATGAAAGCAGCACAAGATAGACAAAAGAGTTGGGCAGACTTGAAGAGAAGAGAATTGGAATTTAATGAAGGAGAACATGTATACTTAAAGATAAGTCCAATCAAAAGTCTTCATGGTAGACAAACAAAAGGAAAGTTAAGTCCTAGATATATTGGACCATTTGAGATATTGGAACGAGTTGGGAATCTGGCATACCGTCTTGCATTGCCACCCAATTTATCTGGTATACATAATGTTTTCCATGTATCGGTTCTAAGAAAATATGTACCGGATCCAGATAAGATAGTTGAGTTGGAACCAATTGATTTGAAGGAGAATTTGACTTACGAAAAACATCCAGTTAGGGTATTGGACCGGAAAGTGCAAGTTCTCATAAATAAAGAAATTCATTACATCAAAGTATTGTGGGATCTCCAAACAGAAGAGATTACATGGGAACTGGAAGAGGAAATCAAGAAAAACTATCCGCATTTGTTTGAGAATTCAGGTACGTACTCAAGCTTTGAGGACAAAGCTTATTTTAAGGGGGGAGAATGTAAACCCGAAATTTTCCACATTAGTATAACTCTAAAGTAGAATGTATAAACTAGTTAATAAACTTGGATTCCAATAAAAACCTAAGTATAGATCAATGCATTGAATTTGGCAAGATAAGGATTTAGAAATCAAATAAAGAACTTCTTTAACCCTAATTGATATCAAAAACGAGATTTCGTATCTTGAACGGATAATTCAAGATATGATTAAAAGGAAATCTAAATTTCAAACCCGAAACTTGTTATAAAATTATATAGAAAATATAAATATAGAGATTAAATGATTGCTTTTGAACTCAACAATGATTTGAGATTAGAACAATGAGTAGTAATGACCTATGTTTGGATTTAAACCCTAAATTCAAGATTCCTAATAGTATTAAACGCTACTAATAAGATTTCATAATAGGTATAAAAAATTAAAGATATATAGATAATTAGCTTCTATATCAAGTGCGATATTAAGTAGTTAATCAACTACGCTTATAGACAGGAAACGATAACCTAAAGATAAACCGTTAGGATTATAAATACACAATAAAACATAAACTGATGTATAACTCAAGATCTAAACTTCAAATAAATAATTGAATCACAATTGTTCTAATTAGGGTTTTCTTAAGCTATTGGATCCTAAAACAAAAATTGACCTAATGATTTAGGAAACCTTAATCGCGGGAGATAAAATTCTAAATAATTAATCACGTAAATTTAAAACTTAAAGTTGTATTGTTTGATAACCTAAGTATTTTGTAGAATCCTATAAACATATTTTTATACAAAAACTCTAAATATTAGCTAATTGTACCCGATATACTAGTAAACTATCTAAAACTAAGTTAATAAACTAAATAAATATATACATTATTGTTTAATAATTTGTCTCATTTTTTCAGCTGCAAATTGCTCATTGATGGCTTGGATCTTCTTGATATATGAAAACCGAATTCTTGCTCAAATTATACATGTAAAGTCAATAAAATCACCTAAAAATCCGAAGGAAACGTCTTCTTCCTTCCTCTATATATATATATACATATATATATATGATAAGAGCTCTTAATGAATAAGTGAACAACCTCAAATTTCTCTCAAACTTTCCAGAACAAAACTACTCCTAAGTAGCAGCCAAAACGACCTAAAAACAGAGATCAGCTGGTCCAAAGCAAACCAATCCGAATCAAAGAAAAATACAATACGAAAAACGTCTGAAACAAGATCAAGGTAAGTTGATGTAACTCGAATGGTTTTCTTTTAAAAACTAAGGACTGGAACTGACTTTTGATAATCATAGGAACATAATCAACACAAAAACAAGCTTCGAATTCCATCGGATCGGCTCAAACGAGGTAAAAAATCGAAACCCTAGTTATACTTTACTAGATTCGAAATTTAAGATTATATGTATGTAGAAGCATTAGGAGTTGTTGTATGTCTATATATAAGATATAGAAACACTTGGGAATGGTTTAAGAATATTTTTGACGTAGAAAATTTAAGGAATACGAATTGGTTCATCGAGGAAGATGATGAATAGTGCTAACACTATCCATAAGCCGGCAGTGTAAACGTCCAACGCCGGCGGCTTACAAAGGTAGGCCAGCGGTGTAGAGACGGCTTACACTGAACAGAAGTTACGTAAAAATTATTTTCACATAAAATGAACGAACGCCGGCTATCTGGGATTTTACGCCGGCGGCGTATAGTTCGGCGTACGTTGAAAGCCGACGGCTTTCAAAGCCGATGCAAATGATATTGAATAATATACAAAATAAATGAACGCCGGCACCTGGGTTTCAAAGCCGACGGCGTAGAAGCCGGCGTACAAACCTGTTTTCCTTTTATTCAATCTGTAGTTCACGAATGAATAATTATATAATATTATAATTATATTATATTTATTTATTTATTTACATGTTAAAATAGAAGTTATAAATAGTAAAGTAAATACAGATATTTAGAATATTTTGATTAATATTTGATAAAACCCTAGAATTAGAGAAAAATATTAAGTGTTAATAAAAATTATAAATAATCAAACATTTGTTTTAGATAGATAAAGTAGGTAAGAATGGAAATTGAAATAAGCTAAATTTACGAATAATTGGACTTCTAAAAATGACAAAATAATTACATGAAATAAATTAAGAGAAACACGACGACACTAAGTAATAATAAATAAATATGATTTTCTATATTGAGTTCGGCATAGAATGACATAAAATTAGTATTAATCACTACAAAACTTGATAAATATCAAGTTTAGGACACTAGACACGTATAGGAATTTAGCTATATAATTTATATTATATTGATGAATACTTTATTCATCTTAATAGGTGACTTTGATACCCTAGAAGATCTTCCAACAAATTATTACAATTAAGTCACTATGAGCAGGTGAGTACTTCAGTCATATTGTACTGTTTGTGCTTGTAAATAGTTGAACATATAATACAAAGATAATCAAATGAATGTTTTGTTGGAAATATATTGTGATCTGATTGTATGATTGTTAATCTATCATTACAAAGGTGATAATACAATGATTTGATATTGTGAAGTAATATGATGATGATTGTGTACAATGTATGATCACCATGAAATGGAATAAGAACTATGGATTTATTAAAATAATTTGGTCATGCCTTGCACGTACTGCATTATTACATATATAAATGGGTGACAGCCTGCTACGTATTAATATTTCGGTTCTCTGTTAACGCTTGGTTTTTCTAAATTGTTAGTTCTTCCAAGGTTTTCTTTGTTCTGTTGGTTCTACGGGAACTAAGTGGTAATAAAGAACACAGCTCGTAGTATCACTTTGAAATGATTAATACTTAGGGAGTTTCTAAGGATAGATACAGGAAATGGTCAGTTAAAACTATTATATTTAAAGTGATAACCCTAAAACGAGAAATCGTTGATTTTCCTGTAAACTTAGTCTCTCCTGGGCAGGTAGGTCATAAGGTAAATGTTCTTCAACCTTGAAAAAGAGGGCGTAAATCTTTTTCCCTATCTGGATTCTAAATCATCCAAGCTTGTATTTGAGCATATGATTGAGTGATTGCATTACATATGATTTATTAATAACTTGTTTGATTGTGTAATATATCTGGTTATTCACTGAGTCGTGGTTTTGCTCATACTCCAATAATCTTTTCAGGTTTACACTTCGAACCTGGTTAGTCACTTCCAGGAATATGACTCCGGTAAGAGCTTAGGAGCTGGAAGTCCATGGTTATACTTGGGATTAATGGTTTTGTTTTCCTAGAATAGATTAGCTAATGCTATTTTATCAATTGTAAACTACAAGAAGACTACATGGTTTGTAATAGTTCTGTGATACTTTATAATTAAGATAGCATTGATTTACTAATTTATTTCTTATATATATTTATCATTTCTTATTAAGCAACTAAAAGATCATGTTATTATGAAAACCTATCACTCTGAAGGTAATCTAGTGATAGTATTCAAGTGTAACTTGTCTAATTCTACTAGGGTACCCTCGGGGCGTGACAAAAATGAGGAGTGAATTTGTGTGATTTAATTAAAGAAAAAATTGAAAAAAAAATATAAGAAAGAGAGAGAAAAGGAGAGAGGGAAGGGAAGGAGGGGGGTGGTTTGTTGCAAGCACTGGCAACTTATGGAGAAGAAAGAGGGAGATGTGATTTCTTTTGTATTTTGTGTATTAAGAGTAATAATATGTTAGGTAGATGTGATATAAAGTTATAGAAAAGATAAAAAGTAAAGAAAATAGGTGTGTAGAGTGTAAGAGTAGGTGGTAGAAAAAGTAGAGATAGAGGAATAGTGTATGTAAGCCCCGGAAAATTTCAATAAATAATTTCAAGATGAACTTCGAAAATAAACCCTAAAAATCACTCCAAATTAAAACCAAACTTCAACTAGTCCAAAAACACAAGTGAATCTAGAAATTTCCGAATCTTGAGAAAAACAAGAATTCTTAAAAACAAAATAAGAACTCAACATATTCCAATTCCAAAACCACTCCGTACGACAAATTATATACGTAACTTCGACTTATAAAATCGGGTAATAGAGATTCCAAAAACCAATTACTAAAAAGTGAATAACGATTAACTTTCGGAAATGAAACCAAATTAAAAAATTATAGAAATATTAAAATATATTAAATACTTACGAAAATAAAATTTAAGATAAATTTCTCAAATCAAATATGTTGTATAAACATAAAATACCAGTTTCCAAAGTAGCGAGGATCTAACCCGTAAAATCACCCGGAAACCCTAACCGGAATATGATAGTTTAAGTCTGGCAATCTAGCGCCTCTAACCTAGAGGTCGAGATATAGTTTAAATATGTAGAATAGCTCATAGTAATATGAGTTTGTTTAAAAATATCAGATTGGTAAATTTTTGACCTATTTCGAACCGTTCGGATACAGACTTCGAAAAGCGTGTCCCGGGGCTCGAGATATCAAAAATATACCAATAGTACCGTTAGACTCGTAATTTCATAAGATTTCTAAATATATCAGTTATATAATTTTTCGGGTATAAAAGTTACAGTTATAATCTTTTTATGTATTTCCATTATTACCGGTAATTGATTAGTCTTTTGCACTATTCATTTTTATTTCATTAAAAATTTATTATTCTTATAAAGCCTTATATTTTTAGATAAATATTTTATATGTTATAGAAAATTTTGTTTTTCTAAAATTTAGTTCGTTTCGGGTCTTACGGGATCAGATTCTGTTTAAGACCGATACTAAAAATAAAATAAATTAATTTAATAATTGAAAAATATTTTAAAAATATTTTTATTTTCATAAAATAATTTTTTAGAATTTTTCGGGTTATAAAAATATTATTTATAGCCCATATTCGCGTATTTTGATCATACCGGTAACATAATTTGTTAAAATACTAAAATAATTCAAATAATTATTTAATTTAATTATGAAAAATCTGCTACAAATATTTAGAATAAATTTTCTAATTTTATTTTATTTTTTTATTTTATTAAAAAGTACTTTTACAACCATACCTTCAAGTACACCTTACACATATCACTTCCTTTTCACTTCAATCTTTCTACATATTATTCCACAATTGATGGCAGATTTTTGACCCTCTTTATGGCTGCCATTGTCCTTTATTTATTCATATTTTGACTAAATTAATTATTTCTACTCCTTCTTAAGAAAGTTTACATTACACATTTATTACACAATTCAAATTCAAGTCAAATTTCAATTTCCCTATTTCCTCTCCCATTTTCACGTGCAGCACACCCACATTTGGCTGCCTTGTTTTATTTTTTTTTCTTCTTTTCTTACAATTAAAACACCCATTTTCTCTCACTCCTTCATTTACTCACTTTCCCTCTTTCATTCTTTAACTTTTCTCTCTCTTTTTCCTCTCTTTCTTTCTTCTTTCTCTCTTGTTCTTTCAAGAAAACAAGCTGCCCCCATTCCATTTTGAGCTTCCACACCTATTTCTTAAAGATTTATAAGTAAATCTTCTTCCCAAAGCTCCATAGGTGATATAGGTA
Source organism: Combretum micranthum (assembly GCA_024138025.1). Lineage (NCBI taxonomy): Eukaryota > Viridiplantae > Streptophyta > Magnoliopsida > Myrtales > Combretaceae > Combretum > Combretum micranthum. Next base: position 241,072 of record JAMXBD010001027.1, read on the forward strand.
AAGTGTAATGAAGGTTTCATGCATCAAATGACTTCCATAAGCTTAAAAGCTTAGGATGATGATGCCAAAATGAAACACTCTTTTCTCTACTTTTATTATCTTGTATTTCAATTATTTTCTTGTTTAAAGTTGATATGTTTTTAGATCTAAATTTTTGTGGCTTTGATTTTTGTTTATGCCATAGATCTTGTTATTTAAGTTGTTATTTTGTTACTTCTTATGATTTATGCATAGATCTATCATTCACATGTCTATCTTAGTGATTCATGCATTTAAAACTAGTTTAGAAGACTAGATCTAGTGTTTTGAGTTCATAAATGCATTAGATCTTTTTTATGTTCATGAACAACTTGCTATAGCATGATGATGGTAGGAAAATTATAGGAAACTCAAGATCTATTTTATTTTCAACAAAAATAACTTTTGAAAATTCGATGAAAATGGAACCATATTTAGAAAAGTGATTTTTCAACTTCAAAATGTATATTTTTCATTTAAAATGAAGGGCTTAGGGTATAGATACCATAAATGAAAGATTTTGATAAGTAAAGTTTAGATCCATGATGTTTATAGCTTATTACCATGCATTTGTTTTATGTTTATGTTCATATTAAGTATATATCTTAGTTATGAACAAACAAAAGTAGTGAAATTCGTATTTTGGCAAGACCAATATTTAAAAACCACTTTCCAAGTGTCAAAATGTATTTTACTAAGAAAATGAAGGCTTAATATATGTACATCATCAAGGCTTCTTTTTACAAGAATCTAATGTGATTTTCAAAAGTTATTTTCAAAATAAAAATTCTATTTTCGGATTTTGGCCAAGGCATATTTTAAAACATGTTTTCCAACTCAAAAATAAGTTTTTATTTAAAAATGAAAGGCTCTTAGGATAGGATATGTAAGGAATAGATTTTCATAAGTTTAGATAGATTTTATCAAAAGATATGTCAAAAATGAATTTTGTAAATTCGGATCCCAATCAAAACAATTTTTAAAACCCATTTATCAACTCCGAAACTCATGTTTTATGTGAAAAATTAAGTATATAGGTAATAGATATCATTAAGCAATGATTTCTACAAGTTAAAATGAGTTTAGGCATTTGTAATGTGTAAAACAAGTAATGGAATTAAAATGGAAAAATTTGAGTTAGTGATCAAATTGTCAAATTCGTAATTTAAGATGATGCATATGTAATCACTTAGTATTTGAGCTCAAATTGCAAGTTTTATGTGTTAAATGAAGTCCTTAGACAATAGATATAGTAAAACCTTAAATTTTAATGTATTAAACAAGTTTTTTCCAAATGAATCATTCAAAAAGTGGATTTTCTAAAATTCGGATTTTCGAGTAAATCATATTGGAAAACATATTTGCAAAGTGTAAAATGCAAATTTTTGTGTAAGAATGAATCCTTAGTGGTTATGTATGATTGAGCTCCAATTTTCTAAATATCAAATGATTTTTACTCAAAGGAATCACTCAAAACCAATTTTTACTAAATTCGGATTTTGGAATCAACCCCACTTGAAAACATGCTTACAAAGTGTAAAATGGAAATTTTTATGTAGAAATGAAGATCATAAGTAATATATATAATGAAGACTCAATTTTAACAAAAATAATTATATTTTCTTAAGTAATAAATCCAAAATAAATGGAAATGATCAAAGTTAGAAAACTAGATTTTCAAAAAGTAGTTATAGTTGAAGTCTTGCAAAATAAGCAGTTCCAAATTTTCTTTTCCCAAAAGTCATCAAGATCATGCATACATGAAACTCACTTCATGCCATTCATGTTAGGAAATCACTCATATTGCATGTATAGCTAATTTATATAGTAGGAACATTACAAACATTTACAAAGCTATTTTTCGAAAATGGAAATTGTTGCTGCCCTAATCTGATCCGAACTTTTCAAAGCTTCAAAGTTTTTCAAAACTTGAAAATAATATTAGAATTAGATAGATCTTTTGAAGTAGATAGAAATCGATATATAATTTGCGAGATTCCGAGTTAAAATGACTAAGTTATGGCCGTTTTAAGTTGGAATTCCCGCTTAGGATGCGAATTACGAATTTGATAGTTCGTGTGAAGTCGTTGGATTAGTTTGAGTTGAAATACTTATTAGAGTATTTCTTCCTTTTTAGGTGATCCCGAATTCGACGATTCCCTATCACCGGGTTATTATTACTAGAAGATCGGTGATCTAATGGCCGAGTGAGTTTTCTCCTTATTTTGTTACCTTGTTTGTGCTTGTAGTTAGTCGCATTAGAATTATAGGAACAAGATAAAAATCGATATGAATGGGGATGGGATATATGATGAGACTGTGATGAATGTATGCCAAAGAATACTAAAGTATATCGAAACCACGATTTGATTGGATAACTGCACCGTTCATATTATTTCTGTTATATGTGTGATATTGGTTGGTCACTCTAAAGAATGTATAAATATTTTTGACCTAAGCAAAAATTAAATTGGTCATGCATCGCATCGGACATATTGCATTTGGTAGCATGCTACTCCTACGCAGATCGATCGGTATGGTCCGTGGATGACTCGTTTGGATAACGAACCTGGTGCCAGAGCTCATTCAGGGATACTAAAGCGCATGTGGATGCATTCTTGGATGAGCCTAGCTGAGTCGAGTGCAAAGAGCCGAGGGCTTGAAGACTAGATGCGGTCGTGTAGACTCAATACCATTCCTAACCCAATATACGGATGGCGTAAATCCGTTCTGTGTGTGGGTTCCGGATATCCATGCATAATTGCTTGCTCATGTTTGTTCATGCATAGCATATGATTGATTATAACTTGCTTGTTATGGTACGAAATTAAGGGAATTCTCACTAAGCTAGTGTAGCTTATACTCCAATAGTTGTTTAAATGAACAGGTTATCTCAAGAATGCAAAGTGCGGACCGAATTGGTTGGAGCCGGGAATGACTCCGGGATTTCGACAGGAATAAGAATGTTTGAAGTTATCAGCTATTTTTATGATTGTCTTGTAATAGTTTATGTAGGGAAGTCTGTGGATGAATGTAATTCGAAGTTGAATGATTTGTATTTTGAAGTATAGTGATTTGTATCTGAAGTATAGTAAATTGTATTTCCTTTACATTGTTACTAATTGTATCAACATAAAATGTATCATTCCGATGTGCCTCCTTTATGTGTTAGACGCCTTGTACATAGTATGGAAGCCTTCGCATGACTGAGTGGTCATTCTTAGGCTTTAATATTATGTACGGCGGACTGCCACGTTTAGAGTACCCTTCGGGGCGTGACAGTATAAAATAGTAATGAATGGTGTAATATAAAGTAGATGTGACAAATAAAGTACCGGTAGTAAGAAAATACACGTATAAATGTGATATCTGATTTTTTTGTTATCGAAAAATTATAAAATTGATTTTTGAAAACATTATATTTTTACGAGTCTAACGGTATATTGGAATATTTTCACTATTCCGAGCCTTGGGATACGTTTTTCGAAAACTATATCCGTTTGGGTTCAAAACGGATTGTGGTTGGCTAATTTTATATTTTTAAGTTTTCTTATGTTATTATGAACTATTCTATACACTAATCTCTTACTTACTCTCTTAGAATTACGAGCACGAGATTGTCGGACTTAAACTATTACGTCTAACTAGGGTTTTGTTGACTTTAGGGTTTTCGATTGACCTTCTAAACAGGGTTTAAGCTTAACCGATCGTAAAACTTTGGGGGTTTACATAGATGGCCCCACAGGGTGAGTTACAAGGAAGAAGATGGCCCCTACATAAGGAGTTATATGGAAGAAAGTCCCAAAACTCATTTACCCTGATAGAATTCACCAACATAAAAACATTTGTATATAAGTTTTACAATACACAATCGTTGCCTAATAATTGTTACAATACAAATAAAAAGTTATATATTTATGGTACAATATTAGTTGCAACTACAATATCATACTTGTTATTTTATTTATTCACCCCAAACTCCTTAGTCAAGAAAAGGAGACAATTCATAACAATGGGACTCATAATCACATTGGAACTGGATCCACCAGTAGAGACCACATAACTCTTCATTTTCGATGTAGCATCAGTGTAATCCACCTAATTTCTCGTAATCTAGTTTTAATAAATACTAAAAATATAATGTAAATGTTTAAAGAATGGTTAAAACGAGTAACAAAAATCACTCCAAAATTTTTTCGCGATTTAAAAATATTAAAATAAGAACAAGTTTGGTTATAATTAGAAATATTAGAATCTATAAACAAAGTTTTGAAATATAAACTATGATTCTTACGACCTTAAATAATTCATGAACAACGATAAATTTATGTTAATTATAAATTCTTAAATTCTTTTTCATTAAGCTCAATACTTATAAGATAAACTCTACGCTTATTAAATAATGATACAATGATATTCAAGACTATTTTAAATTTATTTCCATGAGATAATACTAGATAAAAATAGTTTGTTACTAATAAATTAATATAAATAACTCAATTACAGTAAATGTAATATTCTATAACAAGAAATAACAATTTAACAAGCAATCATAATTAACTTTAAATGTCAATTATGAAAAGAGACGATTAAATTCTAGAACTTACTAGTTATAAAAATACCATTTAAAGATGAATTATTAGAATTACACAATACATAATAAAGATTAAAAATTAAAATTCTGATCTAATTTTTAGTAACTTATAATTAGTAAAAAGAACTAAGTAACAAATATAAAATTAAAATTAAACTTCTAATCTAATAAAAAGTCTATAATAGATTTATAAATAGAAATAAATTCATATATAATTACAAATCTTAAAAAATTATAATAAAGTCGAATTAAGGGAAATATAATTATTAATTTAGCAAAATACTACGAAACAAAACTTTTAAACAAATAAAATATAATTTACGATAGCAGGTATAAAAACAGAGAAGTAAAAATATTAAACAAAAGATTCTATATATACTATCGTATTCAGAATATTTAATATCATTAATATGTAATTTTTTATCCAAAAATATTATCAAATCAATATTTATTATACGTGTCATTTGGATCCACGAAATTAATTTTTTTCACTAAATTATATTTTCCCCTACTCCTTACATATTTATTGGTTATAAATTTATCATCTTCTTTTTGTTTTTATATTTCCATACATCCTAACTTACTTGCATTTTTTTTCTTTGTTTTGTTTTGTTACCTATTACGTCTTGAATTCACTTTCAAATTTGAACTTTCTCTGGACGCGAACAAGATTCCAACAAAAAACGAAAATTCAAAAACATATATACAAATCTTTAATAGAAATTCTATGTATACCATAGTGTTCAGAATATTTAATAACGCGAATATGGAACTTCTCATATAAAAATATTACTAAATCAGTATTTAATATACGTATCACTTAAACCCACAAAATTGATTTTTTTCACAAATTTATATTTTTACCCCCTCCTTATACTATTGTTAGTTATAAATTCATCACTTTCTTTATATTTTATTTATATATATTCTAAACCTAAAATAATTATCAACTAACTAATATATATTTATATATATACATGTTTCGGCTACTACCAATTTCGGTGGAAAGCAACGGAGGAGAAGAACAATAATTCATCCACAATTTGTCAAATAAATCAACCCCTAATGACCAATCATCAAATGACAACTCAACTCCTCATTAATTGGCTTGAAACAACAGCCAATTGAGAAGCAAATCAAAGGAAATTCGGAGGAAAACACGGAGGAATAATGCAGCCGAAGTTTCTTCTCCTTCCTCTATATATTTATATGCTTAATAAACTTTATGGAGAAACAACGACTCTCATCAATTTCTAAACCCTTCCAAAACGAATCTACTCCCAAATAGCGACCAAAACCAACTGAAAACAAAAAAAAAAAAAAAGAAAAAAATCAAACCAAACAAACTCCATTAAAGCTTAGTTAAAGCTTGGGACAAGAAAAACTACGGTACGTTAATTTCGTTTTAAATCAAAATTGTATTAAAACAATGTTCTGAATGATGTTATGATGATATTAGGATCATAACTAACACCAAGAAGAGTCCAGAAATGGTTACACAAAGCTCCAAGCAAGGTAAATTCGAAAACCTTAATACACCATGCAAATTCGAAATTCGTTATTTATTTATTTCCAAGTCTTGCAATTTATTTATTTACTTGTTTTATGCAATTTATTAAGACTAGTCTTTCTAGTCTTAGACTTGTCCATATTAAGTCAAAACAAATTTCTTTTGGGACTAGTCCATTCTTAGTCCCGGGTTGCCTTGATGAAGCTAAGGCTCTCAATACATGATTGGGATACCTTGATGAAGCTAAGGTTCCCAATGCTTGATTATTTATTTATGTTTATTTACGTACAAGGATTTCTTTCTAACTTAATATGTTTTATCTTTACTTTTACATTGCTACATAATCATATTCATGCATGATTAAGAATGTTGTTGTCTTAAATAGAAATAAAACAAAATAAAATCGGTTCTTTCAAAAGTAAACTAGATTTCTTAACAAAAGGAATTTTCTCAAAGGATCTAAGTTTTGTTTTTCCAAAGGATAAGCTAATCATAATTTCTAGAAAAAGTAATAATATAGATTTCTTCAAAATAATAAAAGGAATTCTTTTCTTTTATAAACCAAACTAAATAAAGGAAGAATTTTTAACAATACCTTATCTTTTATGAGACTTAAATAGGTTCATTATAGACTTTGAAATGTAAGCCCCGGAAAATTTCAGTAAATAATTCCAAGATGAACTTCGAAAATAAACCCTAAAAATCACTCCAAATTAAAAGAATTTCGACAAGTCCTAAATCACAATGAATCCAAAAATTTCTTAATCATGAGAAAATGAAAATCCTAAATAAAAATAAATAAAATAAGAACTCAGTGGTCTTCAATTCCAAAACCACTACGTACGACAAATTCCATACGTGACTCCGATTTATAAAATCGGGTAATATAGATCCCAAAAACGAATTATTAAAAAGTAAATAACGATTAACTTTCGGAAATGAAACCCAATTCAAAATTTCCGAAAACGTTAAAAGATAATAAATACTTACAAAAAGGAAATATAAAATAAATTTCTCAAATTAAATACGTGGTATAAACATAAAATATCAGTTTCCAAATTGGCAAAGATCTAAACCAAAATCACCGGAAACCCTAAGCGGAATACAATAATTAAGTCCGGCAATCTAGCGCCCCTAACCCTAGAGGCCGAGATGTAGTTTAAATATATAGAATAACTCATAGTAATATAAGTTTGTTTAAAAATATCAGATTGGTAAATTTTTGACCTAATTCGAACCCGTTCGGATACAGACTTCGAAAAGCGTGTCCCGGGCTCGAGATATCAAAAATATACCAATAGTACCGTTAGACTCGTAATTTCATAAGATTTCCAAATATATCAGTTATGAAATTTTTCGGGTTATAAAAGTTACAGTTATAACCTTTTTATCGTATTTCCGTTATTACCGGTAATTGAGTAGTCTTTTGCACTATTCATTTTTATTTCATTACAAAATTTTATTATTCTTATAAAGCCTTATATTTTTAGATAAATATTTTATATGTTATAGAAAATTTTGTTTTTCTAAAATTTAGTTAGTTCGGGCTTTTACGGGATCAGATTCTGTTTAAGACCCGATACTAAAAATAAAATAAATTAATTTAATAATTGGAAAATAATTTAAAAATATTTTTATTTTCATAAAATAATTTTTTAGAATTTTTCGGGTTATAAAAATATTATTTATAGCCATATTCGCGTATTTTGATCGTACCGGTAACATATTTGTTAAAATACTAAAATAATTCAAATAATTATTTAATTTTAATTATGAAAAATCTGCTACAATTATTTGGAATAAATTTTCCAATTTTATTTTATTTTATTAATAAAGTACTTTTACAACCCATACCTTCAAGTACACCTTACACATATCACTTCCTTTTCACTTCAATCTTTCTACACATTAACCCACACTTCATGGCAGATTTTTGACCTTCTTTATGGCTGCCATTGTCCTTTATTTATTCCCATTTTGACTAAAAATAAATATAATTCAAGCCTTCTTCAAAAAGTTACATTACACATTAATTATACAATTCAATTTTGAGTCAAATTTCAACAAAACACTCTCTCTCCTCTCCTCACAATTCACGTGCAGCATGTTCCATATTGCTGCCCTTGTTTTATTTTTTTTCCTTTCATTTAATACAATTCTATCTCCATTTAATGCCTCTTTATTATTTCCTTTCATTTCCTTTTTGAAACCCTCTCTCTTTTCCTCTCTTTTTCCTTCTTTCTTCTTCTTCTTGTTCATGTTTCTCCAATAAACAAGCTGCCCCCTTCTTCTTCCATGGCTTCCACACTTCATTTTTAAAGATTTTCTAAGCAAATCTTCATCCCAAAGCTCCATAGGTGATATAGGTAAAGTGTAATGAAGGTTTCATGCATCAAATGAACTTCCATAAGCTTAAAAGCTTAGGATGATGATGCCAAAAATGAAATCTTTCTCTTCTCCACTTTTATTATCTTGTATTACAATTATTTTCTTGTTTAAAGTTGATATATATGGTAGATCTAACTTTTTATAGCTTTGATTTTTGTTTATGCCATAGATCTTGCTATTTAAGTTATTATTCTTGTTATTACTTATGATTTATGCATATATTTCTCATTCACATGTGTTCATGCTTTCAAAACTAGTTTAGAAGGCTAGATCTAGTTGTTTTAGGTTCATACATGCATTAGACTTATGTTTTGATCATGAACAACTTGTAATAGCATGATGATGGTAGGAAAGTTGTAGGAAACTCAAGATCTATTTTATTTTCAACAAAAACAACTTTTGAAAATTCGGATGAAAATGGAACCATATTTAGAAAAGTGGTTTTTCAACTTCAAAATGTGTATTTTTCATTTAAAATGAAGGGCTTAGGGTATAGATAACATAAATGAATGATTTTGATAAGTAAAGTTTAGATCTATGAGTTTATAGTTCATTACCATGGGTTTCTTTTAGATCTATGTTCATATTATGTGTAGATCTTAGATTTGAACTTGAACAAAATTTGTGAAATTCGTATTTTGGCAAGACCTCCATTTAAAAACCACTTTCCAAGTGTCAAAATGTAATTTTTACTTAAGAAAATGAAGGCTTAATATATGTATATCATCAAGACTTCTTTTTACAAGAATCAAAAGTGATTTTCAAAAGTTATTTTCAAAATAAAAATTCTATTTTCGGATTTTGGCCAAGGCATATTTTAAAAACATGTTTTCCAACTCAAAAATGAAGTTTTTATTTAAGAATGAAAGGTCTTAGATATGATATGTAAGGAATGGATTTTCATAGCTTAGATAGATTTTATCAAAAGATATAACCAAAAATAATTTTCTAAATTCGGATCTCAACCAAGACCAATTTTTAAACCCATTTCAACTCCAAAACTCATGTTTTATGTGAAAAATGAAGTATAGGTAATAGATATCATTAAGGAATGATTTTTACAAGTTAAAATGAGTTTAGGCATGAGTAATGTGTAAAACAAGTAATGGAATTAAAATGAAAATTTTGAGTTAGTGATCAATTGTCAAATTCGTAATTTGAGATGATGCATATGTAATCACTTAGTATTTGAGCTCAAATTGCAAGTTTTATGTGTTAAATGAAGTCCTTAGGTAATTGATATAGTAAAGCTTAAATTTTAATGCATTAAACAAGTTTTTCCCAAAGGAATCATGCAAAAAGTGGATTTTCTAAAATTCGGATTTTTGAGTAAATCATATTGGAAAACATATTTGCAAAGTGTAAAATGCAAATTTTTGTGTAAGAATGAAGTCCTTAGTAGTTATATATGGTTGAGCCTTAAATTTCTAAGTATCAAATGATTTTTACTTAAAGGAATCACTCAAAAACTAATTTTTGTAAAATTCGGATTTTGGAATCAACCCCACTTGAAAACATGTTTACAAAGTGCAAAATGGAAATTTTTATGTAGAAATGAAAGTCATAAGTAATAGATATAATGAAGACTCAATTTTAACAAAAATAATTATATTTTCTTAAGTAATAAATCCAAAACAAATGGAAATGATCAAAGTTAGAAACTAGATTTTTCATAAGTAGTTGTTATTATGGTCTTGCAAGATAAAAAGTTATAAAATTTCCTTTTAGCAAAAATCATCAAGATCATGCATACATTAAACTCATCTCATGTCATTCATGTTAGGAAATCATTCATATTGCATGTATAGCTAATCTATATAGTAGAAACATTACAAACATTTACAAAACTATTTTTCGGAATCGGAAACCGTTACTGATCGATCTGATCCCTCTGTTCCGAGACCTAAATGTTTTCAAAACTTGAAAATAATATTAGAAATAGATAGATCTTTCGAAGTAGATAGAAATCGATATATAATTTGCGAGATTCCGAGTTAAAATGACCAAGTTATGGCCGTTTTAAGTTGGAATTTCGCTTAGGACGAAAATTGCGAATTTGATAGGTTGTATAAGATAGTTTGGATTAGTTAAGTGATGAAATACTTATTAAGTATTTCTTCCTTTTTAGGCGATCCCGGATTCGACGATTCCCTACCACCGGATTACTTGTACTAAGAGACCGGTGATCCAATGGCCGAGTGAGTATTACTTCCGATTTCATTTATTGTATGTGATTGTAATAATAGTTGCACTAGATATTTGGTAAAGATAAAATGGATATGCATGATGGGGACGAATGGGAACTATGTATGCTTGTTTGATATGAGAATGGAATGTAAGAATATCGAAGCCGAGTGATTAACTATTGCTTGTATAGATGAATTAGAATTGATTGTCTGCGATTATTGACTGATCACTTAAAAGAATTGGTATAATTGATTATTCGGAATTGAAGATGAAATTGAACTCATTCATACACGATGGGGATGGAGCATTAGCATTTGTTGGTTTATCGTTGTACCTTAAACGATTTTATAGTTTATAGTTGTCCGTAAGCTGAAACGGTCTCGGTCGTACCGCAGGATTCGTTAATCTGCTAACCCGGGATGGAGGGCGCAAGTCCATCCACATATGATTTCCGGCAGGTCATATGTTTGTTGAATTCACGAGTTTGATGCATATCACTTGTCTGACTAATCACTTGATTGTATGACGTGTTATAAATGTAATCCTGGAAGTTTTCACTCACTAAGCTAGTGTAGCTTATACCCCAATAGTTGTTTAAATGAACAGGTTATCTCAAGAATGCTAAGTGGGGACTGAGATGGTTGAAGTCGAGAATGACTTCAGGATTCCGGCAAGACATAAGAATGTTTGAAGTTATTAGCTAGGTTTTATTATTGCCTTGTAATAGTTTATGTAATAGAATCTTTTGATGAATTGTAATTGAAGTTTAATGAGTTGTATTTTGAAGAATAGTGAATTGAATTTCCTTCACATTGTTCTCAAGTTGTATCAACATAAAATGCATTACTCGATGAGTCTCCTCATGTGTTAGACGCCTTGTACATAGTATGGAAGCCTTCGCGTGACTGAGGTGGTCATTCTTGGCTTTAATATTGTGTACGGCGGACTGCCACGTTTAGGGTACCCTTCGGGGCGTGACAAGAATCACATGCTAAGAAAGTTCCTTCAAAACTTAAATTTCATATTATTATTCTCTTCTCAAAAATTAAAATGAAGTTTTACTAAGTTCTAAAGTTAACAAATCTTTATTAAGAAAGTTTTTCTTATAAACTTGTCTAAGAAAATTATTTTACTATTTAACTAACATTAAGAATAAAATAAGTTTTTCAAACCAAGATAAAATTAACTCACTATTTTGGAAACTAACTTAGAAAAATAAAATTTGTCAAGAAAATAAAGTTTTAAAGGTATATCTATTTTCTAAAGAAGGGAAATGATATAAAAATAAAAAGAAAACATATATTTAACACAACTTCAAATATTTGAAACTTAAGGAATATTTGGAAAGCTTATTTTTAATCACTAGAAATAAAGTTAGTCGGTAACTGAAAGAACCAAATTTTTGAAATAAAATTTACTTTTAAAGTAAGAAAATGGAATTATAATAGAAAAATATTTGCTCATAACGACTCAAATGTATTTTTGTTTTCCTTCTAACAATTCAAAAAGGAGAAATTCTCAAAAAGTTTTTTCATTTAAACCATCAAAGACAAATCGTTTACAAGATATCGATATTGAGACAACACTATCAAAATCATGCATACATATGAGTACAAATAGTCCAAAGGATTTTTCCACTATATACATATATATCCATATATTTTTCCTAAGAAATTTTGAGTAAAGTAAATGTTAGGAAAAACCATATTTTGAAAACTATAAATTCGTAACTATTCTATACCGTGTTAGTTTGCAACCAAAATGGCTTTTTATGACAAAAATAACCTTAGAAATGGATAGATCTTTTCGAGTAGGTAGAAAACGATATATTATAAGCGCAATTCCGAGTTAAAATGACCAAGTTATGGCCATTTTAAGCTAGAATTATCTTCTATGCGAATTTTAACGATTTTATGACATAGTTTTTGATAAGTACCATAGAATCAACAAGAAATACTAATTATGGGTATTCTTCTTGATTAGGTGAACCTGAGGAGGAGTATTCATACCCGGAGGATTATTTTGATTAGTGGATTTATCGATCGACTCATCCGTAAGAAAGATAGATCCTCATGCAAGTGAGTTTATTTCCTATCTTTCTCGTACTTGGTTGTGCTTGTAGCTAGAAGCACTAGAATAGGAAAAGATGAAATGAATTATGTATGATAATATTGGTTGAAAGAATGTTAAGCATACCGAGGCATGAATCGTTGTTAATTAACTTATGTTTTGCTATTATTCTGTCAGAGTGTGTGCAAAATTCTGTGATCACCTTTAAATTACTTTAAACATATACTATGAATTATATTAATTGATTCATGCATATCACGTAGTTAATTTCATTACATGAGCTGCTAATCTCGATGGGACAAGAGCTTAGTAGCCGGGTACGCAGTAGCCAGAAATCTGCAAGATGGGCGATAGGTGCCTGAAAGAACTATTTTGAGATGGGCGATAGGAGCCTGAAAGAACTATTTGATAGGCTAGTAGGAGCCTGAAATAAACTACATGAGTTGGATTTTAAGTTGGGTTTTAAAGAGCCTGGAACACCTAACCCTGAATGGAGGGGTAAATCCATTCAAACATATGATTTCCGATAGATCATATGTATTGTTTGATCACGTGTTTGATGCATTCATATGTTTGTTAATAACTTGTTTGAAATTATTTATACAAGTATGCTGATTCAAGAATATTCTCACTAAGCTAGTTGTGCTTATACTCCGATAGACCTTTATTGTAACAGGACAATATCTTTTATGCCCGATGACTTCATATACTCAAGTGGGATGATGTCCTAGTAAAGCTTATGGAAATCTTTTGAAGATCATAGGTTAATTATCCTTTAATATCTTTTGGTGTTAGTATTATTTGGTTGTGGGAAAGATTATGTTGTTTTATTATTGTTTGGAGAATTATAAGGGAAAAACCCTAAGATGATGTAAAGATTATATTCTATTAATGATAAATTTGATGTTCATTTAGATTCTTATATTGCTATATTTACTATCTCAAACTACACATCCCACTGGTGTCTCCTATTGTTGTGATAGACGCCTTACATATGTGTTGAAAACTTTCGCGTGACTTTGGGAAGTCATTCTTAAGTTTTAATACTGTATGTGGCGGACTGCCACGTTTAGAGTACCCTTCGGGGCATGACAGTATGAGCTTAGTGTAAACCCCGGTTTTTCTAGTAACCAAGATAACTTGAGAGCCGAAAACCAAAACCCTAAACCGAAATAGCTTGGGACTGGAGTGAGAACTAGGAACCCTAAGTCTGGCTTTTCCTCGGTTTCAATTAAGAAACTCTTATAAGAAATTTAATTTTGAATATAGTTCTTGATTATATTTCAAACCAAGAAAATATCAGATTTTGAGAAAATTTCGATTCCAGGCTTTCCTGAGACCAATCACAGAAAAACGTGCCTCGGAACTTGAATTTCAAAAATTTACTTGTGAATACTCATTTGCATTGAAATTTAATAAGGATTTCAAAAATATAAATTTCATAATTTTCGGTTTATGAAAAATACAGTTATAGCCTTCTTATTCGTATTTTTCTTACTACGGTAATTAAGTTGTCTTGATTACTATTCATTGCTATTCACAAGTATAACCTACTTCTCACAAGTATACCCTATTCTTACATCCTTGCAACCACTCAATCACCTTTTCTTTTCCAAGACTTATTGTTTCTAAATAATTATTACAAATTATGACATTAATGTACAAATCTATCAAAATAAATCAATCAAAAATCAAACTTCCCCCCTTTCAATTGCACCCGGCGTGATCTCCCAATTTTCCCCCCATTTGTGCAATTTTTCTTATTTTATTTTATCTCATTTAACCAAATTTCAACTTATATATAAACTACATTTTCTCTCTCTCACTTCATTCTTCTCATTTTTCAAACTTTCTAAAGGTGAAACACTCTCTTTTCCTTTCCCACTCACTCCATGTTGCCGTAAGCTATAGTGCTCCCACACACACATACACAACTTTCTTTTTTTTCTCCAATTGTCTTCTATTTTTACTTTAAGTAAAAGAACTTTTGCTCCTTCTACTCTTAGATCCTTGTAATGTCTAGGATATTCTTGAGTGTTTCCACTTAAAGCTCCCCATGAGCTCTTGCTAGGGACAAGGAAATACTAAAACAAGAATACCAAACCATCACAAAGTAGATCTTGCATTTAAACAAGCGTTTATGCCATGAGCTTCATGATCATCCATCTAAAAGTGTTTTGAACAAAAGATCCTTCATAAAAATATAGTTTTTATGTTCTCAAAACCTATTTAAGCACTTAATATAGTAGATCTATCATTTTACCACTCATATTCATGTAAGCATTTAAGATCTCATCTTTATTTTGAGTTTGTGTGCATTAATGGTCATCAATGCTTTTGTCTTAAGTAAATAACCTTGCTAGTATATAGATCTATAGGTAGATGAGTTAATGAAACCAAAAAGGAAAACACTTATCAAGGAATGGAATAGAGTAAATTCGGATGACATAGGAAAGCTAGTTTAAAAACCCTTTTATCAACTTCAAAACATGTGTTTTACAAGAAAAATGAAGCCTATAGGTGATAGTGATGTTGTGATGATATTTTTCATGAGTTTAAATAAGTTTTTACCAAAGGAAAATATTCTAAACAAGAGATGAAGTCTAATAGAAGTTTTGAGTTGAAAGTCTTGTAAGCAAAATTCGTAATAATGAATAGATGGTTAGAAACACTAGTTTTCCAACTTCAAAAATGGTATTTTCTTGAATAAATGGAGTCCTTAGGGTATAAGTAAAATAAATACCTAAAGTTCTAAGTATAAAATGCATTTTTTCTAAGAGAATCAACTTAAAAATAAATTTTGCTAAATTCGGATTTTTGGAACCACCTTAGTATAAGACTCACTTAAAAGTTTACAAATGAAGATTTAATCAAAGAAATAAAGGCCTTAGGATATAGTTAATGTAAGAGTCAAAATTTCTTTAAAGAAAGTGGAGTTTTCCTAAAGAAAATCCTTATACTAAGTAAGTGTGACCAAGTGTAGCAAATTTATTTGTTAAATAATGGCATGAAATAGTGTCCTAAGATAAAGGTTATTTAAATTATTTAAATCTAAAAAGTTGTAAGAACTTAGGCACCTAAGAGTTCATATCATGACATTGATGATAGGGAAATTCATTACCATGGCATTTAGTTTCATTTTTCACTTAGGAATCTCAAGAGCATTCATGAAAATCACATTTTCGGAATCAACATAACCGCTGGACAGATCTGATCCTTCATTTCCGAGGCTTAGATGTTTTCAAAACTTGATTTAAACTTCATAATTAGAAAACACTTTCGAAGTAGATAGAAATCGATATAAAATTTGCGAAATTCCGAGTTAAAACGACCAAGTTATGGCCATTTTAAATCGGAACTTCGGAAATGACGCGAATTTCGATTTCACTAAGTTATTTTAGAGTTTTCGGTGTTCTTAGATGGTAGAATACTTATTAGGGTATTTCTTTTATGTTTACGTGAACCCGAGGATGTTGAATCCTTACCTTCGGACTATTACTATTAAAAGACCCACGAACCCACGGCTGAGTGAGTTTCTCTTCCCAATTCATTTATTGTATGTGCTTGATAATTAGTGCATAGAATGTAGGCCAAATGAATTGAATATGTATAATGAGGAATAATGGGAAATTGTATGTTGATGATGATATGAGAACTCAAAATAAGAATATCGAAACCGAGTGATAAATTCTGGTTGTGTAGTTAGCTATGATGTATTGTTTGAGAAATTGTTTGATCGCCTGAATAAAATGACTTAATCGACTATTCGGACTAATGCCAAATTCTGACATATGCATATCATATTGTGGAAGATCTCATCACTAAGCTAGTTAGCTTACATCCCTACAGTTTCTCCTTTTTGCAGCTACAAATTTATGGCTTAGGCAGCGTGACCCGACCGTACAAGTACAAGAGCTAGAAGTTTCCCCTAGAAGTTGGAAATTTTGTTTAGACTTCCATAGGAAACTTTTAAGACTTGGATGACTGTATAAGGCCATTAAATATTCTTTTGCGCGGGTTGTTGGTGGGTGGGGGGAGGAGGGGGTGGGGGGGGGGGGGGGGGGGGGGTGGTGGAACGCCCCTTAGTAAATGTAATGTTTATTGATGTTTCATGAGTTATATCCTACTGCTAATGTATGATAAGTTAAGCTTTTATCTCCACTCGGACTTGTATTCTATTGTCGTAAAGGTAGCCTTACATCTATATGAGACTCTCGAAGGACTAAGGCGGTAATTCGGGAATCTTGTATGGCATGTGGCGGACTGTTATGTATAGGGTACCCTATGGGGCAGACATTAGTGTGTGTTTTTTAAACCATGAGGTTAAGGAAAGCAACAATAGGTTCATACTTTGTTTTTGTTCATAAATTAATTTCCTTTATGTTGCTTTTATGTTTAAATTATCTAATATATCTATATGCTACATGATTATTTAGAGCATATAAGCTCATTGTTTTGCAATTTATTTACTTTCCTTGCAATTTATTTACTTCCTTGCAATTTATTTACTTTCATGTTATTTTTAAGACTAGTCTTTCTCGCCTTAGACTTGTCCTCATCAAGTGAAAACATTTTCTTTTTCTTTTGGGACTAGTCTTTTCTTAGTCCCGGGATACCTTAATGAAGCTAAGGTTCCAATACGTGATTTATTTCTTATTAGCTTATTCTTTCAAGTTATTATGTTTCCGTATGTTTCCAAAACTTTATGATTCATATTCATGCATGAACATAATGATTTTTATCTCAAACAAAATAAATAAGGAAATATTTTCTTAAAATAAAGATTTTTTTCTAGAAATAAAAGTAGGAAGTAAACTTTTCTAAAACTAAGAAGTCATCTTAACAAACTTAGAGGAGTTCACAAGAAATTTTATAAACATACATGACAAAGGAAGGATTTTTGAAAGTAAACAAAGATTTTACAACAACTTCACTTTTTCTTCAAATGATAGAAATTCTTTTGATTAAAATGATCTCAAGAATCAAGAAATTATTTCTCTAATATAGAAGTGTTTTACTTTCAAAAAATGTTGGAAGCTAAGCTTAGGAAATAAAAATCATTTCTTAAGAATTCAAAGAGATTACGAAAATAAAATTTAGGAAAAGAAAAGAAATGCACATATAATAACTTAAGATATTTTCAAAGCAAATGATATTTCAAAAACTCTCAAGTTTCAAAATCTTTAAAGACTTTATTTTTTCATAATTTGAGACAACTTCATTAACTTCATACATTGTTATGAGTCAATAAATATATGAATATACTTTCCAAAGGTTTTACAAGCTATTATATTACCTATCTCTTCAAAATGAGCTTTGGATAAAAGAAGGAAAACAAGTTTACAAAAATTCCTAGTGGAATCTGTCCGCCACTTTTCGGAACCAAAGACTTATTTTGATGAAAATAAGTCTATAAATAGATAGATCTTTTCGAATAGGTAGAAAACGGTATATTATATGCGAAATTCCGAGTTAAAATGAGCAAGTTATGGCCATTTTAAGTTGGAATTTCCTCTTATACGATTTTACCGCGATTTTAAGAAAAGTTTAGAATCTTCAAGAATAGAGATTTCATGAAAGACTCATTTTGGGTATTTCATCTTGTTTAGGTGGAGAAGGACCGAGATCACTTTTCGGAAGATTACTTCGATTAGGATCTACCGACATGGAGTGAGTTAATTCTTACTAAGTTACATTTCCTTGTTTTGTGCTTGTAAGTAGTAGCACTAGCAATTAAGAAAAAGATAAAATGAATAATTGTTGTGTGACTTGGAATTATGATTGATTGAATATAAGTTAAGAATATCGAAAGAAGGTTTGATAAATAAATTGTGATTCTTGTATTGATATGATGAAAATTGTGTTGATCGCCTTCAACTTGAACTAAACATTATTTGGTTAAATATATATTGAAATCAATTCATGCATATCATACTTATGAGTCACATTTGTTTCACTACTATTCTTCGTGTGGGGAAACGAAAATGGTAGTGGTGGCTGGTAGGAGCCGGAAAGTCTACATGGGCTAGTAGGAGCCAGAAAGTCTACAGGGCGAGCAGGAGCCGGTAAATCTGCAAATATTGATGGTCGTATGGGCCTGTAACCTCCCAACCCTCGACATGGAGGGCGTAAAATCCATGCTACACTTGATTTCGGTTAATCATGTGTATTTTGTTTGTTCATATGATTGGTGCATTCTCATATGCTTGATTAAACACTTGTTTTATATGAAATGTCTTGTAGATGGAATTATCTCACTAAGCTAGTTTTGCTTATACCCTTATAGCTTTTTGTTACAGTACGATTACCTTTGGTTGGCCCCAAGGAGCCCGTATGCCAGGTACGAGTTTAAGCTACTAGGAGTTTTTGGGAGAAGCTTATGTATTTAAGTTTTGAACATAGGCTTCTAGGAAAATCTCTATAGTAGGCTTTGTATAGCTATTATTTTGTTGAAAGACTTCTAAAGCGGGGGAATGCCCTAAGATGATGTAAGGATATTATTATGAAATCTTATGTTTATTTATATAAGTTCTTGCTTGCTTTTATTATCTACTTAAATGTAATACCCCTGTGAGTCTCCTACTATCTTGGAAGCACCTTGCATGTGATATCGAAGCTCCTGCATGACTAAGGTTGTCATTCATTAGCTTTAATATTATATGCGGCGGACTGCCACGTTTAGGGTACCCTCCGGGCGTGACAGTTTAAGTTGGTATCAAGCGCAAGTTTTAGATAAAAGATAGTAGAAATAGACTTTAAGTTAGATAGTAAGAAGTTAGAACTTAAGCTTAAGATCTTATCCTCTTCTTGTTCTATTTTGATAGCTAACCTTCCCGAAGTTAAGGAAAAATCCCGAAATTTCCTTAAGGACCCAGATGAGACCTTTGTGAACTACCGTCTTAGGTTGAGAGTCCTATGTGAAGAATTTGCATTAGTTGGAAGACCCAGAACCGCCCAAGAAATGTTTAAGTTATGGAGGAAAGGTTTGAAACATTCTTTATGGAGAAACTTGCCCAAAGAACTAAGATTCGATGCCGTAAGCAGACGAAGGTGGAGTGACGTAGAGGTTATATACGTGGTAGAAAGAATGATGGTTTTTATGTATAGAGAAACCATGCTACAAGAGATGACCTTCATCTTAAAGGCGGAAGGAACCCGCAGGACCCAGACTTCCGAACTTGGAACAAGTTAGGGCCCCTTTATATCTATGCACATGATGAGCTGGCAGACCACAGCGATTGGCTAAAGGCGGACGCGGAAGAACGATTCTACTGGTATGCTGCCTACAGACGTATTGTCCCCATGCCATCAGAATGTAGCATCCAACCAAACTCCATCGGAATGCAGTTGGAAGTAATCCCAGACGAGGATTTCATCATGGAAGATGCCCAAAGGAATGAAGGAAATGGAGAGACAGAAGGTGATCCTGAAGAAGACCCCAGCGAAAACCCAGAACCTGAGGAAAATCCGTCCGCAACCCCTTACGAACATAGTCCCTTGATTCCTAGTCCGGTACCCTCGCGAAGGTTGAGTCAGGACATTCCCATGGAGACAGTAGCAAGAAATAACCCGGTGATGATTTCCGACTCAGAGGAAGAAGAAAGGAGAGACGACCAGCAATGGAGGAATGCTTTCGATCCAAATGGATTTTTGAGAAGCCAATCTCAAACCCCTACCATAGCAATGGCACCTGAAGGAGGAGATCAAGAAGAACAAGAGATAACAAACGACACCACTCAAGGAGAAAGGACTTCCATGCATGAAGAAATATGGCCGTCTCAGGCAGAAATCACCTTAAGGTATAGAGGAAAAAGGATGTCCGTGAGTCAGTATCTGCGACAGTTTGTCAAGAAGCATAGAGGTTCCATTAGTCGAAGCATGAACCCAACGCCATCCCCATAAGGAGAAGAAGATTGAAGAAGGAAGAAGTGAAGGAAGATGAGCACAATCCAATAAGTCCAACCAAGCCTTTTCCCAGGATAGGCATATCTTTGTTATAATGCATGAATGTTCTTACTTTTAATGATGTGTTTTAAGTATTTTGAACAATTATCTTTTGTTGAGAATGGTTCCAACCTTCTCAAAATATGTAAGGGTTATCACCCTTTTTGTTTTAATGCAAGGTATCCTATGTTTGATTTCATAATTTTTGGATTTGATTACCTTGAATATTTTCTATGCAAAATACGATATTTTCGATTTCTTTCCAAAGATTTAAGAAGTCTAAAGCTAGAGTAATTAACAGACGAGATAGGAGAGGTAGAAGACGTGAATGATGCACCTCTAACAATGTTCCAACTGAACTAGAAAATCCCCTAGCAGGACAACAAGCACCACCACTAAATCCCCCACAAAACCAACAAGGTGATGTTTGGGTTGCAATCAACCAACTAGCTGGTCTAGTCAACAACTTCATGCAGCATGCACAAATCATGCCACCTCCGGCTGCCAATGCACCTGAAGCGACAGTTGAGGCACCTGCACCACCAGAAGCTGAGTCTCAAACTGCTCCTTTGCCAGCACCACCACTGCCTCAACCTTACCGAAGTTCCCTACCAAACTTCATCAAGAGCAATAGATACTTTGATGGGAATTTCAGAAAGCCAGATGAAGTGGAGGACTGGCTAGCACAAATCATGATCTTCAATTGGATTATGGCACATA
The DNA here is from genome assembly GCA_024138025.1 of Combretum micranthum. Classification (NCBI taxonomy): domain Eukaryota; kingdom Viridiplantae; phylum Streptophyta; class Magnoliopsida; order Myrtales; family Combretaceae; genus Combretum; species Combretum micranthum. The sequence goes on from JAMXBD010001027.1 coordinate 262,503, forward strand.
TATGTTAAGGTTCAATGCTAGAATATGGTGGGAATCAAAAAGTAGGGAATTGCTGCCACCGGTGACCTGGGCGACCTTCCAAAGAGAATTCCTGAAAAATTACTTTCCTAGAAGTTTGAGGGTACAATACAGTGGAGATTTCCTTCACATATCTCAGAAAGGAAGGACGGTGGAACAATACGAGACGGAGTTCAGTCATCTACTTCAATATGCATCGGAATCCTTCAAGCACAGTGAAGAATTGAAGATGCAAGTCTTCCTGAGTGGCCTAGACGAAGATTTGAGGATGCGTCTAGAGGAGTTGGATCTAAGGACCCTCCGTGAGTTGGTTGAAAGGGCTCGCATTATAAAAGGAGCCAAGAAGAGGAAAAGCAAGGCACCTGAGAAGCGAACCTTTATGTTTAGAAAAAGGGCTCAAGATAGCTACAGCCCTAACTTCCAGAACAAGAAGTTTAAACCCTTCAACAGTTACAGAGGAAGTGCTAGTGGTAACAAGGAGGCATCCGAGGTCAAAGTGACATGCTGGAAATATAAGAAGGAACACTATCCGAAGAGGTGCCCCTTGCTTCAACACAAATGCTATTTTTGTGGAGACCCTAGCCACAAGATCGGTGACTGCCGAAGAAGGCTTCCACCGTTTGCTTTGTATGTAAGCAAACTGGGCACTTCGCCAATGAATGCCCACAGAGAAAGAATGCCCCAGCAGACCGTTTGGTTCAATGGGAGGAGCTACATCGGCGAAGAATGGAAGTGGAGGGAACAACTCGAACCGTTCTGGAGCAGCTGTCCACGGAATGAGATATACAACTTGGAAGGACAGTGGGTGTGAAGAGTCGGATGAGGAAGGAGCGGAGTTAGCAGCCATGGATGGAGATTGTGGCCCAGATTTTGGACTGGTGACAGGTTAGAATCAAAACTCCTCTACCTTTGATGCAAGTTATTAAGTATCCTGTGTTCAAATCTTATGCTAGAAGTATAAAGTTTTATACCAAATAGCTTAAGTATACCAGCTTCATGATTAGTATAAAATTCGAGTGCAGGACATGTACGCATAGCTAGTCAAACCGCTTATGCTTTGTTCGACACGGGAGCTACATTCCTTTATCACCGTTAGCCTGGCTAAACAAACTGGTTTACCCATAGATACTATCGCTACCGGTTTTCGAGTTAAGACCCCACCGGAAGCATAGTAACAACTAAGGAAGTGCTTAAGGATTGTCCCATGGAGATACAAGGAAGTTACTCTAAATGTGACCTGATAATCTTGGAAATGAGCAAGTACGAAGTAATCTTAGGAATGAGTTGGTTAACATCCGTTAAAGCCCTAGTGGATTGTAGACAAAGAGGTGAAGTTTAAGGATCAAGATGGATGTGAAATAGTGTTCAGGGGAGAATCCACGGTGAAGTTGAACTCATTTGAGTTAATGGATGATGAAGAGATCAACTTAGTACATGGACGAAGAAGAAAAGGAGAAACCTGAGTTAGAATCCATACAAGTGGTTAAGGAATTTCCAGATGTGTTCCCTGATGGATTGCCTGGATTACCACCCAAGAGGGAAATCGATTTCGAAATCGACTTATTGGTAAACACAGAGCCAATATCAAAGGCACCCTACCGGATGGCACCAGTAGAGCTTAAGGAGTTAAAGACTCAGTTGCAAGACTTGTTAGATCAAGGTTTTATCCGACCGAGTGTATCCTGGGGAGCACCAGTGTTATTCGTGAAGAAGAAGGATGGTTCCATGCGCTTATGCATCGATTATCGGGAACTCAACAAAGTCACCATCAAGAACAAGTATCCACTCCCAAGGATAGATGACCTTTTTGATCAGCTTCAAGGAGCTAGCGTCTTTTCAAGGATTGACCTACGATCAGGATACCACCAGTTGAGAATTAAACCTGAGGATGTACCTAAGACAGCTTTCAGAACTCGCTACGGACATTACGAGTTTCTGGTAATGCCTTTTGGATTAACCAACGCACCAGCAGCTTTCATGGATCTCATGAATCGAGTATATAAGCCCTGTTGGATAAGTGCGTGATAGTCTTCATCGATATTCTAATCTACTCCAAGACACGAGAGCAACATGAGGAACACTTAAGAATGGCATTACAGACCTTGCGTGAGCATAAGTTGTACGCCAAGCTGTCTAAGTGTGACTTCTGGTTGGATCGGATATCCTTCCTAGGACATGTCATATCTGGAGAAGGAATATCGGTGGACCCTGAAAAGATCAAGGCAGTGATGGATTGGAAGCAACCTAAGACTGTGACTGAAGTGAGAAGTTTTCTCGGATTGGCTGGATATTATAGAAAGTTTGTAAAGAATTTTTCTACCATCGCCAAACCCCTCACACAGTTAACTCAGAAAGATGAGAAGTTCATTTGGACAGATAAGAGAGAACAAGGTTTTCAAGAGTTGAAGAGAAGGCTTGTATCTGCCCCAATCTTGATTCTACCAGATCCCGAGAAGCCGTATACAGTGCACAGTGATGCCTCTAGAAATGGTCTTGGATGCGTATTGATGCAAGATGGAAAAGTGATCGCTTATGCATCACGACAGCTTAGGCCTCATGAACAGAATTACCCCACTCATGATCTGGAGTTAGCCACCGTTGTGTTTGCACTTAAGTTATGGAGACATTACTTGTATGGACAAAGATGCGAAATCTACACCGACCATAAGAGCCTCAAGTATCTATTTACGCAGAAGGAGTTGAATATGCGGCAACGGAGATGGTTGGAACTCATCAAAGATTATGACCTTGGGATAAATTACTGTCCAGGGAGAGTGAACGCAGTTGCAGATGCCCTGAGTAGAAAGAATTATGGAGAAGTAGCTACCTTGCTCACGGATAAGAAGGAGCTAATAAAGGAATTTGAAAGAATGAGTATCGAATTCATAGGGCAAAGTGTGGAAGCGGAAATCGCCAGCCTAGTCATGGAACCCACCTTAGTGGAGAGAATCAAGGAGGCCCAACGATATGACGAGACGATTCAGAAGATTAAGGGAGAGGTACAAGAAGGAAAATACACCGACTTTACCATAGATGAGGATGAAGTGGTAAGAATGAAAGGAAGGTTATGTGTCCCAGATGATGAGGATATGAGGAAGGAAATCATGAATGAAGCACATCATTCAGGATATACCATGCATCCAGGAGGAACTAAAATGTACCAGGACCTGAAGAGCCACTACTGGTGGAACGGAATGAAGAGAGACGTGGCAGATTTTGTGCTAAAGTGTCCCACATGCCAACAAGTGAAAGTGGAGCACCAAAGACCTGGAGGACTTTTGAAACCCCTGCCGATACCCGAATGGAAATGGGATCAAATCACAATGGATTTTGTGTGCGGATTGCCAAGAACTTCTGCAGGATATGATGCTATTTGGGTCATAGTGGATCGATTGACAAAGACAGCACACTTCCTCCCAATCAACATGACATACTCCATGGATAAGTTGGCAAGGATACATAAGGGAAATAGTGCGATTGCATGGAGTGCCCGGGAATAGTTTCCGACCGAGACCCAAGGTTTGTGTCTAAATTTTGGACGAGCTTACAAAGATGTATGGGAACAAAGCTACACTTCAGTACTGCTTATCACCCTCAAACAAGACGGTTCAGAGAGGACGATACAAACTTTGGAGGATATGTTGCGAGCTTGTGTGATAGAGTTTAAAGGTAGTTGGGAGCACACCTACCTCGGTAGAGTTCGCCTACAAAACAGCTACCATTCCACAATCCAGATGCCACCTTATGAAGCGTTGTATGGACGGTGTCCATCACCATTGTTCTGGGACGATGTAGAAAAGTTGAGCATCGGACCTGACTTGGTACAAGATGCGGCCGACAAGGTGCGGATCATCCAACAAAAGATGAAGGAAGCACAAGATAGACAAAAGAGCTGGGCGGATATGAAGAGACGTACGCTTGAGTTTGAAGTTGGGGACCATGTGTACTTGAAAGTAAACCCCATCAAGAGTATTCACCGAGTTCGGGCACAAGGAAAGTTGAGCCCACGATATGTTGGACCTTTTGAAGTGCTTGAAAGAGTAGGAGATCTTGCTTATCGTCTGGCACTCCCTCCTAACCTATCTGGAATTCACAATGTATTCCACGTATCAGTTCTACGGAAACATGTGTCAGATCCTACCAGGATTGCAGAACTGGAACCAGTTCGGTTGAAAGAAAATCTCACATACGAGGAGCACCCGATTCAGATCCTAGATCACAAGGTGCAGAAGCTTCGGAACAAGGAAATCAAGTATGTGAAGGTTCTATGGAGAAACCACTCGCATGAGGAAGCAACCTGGGAGGCTGAAAGCGACATACGCCAGAAGTATCCGAGTTTGTTCGAAGAATCAGGTATGAACTTCAAGTTTTGAGGACAAAACTTTCTTTAAGGGGTAGGTTGTAAACCCCGAAGTTTTGAATTCAAATTAAAGCTTAAACCCTAATTAGAAGTCAACCGGATTTCTAAAGTCAACAAAACCCTAGTTTACCGTAACCGCTTAAGTGGCATTCCTGTTTAAGAAACCCTAAGAGATAAGAAAGAGTTTAGTGAGTAGAATAGTTCGTAATTATCCAAGGAAGCTTAAAAAGATCAGTTTAGAACCCGACTGTTTTGAACCCGATCGGACACAGTTCTTAAAAACGTGTCGAGCTGGAATAGTAAAAATATTCCGAATATACCGTTAGACTTAAAAATATAAGATTTTCAAAAATATCAATTTCATAATTTTTCGGTAGCTAAAAATATCAGATATCGCATTTATACGCATTTTTCTTATTACCGGTATTTAAATCGTCATGTCTACTTACTACATTCTACACTATTACTACTTTCTACACTATTTATCTATCTCTACTTTTTTACAACCTACTCTTACAACCCTACCTTATTTCTTACACATTTTCATTTCCAATACAACTTCACATCTTTCATATCTTACTTTAAATTAACAAAAATAAAAAAAAAATAAATTTTCTCCCCCTTCCTCTCAAAATGTGCCGACCCCCTTCTCTTCCTCTCCAAATTTTTTTGTTTTTAATTTATTTAATTAACACAAATTATCTCCCACATTTTCCTATAAATACCCCCTCTTACTTCTACTTCTTTCACACCTTTCTTCTACTAAAGTTACTCTCTCAAAATTCTGCAAAAATTTCCTCTCACGAAGCTCTCTCAAGTTTAGTTCTTTTAGGTAAATTTTCTTCAAGACTTCCATATGTTCATTTACTTAGTATGGCTTAATGTGTGTTTTATAAACCATGAAGGTTAAGGAAAGCAACAATAGGTTCATACTTTGTTTTTGTTCATAAATCTAATTTCCTTTATGTTGCTTTTATGTTTATAACTATCTAATATATCTATATAGCTATATGTATTATTTAGAGCATATAAGCTCATTGTTTTGCAATTTATTTACTTTCCTTGAAATTTATTTACTTCCTTGCAATTTATTTACTTTCATGTTATTTTTAAGACTAGTCTTTCTAGTCTTAGGCTTGTCCTCATCAAGTCAAAACATTTTCTTTTTCTTTTGGGATTAGTCTTTTCTTAGTCTTGGGATACCTTAATGAAGCTAAGGTTCCAATACTTGATTTATTTTCTTATTAGCTTATTCTTTCAAGTTATTATGTTTCCTTATGTTTCCATAACTTTATGATTCATATTCATGCATGAAACTACTGATTTTTGTCTCAAACAAAATAATAAGGAAATATTTTCTTAAAATAAAGATTATTTTCTAGAAATAAAAGGAGGAAGTAAACTTTTCTAAAACTAAGAAGTCATCTTGAAAAACTTAGAGGAGTTCATAAGAAATTTTATAAACATACATGACAAAGGAAGGACTTTTTGAAGTAAACAAAGATTTTACAACAACTTCACTTTTTCTTCAAATAATAGAAATTCTTTTAATTAAAATGATCTCAAGAAATCAAGAAATTATTTCTCTAAATATAGAAGTGTTATTTTTGAAAAGTGTTGGAAGCTAAGCTTAGGAAATAAAAATCATTCCTTAAGAATTCAAAGAGATTACGAAAATAAAATTTAGGAAAAGAAAAGAAATGCTCATTATAAATAACTTAAGATATTTTCAAAACAAAATGAATATTTCAAAAACTCTCAAGTTGCAAAATCTTTAAAGACTTTACTTTTTCATAATTTGAGACAACTTTATTAATTTCATACATTTATTATGAGTCAATAAAGATATGAATATACTTTCCAAAGGTTTTATAATCTATTATATTACCTATCTCTTCAAAATGAGCTTTGGATAAAAGAAGGAAAACAAGTTTACAAAAATTCATGGTGAATCTGTCCGCCACTTTTTCGGAACCCAAATAACTTAGTTTGATGAAAATAAGTTTAGAAATAGATAGATCTTTTCGAATAGGTAGAAAACGGTATATTATATGGGAAATTCCGAGTTAAAATGAGCAAGTTATGGCCAATTTAAGTTGGAATTTCCTCTTATACGATTTTACCGCGATTTTAAGAAAAGTTTAGAATCTTCAAGAATAGAGATTTCATGAAATACTCATTTTGGATGTTTCATTTTGTTTAGGTGGAGAAGGCCCCGGGATCACCTTTCCGAAAGATTACTTCGATTAGAATCTACTGACATAGAGTGAGTTAATTCTTGACTTAAGTTACATTTCCTTGTTTTGTGTTTGTAAGTAGTAGCACTAGCAATTAAGAACAAGATGAAATGAATAATTGTTGTGTGATTTGGAATTATGATTGATTGAATATAATTTAAGAATATCGAAAGAAGGTTTGATAAATAAATTGTGATTCTTGTATTGATATGATGAAAATTGTGTTGATCGTCTTCAATTTAAACTAAACATTATTTGGTTAAATATATATTGAAATCAATTCATGCATATTATACTTATGAGTCATATTTGTTTCACTACTATTTTTTGTGTGGGAAACAAAGAAATGGTAGTGGTGGCTAGTAGGAGCCGAAAAGTCTACATAGGCTGGTAGGAGCCGGAAAGTCTACAAGGCGAACAGGAGCCGATAAATCTACAAATATTGATGGTCGTATGAGCTAGTAACCTCCCAATCCTCGACATGGAGGGCGTAAAATCCATGCTACACTTGATTTCTGGTTAATCATGTGTATTTTGTTTGCTCATATGATTTGTGCATTTTCATATGCTTGATTAAACACTTGTTTGCTATATGGAAATGTCTTGTAGATAGAATTATCTCACTAAGCTAGTTTTGCTTATACCCTTATAGCTTTTTGTTACAGTACGATTACCTTTGGTTGGCCGCAAGGAGCCCCGTATGTCAGGTACGAGTTTAAGCTACTAGGGTTTTTAGGAGAAGCTATATGTATTTAAGTTTTAAACATAGGCTTCTAGGAAATATCTCTATAGTAGGCTTGTATAGTTATTATTTTGTTGAAAGACTTCTAAAGCGGGGGAATACCCGTATAATGATGTAAGGATATTATTATGAAAAATCTTATGTTTATTTATATAAGTTCTTACTTGCTTTTATTATCTACTTAAATGTAATACCCCTTTGAGTCTCCTACTATCTTGAACGCACGCCTTGCATGTGATATCGAAGCTCCTGCATGACTAAGGTTGTCATTCATTAGCTTTAATATTATATGCGGCAGACTGCCATGAATAGGATATCCTCCGTGGCGTGGCAGAGATTAAGTTATATATTGTCTCAAGAGGGTTAGCACTATAGTCGTCGCATTGTATTCACAATAATCATCTTTTATTGATGTAACTTGTAGGGTTAACCCGTTGCTCAACCATAGTGATAGATGAAGTCAATTGTGAACAATATAAAAAAGGTGCAAGACATTAAAAATACAAGTATGTTTAGTACCTTGCGACTATTTATATCGTCCGTGAGCCTGCCAATAGTAGTTGAGGCTTTCATGATCTTAGGGTTATTAAATAACCATTCAAATACATCTTTGGTAACATTGTCTCCCATTCCAGTAAAAGATGTGGTTGCTAACAATCCATGGGTAGATGACACTAACGCAACAGACATGTAATCCTCCATGGTGGGTATTTGATACAACGTTCTGGCTTCATCCATGTAACTTCTTATCTGAATCTTCATCTAGAAGGCCAAAATAATCTATTTCCCCAAATTTTCTTTAATTTAAATTATTACTTAATTGCTTTGAGAAGAAAGAACTTTGATTTGAATATTGAGAGGATCACATTAACATTGACTAATTTGAATGATGAACAAAGACGATGGTGGCCTTTTTTCCCCCCATCTATGCCTCAAAGGAGATAATGATGTTATACAAATTACCAAAAAGAAAACACTTATTATTTAAATGAGATAACACTGTATCGATCAACGCTTGAATAATTCGTTTAATGATTTTTTCCCTTCATATATGTTAGTTAAATTACTCGTAATTAAATTTTAACAACTAATTGGGTTCGTATTAGGCAGAAAAACTTAAGAATATATCATTAGATAAACTTTGAGTTCTAAAATAATCCTTCTCAAAATTACTAATCCATATTAGGTCTAAAGATTGAACCATCTTCCGCTTTTTTTAATTAATTTGATAGTTTCATAACAAAATAACATTGTTTTACATAATAAGTAATACTTATATATAAACTGTAAATAAAAATAAAGTTTAATTACAAAAAAAAAAACATTATTAATGTTTTGGTCAATTTACAAATACATGATTTGTGTTAATTTTTTTGACAAATAGGAGATCTGAGTTTTATATAAAAGTATCAATATGATTAATTACTATTAGAGGAAAATGTGATAGTCTTATTGGTCTAAAAAAATCAATTTAATAAAAAAAATTACTAAATAAAATATTAAAACTTATTTTTTAAAATGAGAAAATTGAAAAAATGTAAAATTAATTTTTATGACTAATAAGATATTGACATGTGTTTTTATAAATTATTTAATAAAATTGACACTTTTATATGAAACTTTAGTTAGCTATTTATTAAAAACATTAACGCGGGATCATGTTTTTGCAAATTGATCAAAACATGAGTGAGGTTTTTGTAGTTAACCCTAAAAAATAAATGTTCACTTCTATCCCTTCACAATTCATATTAAGCACCCTTTAAACTCTCTTGACATTTGTAGAAAACTTTGGTGGTTAACTTTTGCTTTTAAACACTTATATTAAACTAATTAGAAGTCTTAGGAAACTAGAGTGAAGACATATAAGATCTTACCGCTTCTTTAGCATAATGGTACCAATACAATCTTCCTTGTTGAGATAAGGTTTCTTCAATTTCATCATAAACATCTAGAAGTGCCTTATAACACACTTGCATGTACCCCAGTAGATCTTCCATGGTCCTAATATCCCACGTACAAAATGGTTTAAAACCATAATTGCATGACACTTGACTAGTTGATTAAGGAATGTTGATGGTTAAGTGAAGACTACAAAAAAAAAAAAAAAAAAAAAAAAAAGGACAATGAAAAACATAACTAACCTTTCAATTGCATTGGTAAATACCTCTAGCTCTTCAATTGTGCCATATACATCATAAATGTCATCAAGAATGGTAAGAATAGCTATCACTTTGGTGAGAAATTTCCTTGAGAGGGCATATTCAAGCTCAAAATGTACTCCCAATGTCCAAAAATAAGCTTCCACAACTCGATCCCTTGTGAAAGGTAACTTCTGACGAAGGTCCAGTTCTTTCCACCACCTAAACATATTGACAAATTTAATAAGCTATTTGTACATTCTATTCCCTTAATCCATTTCAATGACAATATAAATTCTTAGTACCTTGTGATATTATAAATTTCAACTTGATGTTGCTTTTGAAGGAAATTGAAATCTAATTTTGCTAAGGTTTTGATGATTTCTTCCTGATGAGTGTCACTTATGTTGATGGTCATATAGCTTCTTGCCCTTAGTCTTACCAAACCATGTCATAAACTTAGGTCTAGGGCTTGTTCCACTTGCTCAACAATATGAGGAATCAATCTTGATTTCATGGAGTTAAGATGAGTAGTAGTAAAAGAAAGTGCTTCTTCTAAAATTTCTTCTCCATGAATTCTTAAATAGCTGGCTTCATATAAGCTTAGCAATCCTAGAATGTCAATGATAAGGGATTCTTTGAAAATTCCTTTATCATCCTTGAATCTTTGAAAGATATATGCAAAATAGACCAACGGTTTATCTTTTAGATTAAAACATAAATCATTAGTAACAAGTTGCTATTGATATCATTTAAAAAGACTTAAATGAATCCTTTGATTATTCATGAATTCATAAATTCTTGTCTAAATAATGAATGGGATTAATTGTTATCTCATATGAATCAATGATATGTCTAGTATTTATAAATAGTGGTAATTTCAAATTTCTCCTAAACTAATAGGAGTGTTCATTGTGGTGCTTTTTAATCCCTTGCTCCATTTTAAAATTATAGCTGTTAAGGTGGTTAATAAACATCAGTTGAAATAAGGTCATGTGCAAAGCGCATGCCTTAATTTGAATGAGAAACATCCTTAACATCCTCAATTTCAAATACCTAAAAAGTAAAGCAGTTACGACTACGAATAAAGAGAATTAAATCAAAGCACTATATCCATTTAAACCCTAAATCCATACCGAAATGTATTTTCGCTTGAAGTGGAAATTAAAAGGGTAGTTCTTTTCATTAATATTGTAATATAAAGATAAATAAATTATAAAGAAGGACAAGTGTGTCATTTGATATAAAATAAGAGGGTTTTATGGTCAACCCCAAAATATATAAAAAAATTATTAAGAAGGGTCAAAGTATCAAAGGATATTAAATAAGAAGGTTTTATGGTCAAAGTTTAAATATAATTGTATTGTGCTCACATGGTAAAGACTTGATTAATAATGGATTTTGGCAGAGTGTATACTGTCTTCAACGCTTTCTGCATAAGCTGCATAAATTGAACATGAACTTAGCGTTTTTCCTAAGCAATATACCTCTATAAATAAACCCTTAACCTACGAATTTATCACACCATTCCTCAGTTAAAACCTTAGATGAATTTAGACATGAGGAATTTGCGTACGAATGATTGGATGATATTGGATTAGGCTAGCATATAGGCCGCCAGCCTATAATCCTAAGCTGCTAGCCTAAATACAATGGACAACGACCTAAACACCAGCTTGGAGTTTCGGAAGAAAATTGTGTAAATTGAGGAAATTGGCCGTACGCCAGCCTTTAGGCCGCTAGTGTACAAAGATAGGCCGCGCGGTGTACCCAGATAGGCCGCCAGCGTACCTATAAACCTCGGTATTCTCAGTAGTTAAGTAAACCCTGGGAGTTGAAAAGCGAAACCCTAATCCAGCCCAGTTTAAGTCCAGTGAGAGAAGCTTTGGAACCCTAAATCTAGCTTTCCTACAGCTTCATAATAAAAACAATTTATAAGTAATTGAATATGAATTATTGTTTTAAAGTACATTTTAAACCTTAGAAAGTTTTAAATTTGGGAATTTTTCAATTCCGGGCTTTCTCGAGCTTAATTACAGAAAAACATGTCCCGAGACCACAAACTCAGAAAAATATTCTGAAATATTCATTAAAACCAAAATTTTATAAGGATTTTAAAAATATCAATTTTATAATTTTCCGGGCTATAAAAATTACAGTTATAGCCTTTTCTCGTATTTTCGTTACAACCGGTAAAGTAGATGTCTTGTCTACTATTCACAAGTATAACCTACACTATACACTACTCATACCCTATTCTTACATCCTTATAACTACTCATTTCAATTTTCTTTTCCAAGAAATTTTGTTTCCTAAATAATTATTACATTTATTACATTTTATTACATAAAATCCAAATTTTATAAAAAATTCAAACCTCTCTCTCTCACACCTCACTTGGTCGGCGCCCCCCCCTCAATTCCCTCTCATTTTGTTTTCTTTTACCTTTTTATTACAATTAAAACCCTAATGCATGTAATATATAAGCTCCCTTTTCTCTCCTCTCTTCATTTTTCACTCTTCTAAAGTTTTACAAAGTTGAAAACCCTCTCTTCTTCCTCTCTAGTGCCGTGACCTAGTCGTGCCCCCCGCCACCCCCCTCCCCCCCCAAACACACACACAAAACTCATTTCCTCTTCTTTTCTACTTCAAATCTCTATTGGTATGATGATTTCAAGCCTATTCTTACTAAATCTTGTAATGGCAAGACTTTTCTTATGTGTTTTTCATATTTAATCCCAATGAGCATATGCTAGGGACATGAAAACACTTATACAAGAATATCAAGCCATTACAAGAAGTGGATCTAGTGTTTAAAAGAGTTTTTGTTGAGATAATGTTATGTTCATGCATGTAAAGTAGGGATCTTGCATAGAAATTTATGTTCATGCCATGAAACTCATGATTCATGCACCATATGTGGTAGATCTAAGTGTTAGACACTCATACATTCATTGATATTTATGTTCATGTGGTTGTTTTGAGCTTACATGCATTTATGATCACAAAAGCTTAGTTTGCATGTATATAGATGTGTTAGATGGTAGATCTTTATGTAGAGGCAAGAAACTTGAAAAAGAAAAGATTTTGGTTAGAAATGTATTATGGAAATTCGGATGATTTTGAACCCTATTTTAAAAACCACCAAAACCACTTTAAAACTATATTTCATGAAAAATGGAAGGTATATGTAATAGGTATCCTTAAGGAATGATTTTTATAAGTTTAAATAGTTTAGGCATGAAATATGTAAAACAAGTAGTGAAGTTAGAATGGAAAATTTGAGATAGTGATTAAATTGCTAAATTCGTATTTTGGGATAATGCCTACATAAACACTTAGTGTCCAAGCTTAAATTGCATGTTTTATGAGTTAAATGAAGTCTTTAGAATAGATATAATAAAGCTTCAATTTTCGATGCAAAAAAGTTTTCTCATAGGAAAAATGCAAGAAAAGAAAATTTCCAAAATTCGGATTTTGTGAAAAGCTTGTTTAAAAACATATTTACCAAGTGAAAAATGTGGATTTATTATATAAATGAAGGTCATGGTTAGTATAGATGTTAAGAACTCATTTTTATTTAGATAACAAGTAAATTCCAAGAATAAAATCCTAAAAACCATAGGGAATGTAAAGTTGAAAGAATAGCTTTTTATAGTACTATTATAGTTTCATAATAATTAGGAGTTCATAAGAGTTCATCAACATAAAATCGTCAAGACCATGCATATATTCAACTCATTACATGACATTCATACTAGGAATTCATTTTCATATACCATCCATATATGAATCATCAACTAGGAACATTTTTACCAAATGCGAAACAATTTTTCGGAATCGAACACGTTACAGAACAGATCTGATCCCTCTGTTCCGTGACCTTAATGTTTTTAAAACTTGAAAATAATATTAGAAATAGATAGATCTTTCGAATTAGATAGAGATCGATATAAAATTTGCGAAATTCCGAGTTAAAATGACCAAGTTATTACCGTTTTAAATTGGAACTTCCTCAAATAGCTAGAATTCCGATTTTGTGTAGTTTAGATGCATAGCTTGAATTAGTTTAGTGATGAGATTCTTATTAGGTTGTTCTTATTTGGTAGGTGATCCCGAGCAAGACGATACCCTACCACCCGACTACTATATTAAGAGACTGGCGTACCATGGCCGAGTGAGTATTACTTCCGCTCTCAATTATTGCTTGTTGATTGTATTGATAGTGGCATTAGTTGTTTAGGGAAAGATAAAAACGATTATGCATGATGGGGTATATGGGAATTATATACTTGTCTGCTATTGCTATGTGAAGTTGAACTTAAGGAATATCAAAACCGGGTACTATGCTGATGCTTGTTTAGCTAGAATTCATATTGATTGTCTACGAATAATTGTTGGTCACCTAAAAGAATTGGATTAATCTATATTGGACGTCAATTATAATTGGACTCATTCATATCACGACGGGAATGGAGCATTAGCATTTGTTGGTTTTTCGTGACCCATAAAACAAATATGTTGGTTAATCGTGATCCATAAAACGAAATTATTGGTTAATCGTGATCCATAAAATGAATTATTGTTCAGTTGACCGTGAGCTTAAACGACGTCGTACCGCAGATTCGTTAATCTGCTAACCTAGGATGGAGAGCGTAAGTCCATCCACATATGATTTTCAGCTGATCATATGTTTTCTGAACTCATTTGTTTGATGCATATCATTTGTTTGAGTAACCACTTGTTTGAATGATTTGTCTTAATTGTGATATGGAAGTTTTCACTCACTAAGCTAGTTGGCTTACGCCCCTATAGTTTTTACTTGTTGCAGCATGAATTCATTTGGCTTAGGCCAAGGCAGGCTACAGCTCAGGTACCGAGCTAGGAGTTTCCCTTAGAAGTTTATTTCATTTTGTTTAGACTTCCGTTGGAAACTAAAGGACTCTGGATGACTGTAATGGACTTAATATTATTTTAGGGGAATGCCCCTTAGACTTTGTAAAGTATATATGTGTTTTGGTTTATTATCTATGGCTAATGAATGCCACATTAAACTTCTTAACTCCATTGATCGAGTATTCTATTGTCGTAAAGGGACGCTTTACATCTATACAAGACTCCGAAGGGCTCGGATAGAATTTCGAGAGTCTTATATAGTATGTGGCGGGCTGTTACGTTTAGGATACCCTATGGGTGACAGTTTAAGTTGGTATCAGAGCACTAGGTTATAAAACAAGACAATAGAATTAAAAGAAACCAAACTTAGAAATCTAACTAAAGGTTCAAATGGAGTTGAAAATATTTTTCCTTGTTAAGTCTAATTAGGAGTCTTATGTTGTTGTAGGTCTCCTTGGGGAGACCAGGGAACGGCTGAAATTTCACCAAGAGAACCGATGAGACCATGGTGGAGTACAGATTGAGATTAAGAGAGCTGTGTGAGGATTTTGCTCTAGCCAGGCACCCCCGGACTATAGGAGATGTTCAAATTGTGGAAAGAAGGGTTGAGATACACTAGGTGGGCCGCTTGGTCGACCAACTAAGATATGATCCTATGGGAGAAGGAATTGGACTAAGTTGGAGACAATCTATACCTTAGAAAGAATCATGGTAGAGTATGGGCATGAGCCCATGACTAGGGAAGCTACCTTTATCTTGAAGAATGGGGGAAACCGGACCCTCCAGACTTTAGGGTGTGGATCCCTATAGGACCTCTATATGTGTATGCCCATGATGATTTGTATGACCACCATGATTGGAACATAGCGGATGCATGGAACCATATTACCTGGCATGCGGTTTACTTAGACATTCTTCCACCACGTGTAATTGCTCCACACCAGCCAGTGACATAGGTATGCAATTGAATGGTGCACCTGTGATTGGAGAGGGTAATGAAGTTAATGAAGAGGTAGAGGAGGAAGAAGAAGAAGAGGACCCCGAGGAGGATCCTAATTGGGAGAAAATGTAGTCCCTAGAACCCCTACCCCACCCATTAGCCGGAAGTGGAGTGAATCCGAACCTAATCAAATTGTGTGGGATTTTAATCGAGTGTTAGATACCAGATAGTGGAAGGGTAGAACCTGAATTAGATCCCATGTTATGGAGGATGTTTATATTGAGGGTGAATATCCACCTGTGCTTGATCTGGCAGTAGTAGAACCCATGGCCCCGAGCCTATGGAAGTTGAAAATGTGGGGGGAGCCTATGAGAGAACCCGAGATAGTGGAGAACCAAACGTGAACCCGAAGTGGAGGTGATGAGGAAGAAGTGAGCCCGAGGGGGGCAAGGAACAAAGAAGAGAGGAAAGTGAAGAACGATATCAAACCTTTAGTCCGACCCACTAGGAAGCGAAGGATGACTACAAGGGAATACCTTAGTTGTTTGTCCGATAGGACGATGGTGGTTCTTCTAGTAGGAGACGACCTCCTAGTTCGACCTCCGATGATACTAGTGACGAGTGAAGGCTGAGATGATAGCTAACCCATGAAGTCCAAGTGAAGTCCTTGTTTTTCTCATTTGTAGTAGGCAATGCGGGATGCCAATTTGCCTTAGGATTTCAGGATAGTTAGTATTTTATTCCTTCTTTTTCCTTGTATTTTTTTGTGCTTTCGGGAATAGGGAAAATGTTTAGAATCGGAACTAAGTGTAGCTAGCCAAATTTTGGGACAGAAATCTTTGATGTAATATTTTGTATGGCTCGCTAAAGTAATGAAGGATCATGTTTATTTCAAAGGAAAGAAGTTGTGGAAAGCATGCATGCTAGACATTAGACATAAAAGAGCATTAACCACATATAAATTGCATGAGCATTCATTCATTCATGCTACTATTTTGAGATTGCAACTTATTTCCCTATGAGTAAATTCTTTTGTTTCTCCTTATGATTATGTGAAGCTTATGAATTTCAATTCCTTTTGAAAATTGATTTCCGAATTCTCGCAAAATTTTGAATCTTGTTGACAAATTAATTTCCTTAAAAATTTAAAACATCCTAAGAATACTAAAATTTATTAAACAATGTGTAAACAGACAAAACCGATGAATTCGGAATCGGGAGCAGGAATCTCTCCCGAACGAAGCCGACCAACCAGCCGTACCTCAACCTAATCCTCAAAGAGTTGCACCTCAGAATCAGCAGGGTTGCGTTGAATGCGATTGGACAATTAGCCAATCTCTTGAATACATTCATCCAGAACCAAAACCCAGTTCAGAACCCGCACCAAGACAAAGTGTCCGGGATTCTGCTCCACATCCACCACCTGCAAATCACAGGGAAGTGACTGCTGAAGCACCTGCTCCACAGGAGGAGCATTCCTATAATGTGCCCATGCCACCACCTCCACCATACCGAAGACCCACCGAAGCTCTTTACCGGACTTCATTAAGAGTAACCGGTATTTTCATGGAGCGTTTGGTAAACCAGACGAAGCCGAGGATTAGCTAGCTCAAATTGAGTGATCTTTTGCTGCATATGAAATCCACCATATTTACAAGTGGAATATGGAATTTACATGTTGAGATATAATGCGAGGGTCTGATGAGACTCCAAGAGAAGAAACTTGCCTTCCCTGGTTACATGGGAATCTTTTCGTCGGGAATTCTTGGACAATTACTTTCCCTCCAGCTTGAGAGTAAAGTATAGTGCTGACTTCCTCCATGTTAAACAAAAGGGGAGAACTGTGGAACAGTATGAGACTGAGTTCGTCCACTTGCTGCAATATGCACCTAAGTCTTTCAAGGATAGTGAGGAGTTGAAGAAGCAAGTATTTTTGGGAGGCCTAAACGAAGAGTTACGGATTAAATTGGAAGAGTTTGGAGTAAGGACCTACCCTGAGATGGTGGAAAAGGCCCGAGTGGTTAAAGGAGCCAGAAAAAGGAATATCAGGAACCTGACAAGAGGGTATTCAGAAAAAGGCCGTTTGACTCCTCAAGTTCAGGATTCAAAGGAAAGAGGTACAGACCGTACCAGGGGTTTAAGGATGACTCTAGTAGTAAGCCAACCCAGATAAAGGCCAATGTCACTTGTTGGAAATGCAAGGGGACTCATGCTCCTAGGCAGTGTCCACTGTTGAAGAACAAATGTTATTTCTGTGGCGATGTTGGTCACATGGTTTATATGTCCCGAGAAGATGGCCGTGACTTGCTTTATTTGCAAGGAGAAAGGGCACTTGGCCTCTGAATGTTCCCAACGAAAAAGTGTAGCCGCTCGACCCTTTGGGACTTCGAGCAATACCAACCCATGAGGTCGGTTAACAAAAGTAGGAGTCGTGCAGCTTCGCAATGCATGGGATGAGGCTATATAACGTTGAAGGCCATGGAGGGTGGTAGAGGAAGGTAGAGGAAGAGAGGATGAGGAAGTGGAATTGGCAGCCTGGATCAAAGCGACGGCGTGGATCGGCCTGGTGACAGGTTAGTAACAGAAACCTCTTAAGTTAAAATTTAATTTATTAATTTGAATTGTTGTCTGAATGAAATTAAATATGTTTATGGGAAAGCTGGAAGTAAGAACCCCATGTAGGTAGCTTTGAGAGTGTTTTAGGGTTGATAAGTGATGGATGTTTGTTGACCTCAGACACATACGGGTGAATAGCATGGAGGCTTATGTTTTATTTGACACGGGAGCGACACATTCGTTCATCACCACTAGTTTGGCTAACCAACTTGGATTACCTATAGCCACAACTACTGTTAGTTTGAGGATTAAGACACCTACTGGAAGCGTTGTGTCAACCCGAGAATTAATAAAGGATTGTCCATTGGAAATTCACAGGCACCACTCCAAAAGTGATTTAATAATATTAGAGATGAATGAATACGAAGTTATCCTTGCAATGAGTTGGCTAAGTAAGGTAAAAGCAATAGTGGATTCCCAAAAGAGGACAGTGTGTTTCTATGATCAATCGGGGGAACAAGTAGAATTTGTGGAAGAGACTTTAGTCCCAAGAAGGTTTGGGTTAAACTCTTTTGAATTGATGATGGAGGATGAAGAGATAATTCCTATTGGAGGTGTTTTGGATGAAGAGGAAACTCGTGAAGAAAGGGATATATCGGTGGTAAATGAATATTTGGATGTGTTTCCAAAAATTTTGTCGGGATTACCACCAGAAAGAGAAATTGATTTTGAGATTGTTTTAGCTCCAAACACCGAACCGATATCCAAAGCACCATACCGGATGGCACCGGATGAGTTAAAGGAGTTAAAGACACAATTGCAGGAACTTTTGGATCATAAATTTATAAGACCAAGTGTGTCGCCATGGGGCGCACCTGTCTTATTTGTAAGGAAAAAGGATGGATCAATGAGATTGTGTATTGATTATCGTGAGTTAAATAAGGTAACTATCAAGAATCGGTATCCTCTGCCAAGAATCGATGATTTGTTTGATCAACTACAAGAAGCTTGTGTGTTTTCATGCATTGCTTTACATTCGGGATACCATCAGTTGAGAATAAAGCCTGAGGATGTACCAAAGACGGCTTTTCGTACTTGTTATGGACACTACGAGTTTCTGGTGATGTCGTTCGAGCTGACTAATGCACCAGCTGCATTTATGGACCTTAGGAACAGGGTTTATAGGCCACTTTTGGATAAATGTGTGATAGTCTTCATAGACGACATCCTAATATATTCGAAGACCAAGGAACAACACGAGGAACATCTTCGTTTGGTGTTGCAAACTTTAAGGGACAACAAGTTGTACGCCAAATTGTCCAAATGTGATTTTTGGTTGGATAGAATATCTTTTCTTGGACATGTGGTAACTAGTGATGGGATATTAGTTGACCCCAAAAAGATTAAGGTTGTAGTGGAATGGAAACAGCCACAAACGGTTACTGAAGTAAGAAGTTTCTTGGGATTGGCTGGCTACTATCGCAAGTTTGTGAAGGATTTCTCGAAGATAGCCAAGCCACTGACTCAATTAACCCAAAAGAATGAGAAATTTGTTTGGATAGATAAGAGGGAACAGAGCTTCCAGGAATTGAAACGACGACTGGTATCGGCACCGATCTTGGTTCTACCGGACCTAGAAAAGTCCTATACGGTGCATAGTGACGCCTCAAGGAATGGCCTTGGATGTGTATTAATGCAGGAAGGGAAAGTTATTGCATATGCTTCTCGACAATTGAGACCCCACGAGCAGAACTACCCTACACATGATCTGGAATTGGACCGTAGTTGTCTTCGCCTTGAAACTATGGAGACACTATTTATATGGACAGAGGTGTGAGATATACACGGATCATAAAAGCCTTAAATATCTGTTCACACAAAAGGAACTAAATATGAGACAAAGGAGATGGCTAGAACTGATAAAAGATTATGATCTGGGAATAAATTACTGTCCAGGGAAAGTTAATGCAGTCGCAGATGCCCTAAGTCGAAAAATTATGGGGAAGTAGCCGCCTTGATCACAAGTCAAAGGGATCTGATTAGGGATTTTGAGAAGTTAAAGATTGAGTTCATAGACCAAAGTGCTGAGCTTGAGATAGCCAACCTGGCATTGGAACCGACCCTAATAGAAAAATCAAAGAAGCCCAAAGGTATGACGAAGTGATACAAAAGATAAAAAGGGAAACCCAAGTAGGAAAGTACCTTGACTTTGCAATAGATGAGGATGTAATCAGAATGAAAGGAAGGTTGTGTGTACCGGAGGACGAAGAGTTGAGGAAGGAAATAATGAGTGAAGCTCATAACTCCGGTTATACCATACATCCAGGTACCAAGATGTACCAAGATTTGAAAAGCCGCTATTGGTGGAACGGCATGAAGCGAGATGTGGCAGATTATGTAATGAAATGTCCGGTTTGCCAGCAGGTGAAAGTAGAGCACCAAAGGCCGGTGGATTGTTAAAGCCTTTACCCATTCCCGAGTGGAAGTGGGATCAGATATCTATGGATTTTGTGTGTGGTTTTCCCAAGACTCCTTCTGGTTGTGATGCTGTATGGGTAATAGTGGATCGGTTAACCAAGTCGGCACTTCTTACCCATAAATATGACTTATTCAATGGAAAAGTTAGCCAAGATCTACATCCGGGAGATCGTACGGTTACATGGCATACCTGCAGGGATTTTCAGATAGAGACCCAAGATTTGTGTCTAAGTTTTGGGCAAGTCTGCAAAAGAGTTTGGGCACCAAGTTGCATTTTAGTACGGCATATCACCCTCAGACCAATGGATAGTCTGAGCGAACGATCTAAACCTTAGAAGACATGTTGAGGGTATGTGCCTTGGAATTCAAAGGGAGTTGGGATAGTCATGTGCATCTAATCGAGTTTGCTTACAATAACAGCTATCACTCAACTATTCAGATGCCACCTTATGAAGCTCTGTATGGACGGCGTTATAGATCCCCTCTATTTTGGGATGAAGTGGAAAAGATAGCTATTGGGTTGGAATTGGTACAAGAAGCCACCGATAAAGTGAGGGTAATCCAGCGGAAAATGAAAGAGGCTCAGGATAGGCAAAAGAGCTGGGCAGACCTGAAAAGAAGAGAACTCGAATTCAATGTAGGTGACCATGTGTACCTGAAGATAAGTCCGATTAAAAACATTAAAAGAATGCGTACACAAAGAAAGTTGAGCCCGAGGTACATTGGACCTTTTGAAATCTTGGAAAGAGTCGGAGATCTGGCGTATCGGCTAGCTTTGCCACCAAATCTATCCGGGATTCACAACGTGTTTCATGTGTCAGTATTGAGAAGGTATGTGGCCGACCCAGAAAGGATCGTGGAATTGGAACCGATCCAACTGAAGGAAAACCTGACATACAAAAAAACACCCTGTAAAGATAATGGATAAGAAAACTCAAAGGCTACGAAACAAGGACATCTACTATGTTAAAGTATTATGGAGGAATCATGCTTTTGAGGAAGCGGCTTGGGAGGCTGAGGAGGAGATCCGAAGAAAATGCCCTGAGTTATTTAAAAGACAAGTTACGTCAGTTTAGCTTTGAGGACAAAACTCTATTTAAGGTGGGGAGGTTGTAAACCCCGGTATTCTCAGTAGTTAAGTAAACCCCGGGAGTTGAAAAGCGAAACCCTAATCCAACCCAGTTTAAGTCTAGTGAGAGAAGCTTTGGAACCCTAAATCCAGCTTTCCTTTGGTTCCATAATAAAAGAAGTTTTATAAGTAAATGAATATGAATTTTTTTTTAAAGTACATTTTAAACCTTAGAAAGTTTTAAATTTGGAAATTTTTCAATTCTGGGCCTTCCCGAGCTCAATTGTGGAAAAAATGCCTCGGGACCACAAACTCAGAAAAATATTCCGAATATTCATTAGAACCGAAATTTTATAAGGATTTCAAAAATATCAATTTTATAATTTTTCGGGCTATAAAAATTACAGTTATAGCCTTTTTCCCGTATTTTCGTTACAACCGGTAGAGTAGATGTCTTGTCTACTATTCACAAGAACAACCTACACTACACACTACCCATACCCTATTCTTACATCCTTACAACTACTCATTTCAATTTTCTTTTCCAAGAAATTTTGTTTCCTAAATAATTATACATTATTACATTTTATTACATAAAATCAAATTTTATCAAATTCAAACCTCTCTCTCTCACACCTCTCTTAGCCGGCGCCCCCCTCCCCAATTTCCCTCATTTTGTTTTATTTTACCTTTTTATTACAATTAAAACCCTAATGCATGTAATATATAAGCTCCTTTTTTCTCTCTCCTCTTCATTTTTCACTCTCAAAATTTTACAAAGTTGAAAACCCTCTCTTCTTCCTCTCTAGTGTGCCGTGACCTAGGCCCCCCCCCCACACTCACACACAAGCTCATTTCCTCTTCTTTTCTACTTCAAATCTCTATTTATGATGATTTCAAGCCTTATTCTTACTAAATCTTGTAATGGCAAGACTTTTCTTGTATGTTTTTCACATTTAATCCCAATGAGCATATGCTGGGACATGAAAACACTTATACAAGAATATCAAGCCATCACAAGAAGTGGATCTAGTGTTTAAAAGAGTTTTTGTTGAGATAATGTTATGTTCATGCATGTAAAGTAGGATCTTGCATAGAAATTTATGTTCATGCCATGAAACTCATGATTCATGCACCATAGTGGTAGATCTAAGTGTTAGACATCATACATTCATTGATATTTATGTTCATGTGGTTGTTTTTTGCTTACATGCATTTATGATCATAAAAGCTTAGTTTTTCAAGTATATAGATGTGTTAGATGGTAGATCTTTATGTATAGGAGGCAAGAAACTTGAAAAAGAAAAGATTTTGGTTAGAAATGTATTATGGAAATTCGAATGATTTTGGAACCCTATTTTAAAAACCATCAAAACCACTTTAAAACTTATATTTCTCATGAAAAATGGAAGGTATATGTAATAGGTATCCTTAAGGAATGATTTTTATAAGTTTAAATAAGTTTAGGCATGAATAATATGTAAAACAAGTAGTGAAGTTAGAATGGAAAATTTGAGATAGTGATTAAATTGCTAAATTCGTATTTTGGGATAATGCCTACATAAACACTTAGTGTCCAAGCTTAAATTGCATGTTTTATGAGTTAAATGAAGTCTTTAGACGATAGATACAATAAATCTTCAATTTTCGATGTATTAAACAAGTTTTCTCATAGGAAAAATGCAAGAACAGAAAATTTCCAAAATTCGGATTTTTGTGAAAAGCTTGTTTAAAAACATATTTACCAAGTGAAAAATGTGGATTTCTATGTATAAATGAAGGTCATGGTTAGCATAGATGTTAAGAACTCATTTTTATTTAGATAACAAGTAAATTCCAAGAATAAAATCCTAAAAACCCTAGGAATGTAAAGTTGGAATAATAGCTTTTTAAGTACTATTATAGTTTCATAATAATTAGGAGTTTATAAGAGTTCATCAACATAAAATCATCAAGACCATGCATATATTGAATTCATTACATGTACATACTAGGAATTCATTCATATACCATCTATATGAATCATCAACTAGGAACATTTTTACCAAATGCGAAACAATTTTTCGGAATCGAAACGTTATAAACAGATCTGATCCCTCTGTTCCGTGACCTCAATTTTTTCAAAACTTGAAAATAATATTAGAAATAGATAGATCTTTCGAATTAGATAGAGATCGATATAAAATTTGTGAAATTCCGAGTTAAAATGACCAAGTTAGGGCCGTTTTAAGTTGGAACTTTCACAAATAGCGAGAATTCCATTTTGTGTAGTTTAGATGCATAGCTTGAATTAGTTTAGTGATGAAATTCTTATTAGGTTGTTCTTATTTGGTCGGTGATCCCGAGCAAGACGATACCCTACCACCCGACTACTATTATTAAGAGACCGGCGTACCATGGCCGAGTGAGTATTGCTTCCGCTCTCAATTATTGCTTGTGATTGTATTGGTAGTGGCATTAGTTGTTTAGGCAAAGATAAAAATGATTATGTATGATGGGGTATATGGGAATTATATACTTGTTTGCTATTGCTATGTAAAGTTGAACTTAAGAAATATCGAAACCGGGTGCTAAGCTGTGCTTGTTTAGCTAGAATTCATATTGATTGTCTACGAATAATTGTTGGTCACCTAAAAGAATTAGATTAATCTATATTGGACCTTAATTATAATTGGACTCATTCATATCACGACGGGGATGGAGCATTAGCATTTGTTGGTTTTTCGTGACCCATAAAACGAATATGTTGGTTAATCGTGATCCATAAAACGAAATTATTGGTTAATCGTAATCCATAAAATGAATTATTGTTCAGTTGACCGTGAGCTTAAACGGCGTCGTACCGCAGATTCTTTAATCTGCTAACCCAGGATGGAGGGCGTAAGTCCATTCACATATGATTTTCGGCTGATCATATGTTTGCTGAACTCATTTGTTTGATGCATATCATTTGTTTGAGTAACCACTTGTTTGAATGATTTGTCTTAATTGTGATATGGAAGTTTTCACTCACTAAGCTAGTTAGCTTACGCCCCTATAGTTTTTACTTGTTGCAACATGAATTCATTTGGCTTATGCCAAGGCAGGCTATAGCTCAGGTACTGGAGCTAGGAGTTTCCCTTAGAAGTTTACTTCGATTTTGTTTAGACTTCCGTTGGAAACTAAAGGACTCTAGATGACTGTAAAGAACTTAATATTATTTTGCGGGGGAATGCCCTTTAGACTTTGTAAAGTATATATGTGTTTTGGTTTATTATCTATGGCTAATGAATGCCACATTAAACTTCTTAACTCCATTGATCGAATATTCTATTGTCATAAAGAGATGCTTTACATCTATACAAGACTCACGAAGGGCTCGGATATAATTTCGAGAGTCTTATATAGTATGTGGCGGGCTGTTACGTTTAGGATACCCTATGGGGTGTGACAGTACCCAAGAAGGCTGTCGGCCTAAGTGGCGACCTTGGATGTTGTTTTAAGACCCGAGAGTTCTAAGCCGCCAGCTTTGTTTTTCCTTTGTCCAGCCTATATCCCTTCAAGCTATAACAATATAAATACGTCCTATAACCAGTCTTAACCCTCATAAACTCTCCTAAACTTTTAGAAACTCTAGCAGACACTCTCGAAGGTTGATTTCTTCAAAGAATTGGGTAAGTGATCTCTCCTATTCCTTTAGTTCGTTTTAGAATGATTCTTTCTTAGATTTTCGTCGTTGTTGATGAAGGATGTTGATCATTAGTGGAAGTTGAAGGAAACCCCATGAGTATAAATTCGGGATTTGTAGTTCTATAATCAATTGATGGAAGGTAAGATTCAATTTAGAACTATAATCATAAATATTAAGTTTTTTTAGGAAAATTAAATCATATATGTTGTTGTGAATGATTTGTGAATGTGTAAACAATGGTGAACAGTATTCTTGTGAATTAGGGTTTTTTTATATCATTGGTGTTGATTTGGAGATCTTAGTTCTATAGTCAAGAAGGTGTGAGATCCAAGGTTCTAGGTAAATATTGAATCCTTTCAATCTTTGTTATGTTAAGGCATATAATCTTATCTGATAATGTGCTATTTCCGATTGAGGATTTTAGGGTTTTTGAGGAATTTAGAGAAATTAGCGTTCTAAAGTTTTGTTGTTTGGTGATCTTAGAAGACAAGTGTGTAGATCTAATATGGAAAATCATATGTTTTGTGATTATGGATTTTAAGGTTAGGGTTTAAATGTAAATGTGAAATTGGATTTTTAAATTGATTGTATGTTATTATTCAGGTTTTGGTGAATTAAGGTTTATATATGTGGTAAAGGATTGGTGATATTGAAGTTGTGGAAAGGGAATCTAGGTATGACCATTCCTTGTTTGTTGTTTTTGCGTGTAGGTTTAGTATTTTGTTTGCTTGGTTGTAGGAACAAAAAAATAATTAATCAAACCTATTTGGCTGAATCAAATTGTTTTCTTGGTTGTGTTTGGCTATGACCAGTAAAGACCTGACAGACAGTGATACTCATATAACACCCTGATGATCTATGTGTGAGGTTGTCTCGAATGGACTCGTGCATAGAGATGCTTCTAGTAGATTTAGGTGATTTGGCAGTATGACCGCGGATATTTGGGGAGTCCCTATTCACCAATATATGTATATAATTACTTATTTTCAAAAGAGTTGGTTGATTTCTAAATGGAGTTTGAGTTACTTCGGGTTTGAGACTAATATATAGTAGTTCTAGACCGTGTTGATTTACAAGCTTAATAAAGATAATAATTTGACTGTTTGCATTAATTAAGTTGCACTTAATATTATATGTTTTTTGTTCATATGCATTTGTTTTGTGGATTGACATACTGGCGTTTTTCGCTCAATCCTTATTTTTCCCACAGATACAGGTGAAGATTCTATTATCTATGATTTGATGGGATACAATGTATTCATGAACTATGGGGAAAGCGATAGTGGATTTGATCCTTCTGCTGATAGTTGAGATTAATGATCTTGGATCTAATGATTGCAGGAAAGAAAAACAATATTTTTACGATTAGTTTATTATTATGTTGGAGATTATGTTATTTTCCTAAAGTTAAATTTTTTAGTTTTATGATTTAGATGAATTGAGAGCATTTTATTTCAAGTATCCTTTATTTGAGAGTTATTAGTGATATTGAGTTACATATATTGATGACTAGAAAATATAGCCTTTACATGTTAATATTTGCTAATGACACGTGGTAAATTGATAACGCCTTTAGGTTAGAGCGTTACAGATATAAAGGACAAACAACTACAATTTCTGTTTTGAAGTTTTCACACCATTATTTTCTATTTAAATTCTCCACTTTTCCCCTATATCTAAAGTAAATGTATATAAGACTCATGGTTAACATGCTTTTGACACACGGTATATACAATTGTTATGAATAGTCATTTATACATTATATTTAGGAATTTATATGGATACATGGTACGTACCGCATGAAATCCTGCAGCCTTGTTGTCGAAGCAACCGGAAAAGGAGTGAAACAGTGAAAAGGTCATCAACCTCATTGATGATTCCATTCTCATGCTCGAAATAAATCTCTTGGATTTGTTCTAATCCCATTTTAATTTCATTTTCAAACTTGTAGGCGATCCCTAACCGTTGGATTTGATCGATTAGTTTCAGTGTTTCGGCAGGATTGTGTTTGTCCACAGCCAACATTTTCTTTAGTCTTAGTACCAATTCTGCTGCTTTCTCATTATCCACCGTGCTTTCTGCATCCTATTGAATAACAATATATACAGTTCAGACACTATTCTTCTCACTGAGGTTTCACTGTTGTACCATTGACTCTGAATGATGTAGTGGATATGCGAGAAATGTAACTCAAACGGCAAATGACTCGTAAGCATTTTCATTATGATATATTTGATTATTTTGTAAAGGGATAATGTTATAAATGATATTTAAATTTTAAAATTGATCAATTTAATACATGATAGAATTTAATTGAGAAAGATGATAAAAAAGAAAAAGACTTGATTGAGGTATTATTATTATGCATATTCATTCATGTATTAAATTAATTAATTTTAAAATTGATATACTAAATTTATCATTTTAAAAAATCATATACTTAATTACTCATTTTATCAAAATTAAGTACTATTTATAATATTAACCTCTGGCGGGTGGAGCAACATGCAAGTACAGACAATAAAATTAGAAATCTGCATAAATATCACAAATAGAAATAGGTCATTTAAGTGCTAGCGCTATATATATATATATCGTCCAACCTATGTAGTCTCTCTCAATATACATTTCCTATGATGTATAGAGAATTTACGTACATGATGTAGGAAAAAAAAATATAAAGGATTTAAACAACAGAAATAATATAGATGGAGACCAGTATTTGTATATTTTACACTAGCGTATGATCCATCCTCACTGCATGTGCCGAAAAAAAAACAAGAGATATTTATCTTTAGAGAAAATAAAAATATAAAAAGAGAAAATAGAGATGAGAAAGAAAAAGAGGGAAACAGTTATGTTTAGAGAAAATAAAATTTCAAAATGAGAAAATAAAGATGAGAGAGAAAAAAAGAGAAGAGTAACTATCATAGCTTGATGTATTTTTTTTACACTAATAAACCAATATTCTTTTAATATTAATAGATAAAAAAGGTTTAGCTTTTTTTAACACACATTTAAGAGTACAATTTTATAAATTACTTCATTTTAAGGTCTCCATACATCTGCAATTGATGGGATTAGATGTGCCATGTACGGAGGCCTAAAATGGATGACAACTTATAAATGCATTCCTATTGACACTGTGGTTGAAAATTTTAGACACTTACACACGTGGACACTTCCTTTAATTTGCCTTTTGCATGTTTTTTCTCTCTTCTAATATACACTATTATGTGTGTATGTATATATATATATATATCATTACTTATGTTTTATATAAATTAAAATATAGTTAGTGCCTATACAGATGAAAATATTATCATAATTAAGTTTGGTCCCACATTATTTTAGTTTTTAACCTGATTAAGACAAACATAAAAACAAACCAAATTCAATTTTTCAATAGCATAGCAGCCTACGTATATGAGAAATAACATTCATTTTTCTTTCTTCGTAACATTGTTTATGCTTATTTACATCCTTCTTTTTATGTTCATCGTCTGCAAACCAAAATACTAGATAACGTGTACTATCAAATCCTATATTTAATCACTTCATGTGAACTTGCATCTTTTACGAATAGAAACCAAAATATCTAATTATTATTAGATTATATGGTCATGCATTTTTAGTTAATATTGTAACCAAGACGATTATTATCGAGGATCTAACCATTTAAAAACTCTACACAATAAAATCCTCTAGAGTTTTAGGATAATTTGGATATTATTTTGAAACTGCAGAGTCTTCGGGTTTAGATTAAAATTGATGAAAACTTCATATGATAAAATAATATAATAAAATTTTTAAAAATAATAATCCTATTTCTTACGTTAGATCACCCAACGCTGTCATCTATCGTGTGAATTATTCACATTCACACATTGTCACTTCCATCACATCGTCACAACCTCACTTATGGAAATGCTACCTTAGCCACCACAACACCTCCCAATTGTAACACACACACACTTAAAGGTTTCTCTCTTCTTCTTAGTTCTTGTAGTTTCATCACACCCTAGTCTTAGTTTCTCTCTCTGTCTTACCACCAGGAATGCTAGCCATTATAACACCCCCAGTCTCAACATTTACACTCAGTCTCTCTCTTCTTCTCAAATCTCATCATTACATCACAACACCACAATAACACCCCCAATCTCACTTTATGTCTCACCACCAGAAACCTTAGCGCCGCCGCCCATAACCACCCACCCCACCACCACCACCACCAAAACTCCCATTCTTTAGAAGTCATACTCTTGGTATATTAAAATGTTTGGAATGTAGTCTTTATAATATTAATACTATTACTGGGTAATCTGTCCAAAAAGAAGTAAAGACAAGAATTATATTCCTTGTTATTACCAGTTCCAAGATTTATATTAATTTATTTATCACCCACTATAAACAGTTGGAAATCTGTGGACGTAAAAGAGAATGTTTTTTATCAACATGATTATAAATGCCTTACTACAGATGACAATTTGTTTGATTACTTTCTTTGAAAAGAAATATATAGGAAAAAACTAATTGGCAAGTTATAGGTTTGTGCAAAATCCTATTGGTGGATTTCATGAGTATAGTGAAAGAGAAAAAAATATATATGGGGTTTTTACCCTTGCTGAAGAAGTTATATGATCTAGTTGAGGACTAAAGAAATAAAGAAAATGAAAAATTTATTTGCAATGTAATTCAACCGAATGCTATAAGGTTTCTCAATTATTGTCTAATAAGCTTGATAAAGATTTCGATAGATGATGGGGCATAAAATAGAGTATTTTCGTTGACACTAAATTTATATTGATTTTAAATTTTTTGTAATATCAAATGGTATGAACACTAGTTCCTAATGGAATTTATCTAAGTTCAATTTTTAACACCTTAAAAGTTAAAAAAATATAATAATTGGAATAAATAAATGATAAAAAAGTACATAACTTACCTATACACATAATTGAGTAGTTGAAATTAATATGCTTACATATGTAAAAATCGAACTTTCATTCCTTCAACTAATACAAGAAAACATCGTACTAAAATAGAAAATAGAAAAGAAAACATAACAGAGAATAATAATTTAAGCAATAAACATGCGTCATATGTTATAAAACGTACGTTTTACATGCCACTATAAAAAAATAAACATAGCAAATAAACATGCATCTTTGGATTTGGGAAAAAGAAAATAAAAACATGTATCTTTGGGTGATATATTAAGGGTAAGATACCTTTTTCTTTAATGATTTAGATAATGTTAGTTGAGGTTTTTTACCCAAAAAGATAATAAGAAATTGAATAAATGTAAAACTAAAACCAAATTGTGTAGATCGGTCTCCTAACAACTTAACACCACTATCCTTTTTTTTCCTCCTTTTCTTTTTCCATTGTTGTTCTATTTATCTCTGTTAGTCCACGCCAAGGATACATAATTGTGTTTTAGACTCTATGCATGAATTTGATATTTAGACTCTATGCAAAGTTTAATGAATTTCCTTATACAATTGATCTAGGATTGTGATATCTATATATATGTATATTTGTGAATGAGGAATCTATATTTATTTATTGATTATTTTGATATTCCTATTTCAGTTAAAGATTTGAAACTGCAATAAACCACACTTCTCAATATTCTAAAGATTTTAATTTCAAATACAAGTGGATTACTTAACCGGTCAGCAAAATCACCGGGTACAAAGCAGTATATTCTGAAAGTCCAAGTCGTATCCACAGGGAGCTAATGGCTAATTACTAGATTTAAACTTTTACCCTAATCTAAGCAATTGATTTTTCATATGTGTAATTAATCTATATTAATCTAAATTAAAAACTAGATTTCAAATGACTTATCAAGGACTAAAACCATATGTTCCAGCAACTATAACGAGGGATTTAGGTTTAGGAGATGCAGATGATATATGAATGATGTATTTCTATTCTCATGTGAAATGACTCATACTTTAAATTGATATATAACATTAATTACTTGGGATTTGATCAAATTCATCTAAGAATTGCTCACCTTTCGATGTAACAAAATCTTTCATAGCATAAACTATCCTATTAAGGTAATTTATCTATGTTTTCAGGTTAATAGCATTTTACTCTCACTAAAATCACTATTCTAGTTAAGAATACAAAACAAGCACCCTTAAGTGACCCAAATTTGTAACCCTAACCGCATAAAGATTAATGAATTCTCAAGTTCTATCACAGATTTACATATCTCTATGACAAATCATATTAAAAAACCTAAGTTTTGCTTGTGCGGATCATTGAATTCTTCACAGGTATCTTTAATCCTTTCTATCTAATCTATGTTGATCAGGCATAAACTAAACAGATTACAAACATAGATAATCAAATTCCCAAATAATCAACACCAATATCAATTTAATTCATGCGTCAAATCATCGAATCCATTCATACATATTCATAATTGACAATGAAAACATGCATCTCAATATAAAATCAAGCATAAACATAAAAGAATAGAGATTGAAAACACCTTAAAAAGGTTCCTTTTCAGAAATGGGAATTTCCAAATCCAAAGTCCCACAATTGTAGGCAATGCTTGATTGTAGCTAAACCCTAATCCACTCTAAATTGCTAGAACATTAGGGTCTTAGTGCCTTAAAAGAAAAACAAACAAGAACATTTTGTTTCCTAATATTTCTGAGTATTTTTGTGTCTTACTTCTCTCTATTTTTTCTCTCAAAAACACTGTTAAATAGAGCAAATTCGCATGAAGAATACAGACTGACATAGATGTACGCCGGCAGTTACAAAATGTACGCCGCCTGCGTTAATGTGGATCTTGCCAGCGTTCGTTGTATGAAAAGTGCCTCCTCAACTTACGCTTGATGAACACAGCCAGTGTTGCTTCAAATCTAGCCTGCGTAGATCATCATTCAAAATTTCCTATAGGATTATACGTAGGGACTTACGCTGGCTGTGTTGAATCCCAGAAGGCCGGCGTTCCTTGCTTCATCAAACCCTACATTGGCTGCGTTCGAGCCTGCGTAAAGGATTTGCATTATGTGGACAAAGTACACAGGCTCAACGCCAGCGGCATTGATGCAGAATTTACCGGCGTATCTCCTTATTTCAAATGCTTGCTCCAAATTGTCTTCTACCCTGGCTGCGTTGATGACTGCGTTAAGAAATTGGCTTCTGTGGTCGTTCCACACGGCCTATACGCCGGTGGCGTTGGATGCTTTTGAGTCGGCGTAAATGTTGATCTTCAACCAATTGTTTTGAAATTTGCTCATTACTTCCTTTTTAACCTGATTTCACAAAAATTACACTTATAAATACACATTCCACTTGATTTCTATCACATCTGTATAAACTATATCTACAAAATGTATGTAAAATATGAGTTTATCAAATTCCCCCACACTTGAATTGTTGCTTGTCTTCAAGAAATTTGATAAGAATCCGTCATAGATTGTACCAATTTCACTAATTTATTCAAGCATCTTCTCAACTTGGGACTTGCAATTTTAATGACCTACTGCTCAAATCAACTTATGAGCTTGTGATTGGATTACTAAAATCAAGATTCAAAAGTTAATCTGGAAAAATCAAACTTTAATCTTCACTTTTAACAATAAAATTATCTAATCCAAAAGTAAGCACAATTCCACTAAGGAAAAATACCTATTTAAACTTCAATGGATTTTTAGCATTCATAAAATCAAAGTAACAAAGAATGAAAGCATATAGTATCTATTCAATCCCTAGATTATCTCCCCTTTTATCACAAGTCTTATTTTTATTGAATTTTTGCATTATTTTTGCCTTTCTTTTCATACAAGCAATTCTTTTGAACTTGGGAGGTTTTTGTCTCCATCTTTTATTTTTGAACTTTTGCCCATTCCTTCCCTTACCGTTATAGTGAGTTCATTGAGTCGGCACATCCTGGGCTCATCACCCAAGTGACCAGGTTTTAAGATATCCCTAAGAACTCTTCCTCACTCTAACATTCAAGTTTGGATACTCATAACTCATCTTGAGTTAGCGAGTAGTGGCTATGCTTGGTTATTTTGCAATTCAATACTAAGACTTTTTTATAGGGAATGACTAAGAAATGAATTTCTTTTACTTCTTTCACTAGTTGTTAAATGACTTCTCAATAGAAAAATCTAGTGATTATATAATAACTAACTATTCCTAGAAGTAAACCTAGTTATTTTTTTCAAAAGGACTTGACTTACTCTCCAACTTCGAATTTTAGAGCTAAAAACAAAGTAAGTTTGCTTCTTAGAGATTTAACTTCTCAATATTGACAAAGTAATCCATTCACAAAAGTTAATGAGTAAGATCTTTAGCAAGTTATTTCCATTTTAATTCAGATGCTATCCACCATATTTTGAAACAAATCTCAAGATTCTTATTTTCTTTTAAGAAAATTCTGACCTTAAATGTACTAGATCAAGAACAATTAGTGTGGGTACAAGCATCATGAATATAACTCATATTTCACCAGCCATCACCATGTTTAGTTTCAATACTATCCTTCCCTCACACTTAAGATATACAGTGACCTCATTGTACTAAATAAAACAAATAGAGAAAGGAAAAAAAATGAAACTAATGACTTCCCTGAAAAAGTGTGCATGATTAATCTAATCATCCAAAACGATAGAATGTAGCTGCAAGATGCTGCCCTGTGATAACTACAAAACAAATAAAAAAAATAAAGGAAAATAATAAGTTAAGTTCTAATTATCTACAGATCATAGCAAAAACAAAACAAATCAAAATCCATAAGAGCTAGCAGGGACTCTAGCTCTCTGCTTCCGTGCTGGGCTGCTATCATCATCTGTGGATGTCTCATAATGCAATTGTGACCCTTTCTCAGAATTGATACAACAAAACATATCCTTGATCGCCTGAAACATCTGCTTTCTAAACCCCTTGTTCTTCCTTTTTTCTTGCTTCAGGATAGTCAAAATCTGATCATGTCCTTGCTCCAATCTATCTAGGGTAGTAACCACCCTATCCCAATCCGATCCAGAAGGAGCTGAAGAAGAAACTGGAGGAGGCGAAGCTGATGATGAAGGTGGTAGCTCGATAGGAATATCTCCAGGGAAGATGTCTTGATAATCCTGCTCCTCAACCACAGGTGGTGGCACACCTCTTGGAACTTTGACCAAACCAAATCCCCTGAAAGGAGCAGATGTAATTCTATTGCTCAGGATCTCCACATCCCCTTCAGGTTCTCGGAAAATTTGCATTCCCTTCAGTAGCTTGGTTATATATCCTCCACAACACAAGAACTTAGTTCTTGTGTCATCAACTTGTCTAAAGATAAAATTTGCCACTTCCACTCCAAGATCAATACTGTGATTGCCAATGATGCTAAAGAGGTAAAACATGTTAAACGAAGTCACTTTACTGTGACTTGTCTTTTCACAGCTCACCGTGTGGGCAATGATATGGTGGATGATCTTGTATTCCACTCTAGAAAAAATGGATGCCACCGACTTGGAAGCTACAAAAGGTTCTGTCAAAGGAGCTATAAATTGCAACCAATATGCTTCCTGACTCATTTCATCTGCTCCTTTAGGCCAAGAATTTGTCAGCTGCAAATTATCTGCCTCTCTTTCATACAAACCCAACACTCCATAGATTTCAATCTGATCTCATGCACCTCTCCATAAACTTGGAATATAAACTTTAACCTTTCTCCTTTTGATTCCACCTTCAAAGTGGAAAGAACTTCAAGTGTGAGATTCTTATATGCGGGTTCTCTCCATTCAAACAGCCTCAACCAAGCCAAATCCCGAATCAACTCAACAACCTGGTTTCTAATCCCAAACTCATCCAACAACTCCCAATCCATGTATTGAGAATTGATGAAATCCATCTTCATTAATCGCCTTTTGTTGTCTTTGGCATATTGTTGGCTGGATAGAACATTTCGGGCTTATGCACTTGATGATGATTCAGTGGTTCGTGGTCTCTTTTGTTTGGGGGCCATAGCTGCAAATGAGTACAATAGGGAAGCTTAAACAAACTAATATGACAGCACCAACCAAAACCATGAAGCTCTATGCTAGTGTCTGTGAAACAATCAAAACTAATCCCTAAACATTCACCTAGATCATGTTATATCTTACAAATCAGACCCCAAGCTCAACAATTCACGTTAGCATATCAACAAGTCATCAACTCAACCAACACTTGCAAGTGGAATAGTTTAAGGCAGGCTGTGTGGAAATAAACGTTGGTCACAAATTGATGCACAATTCACTATTTAGCAAAACAACAAAGTGCAAAACAATTCCACATTACCTACTAAAGAACCGCAGCATCCAAAAGATGAGACAAAGTATGAACAAATATGGGCACACACGAATACATTGTCTAAATCAAGTACTTAATTGCATTCAATCATCATGAACACTTAAATCAATCAAATTTTCCATTTACACCAAAAAGCCCCAAATTCAGTTTACACAATCATAAACACATCAACATAAACCCTAGCTCATGAATAATGATCAAAACATGCTATTGTGTAATCTAATGAAATTCAATTCAAAACAGCCATCAAAATGTATCAAATAAACTCCCAAAATCAACTAACAATTCAAACATCCAAACCATCCTTCATTCACGGCTCATTACACTTCAACCTTCAAACATACAAACTCCTCCACCCAAATCCGAGCCACTACAATATACATGAATATCTTGGATAAATAAGCAAGAAAAAATGGATAAAGATTTTACTTGATGGTGTAAAATAATCCAAGCGATGGGGAATGGCAATACACACCAAGAAGAGTTGGGGAGAAATAATAAAAATGAGAGTAGTTGAAAAAGTGATGAGAAATGCAGATAGAACCTGTTAATTTTCGAGTTGCAGGTCCTACGCCGGCAAAATTATCGACTACGCCGGCGGCGTTGAAGGCGGTGTTATTAATTCAACTTTCAATTTCCAAGACAGAATGGCAGGCAGCGCATTTTTTTACGCAGCCAGCGTACAGGTCTACGCTGGCACTACACAGGACGTGTATCTATGTTTCCTTTTTTTTCTCTCTTATTATTATTATTATTATATATTTTTTAAAGAACATAAGAGAATAATCCATTATCCTGTGTAATTTGTAAGTAAGTAATTTAAGATTACTTACCTTGCCTTTTTCTCAAATGGATTTATCTAAAGCTCCAAGAATGATTTGCCATGATCTGAAAACTAAAAAAAATAAGAAAATAAACACTAAGTTAGTCATGGGTTGCCTCCCAAGTAGCGCTTAGTTTAACATCTCTTAGCCCGACAGTGCTTGATCAAACTCAGCTTGGATCCAGTAGATCCACGTCTTTCTTACTTGCCTCCACAAACTCTCTTTCCCAAAAATGCTTCAATTGGTGACCATTGACTTGAAATGACTTTTCCCTATCTCTCTTGATCTCAACCACTCCATAAGGATACACTTTGATGATGTCAAATGGTCCAGACCACCTAGACCGTAATTTACCCGGGAATAACCTTAACCGAGAGTTATAAAGTAGAACTTTTTGTCCTTCCTTAAACTCACGATATAGGATTTGCTTGTCATGCCACTTCTTGGGTTTCTCCTTATAAATATAAGCATTCTCAAAAGCATCATTTCGAAACTCATCCAACTCATTCAATTGGAGTAACCTATGTTCACCAGCAGCTTGTCTATCAAAGTTCAAAAACTTTATTGCCCAATAAGCTTTATGTTCCAACTCTATAGGGAGATGAGAAGCCTTTCCATACAGCATGCGATATGGGGACATCCCAATAGGATTCTTATAAGCAGTGCGGTAAGCCCAAAGTGCATCATCAAGCTTTAGCGACCAATCCTTCCTTGATGAATTAACTATCTTTTCAAGGATTCGCTTAAGCTCTCTATTAGATAGCTCCACCTGACCACTTGTCTGAGGATGATAAGGTGTAGCAACCTTATGTCTCACACCATACTTTGCAAGTAAATTATCAAATTGTTTATTGCAAAAATGAGTTCCTCCATCACTAATAATTGCTCGTGGTGTCCCAAATCTAGTGAAAATATTTTTTTTAAAAATTTAAGTACTCCTCATGCATCATTAGTCGGAAGCGCAACAGCTTCAACCACTTAGATACATAGTCAACTGCCACAGGATATACTTGTTGTTGAAGGATGATGAGAATGGTCCCATAAAGTCAATCCCCAACATCGAAAATTTCAATCACTAGTATCCCATGCTGTAGCATCTCATGCCTCTTAGAAATATTCCCTGTTCTCTGACATTGATCACAACTCTGTACATATGCTCTGCAATCCTTGAATAGAGTGGGCCAATAAAATCCACATTGAAGAACTTTTGCAGCAGTTCTTTCAGCACAAAATGACCACTAGTTTCTCGATTATGGCAATGATAAAGTATATCAGCAATTTCATATGCAGGTACACATCGTCTAATTACTTGGTCTGGACAACTTTTAAAAAGAAATGGCTCATCCCAGAAATAATTTTCATATCTGATAAAAATTTTTGTTTCTGGTGATGAGTGATTTTGTAAGGCAAAATTCCAGCTACCAAGTAATTAACAATATCTGCATACCAAGGTAGATCTTTAATTGAAACTTCATAGAGATATTCATCAGGGAATGACTCATTAATAGGTAACTCATCTTTCTCATTAACAATTCTGGAAAGATGATCAGCAACAACATTCTCCACTCCCTTCTTTTGATCTTATCAATTCCCCCACACTTGAACTTTTGCTTGTCCTCAAGCAAAATGAAGAATAAAATGAAATCTCTTTATAGATAGTATAATTTTCCAATTTAATCTCAATTTCTTTAACTTGTTTTTCTTGTATCTACTGCTCTAACCATACCAATTTCTCGCAATTAGAGTAATATAATCAAAATTTAGGAGTTAATCCAAACAAAACAAGTTTTAATCTCAACTTTTAACAAAGGAACATTCTATTCAAAAGCAAATACTCAATCCACTAAGGAAAAATACTCATTTAAACTTCATTAGATTTCTAGCTTTTGTATATATATTCTAAGTAACACAAAATGAAAGCATGTGGTATCTACTTTTTCCTTAGAATTTCTCCTTCTTTATTATAAGTCTCATTCCTTTGCATTTTTGCATTCATTTTTCTTTTTTCTTTTCAAGCATTTATTTTCTTTTTGGGAGGTTTTTGCCTCCATCTTTTGCTTTTCAAAGCTCATGAATTGAACTTTTGCCATTCTTCCCTTCTCGTTACAGTGAGTTCATTGAGTCGGCACATCCCAGGCTCATCACCTAAGTGACCAGGTTTCAAAATACCCCTAACAACTCTTCCTCACTTTAACATTCAAGTTCAGATACTCATAACTCAAAATTTCAAGTCAGAGGAGTAGTGGCTATGCTTGTTTCTTTCTTTTTGAATGCAATAACAATATCAAAGACTTATTTTTATGAAGGATCACTAAGTTTAAAAGTTTCTTCTACCTCTTTCACCAAGTGTTAAAATTCAAAGAATATATACAAACTAAAATTTCCAAGAAGTAGACTTATTTATTTTTCAACAAAAGGACTCAACCAGCTCTTAAATTTCCAATTCCAAAGTTAAAAATAAAGTAAACTTGTTCCTTAAGGATTTTACAACTTAATTTTAACTTAGTAAACCAATCACAATAGTAGGTGAGTAAGATACTTTCACAAGTCAATTTCATTGATTTTCATTCTTTGCTTTGTACTATCTCAAATTTCAAGAGATTTTTGAAAAAATTTTGGCAGAATTTCCTCATGATTTGCTTTCAAACCAAAAATATAAGGTGGAGATTTTCCAATATAAATAATAGCAACAGTCAACAGATCATATTTATCACTTCAATACTTCATGCAATTCTATCCCTTCCCCTACACTTCAACCAAACAGTGTCCTCACTGTTTTGCAACAAATAAAACAGAGGAAAGGAATAAGAAATGAATTGGATACTTCCCTGAATTCAGTCGATTCATAGTCATCAAAATTTGCATTGCAAGTGAGTTTGCTTTGCTTGTTTCCTGTAATCACTACAAAAGAAAAACAAAGACAAAAACAAAAAAATAAAAGCAAAAATAAAAGCAGAAAAATAATAAATGAGTTCACCCACAGAAACTTGGGTACTCAATAAATATACAGGCCAATAACAATAAAAATAAAAACAATAAAGCTCAAATTGAGAGCTAGCAGGGTCTCTAGCTCTCTGGCCCCGGGCTCTGTCTATTGCTGCCCTCAGGAGTGTGTCTCTCAGTGTCTCCTGGGCTGGCTATCGTGTGTGCTCTGAACTGAGCCTATCTGAGTGATGTGACTCAGATGAAGTCTGGTAGGTCATGTCAGCCCCTGTCTCTGGGCTAATGCAGCAAATAGCCGTCTTCAGTGCCTCAAAGATAGTCTTTCTAAATTTCTTGTTCTTTTTCTTTTCCTTCTCTTGACTATCTCTAAGCTCCTGACTCTGGCGCTTCAGCTCCTCAACATCCAGCCTAAGCTGGTCCATGCCGTACGCTGATGAAGTGCCTGCAGGAGGAGGAGGAGCAGATGTGGATGGCATCTCAAATGGGGCATCTCCAGGAAATATATCCTGGATATCGACATCCTCCAATACCGGTGACTGTGCTGCCCTAGGGTTTTTCAGCAATCCCCAGCCTCTGAATGGTGCAGATGTAATCCTCTTGCACTCAAACACCTCCTCATCCTGTGGAGGCTCAAAAATGTTCATCCCCTTCAATAACCGAGTAATGTAGCCTCCACAACCCAGACCTCGAGTCATCGTGTCTTCTACCTGCCGGTATATAAAATTCGCCACCTCCACCCCAAGATCAATCATGTAGCCTCTAATAAGGCTAAACAGGTAAAACATGTCGAATGTAGTCACCTTGCTGTGACTCGTCTTCTTGCAACTCCGGGTGTGTGCAAGAATGTGGTGGAGTAGCTTGTGTTCGACAGCATGAAATGTCGTGGCTAGTGACTTGGACGGGACAAAATGCTCATTTGATCTCTCAGGACCAACTAGGTGGAACCAATAAGCCTCCCGTGTCATGTCCTCTGGCCAACTGTTGGGCAAATTCCTGTTTTCTTCCTCACTATCATACAGTCCCAAAATGTGGCCTATCTGCTTCAATTTCACTTCCCTGATCTGTCTATAGGCCTGGAACTGAAAAGTGGACTCCTCTCGATCTGGGATATTTTTTACTGTGGACAAGAACTCTATCGTCAAGTTCTTGTAGGCAGGCTCCCGAAGGTCAAATAGTCTGAGCCATGCTGGATCTTGTATAATCTCTCTAATTCTATCTACCATCCTGAACTCATCTAACAGGCACCAGTCTAAGTACTGGATATTCAAAAAGTCATTCTTGACAAACCTCTTCTTCTATCTTTTGCATACTGCTAATTAGACAGCAGATTTCGGTTCTCTGAACCCGATGTAGAGGCGTCAGTGGTCCTTGGTCTCTTTTGCCTTGGGGCCATTCCTACAAATAATTAGATTCCAATCAGAATTAAGGAATGCACAATTTCAATGAATTTCTAATTTATGCCTAAAACATGAGCTAAAACAATTTTGATATCAAGGCATATAACTAAATGAAGCTAATCAATCAACTAATTGCATGGATCATTTACACTTGCATAATACAATCAAAGCTGGAAGCTTAGGCTTGCCAGCTCAGAATTGAACGTTGGAATTTTGAAATTTTCAAACAGAAATGTTTTTTCAAAAATTTTTCCTTTAAAGTTCCAAAAACATCTTCATATAGAATTTTTATCAAAAT
Source organism: Combretum micranthum (assembly GCA_024138025.1). Classification (NCBI taxonomy): domain Eukaryota; kingdom Viridiplantae; phylum Streptophyta; class Magnoliopsida; order Myrtales; family Combretaceae; genus Combretum; species Combretum micranthum. Next base: position 303,386 of record JAMXBD010001027.1, read on the forward strand.
TGAGCATAATTCCAAATTCCAAATTCCAAATTCCAAGTTCAATTCGAACAAATTTAAGCACAATGCAAGAATTGGAGCTACTAATCTAACATCAAAACTATTTAATCCAGCAGCTATTCCATCAATTTAAAAAACCCCAAATTTCGAAATTTGACAACTTAGATAGCTGAAGAACCCTAACTTTTTAATCTGTCAGTAATCATGAATCAACACATTACAATCTTGCAATCTCATTGTGTGGAACTGAAATCTTCCTTCAATAGCATATGAAAAATCATTCAAACAATCACATGCATCAATAGCCGACATTGATATCAAGGATAATCATCAAACCCAAATCGACAAATCCAAATAAACTATGCAATATAATGGATTTGAACAAATGATTAAGCATAGAGATCATCGAATACTTACTTGGTAGATGAATTGAACACCGTGGGTTGATGAATGAGGGATGAAACTTGTTGATTGAGAGTGAGAGAGGGAGAGCGAGTATGAGAGAATGGAAAAGAGAGAGAAGATTCGTACTTGATATAAGCTTCTGCAGTACTTACGCCGGCATTTCTGTAATGTACTCCGGCGGCTTACAGCCAGTGTAAATAGAAAAATCACATACCGAGAGCTCAAAGCTGGCCACTTATCCATTTACACTACCGGCTTAAGTGGATATGCCGGCTCAAAGCCGACGGTATAATCCCAGGTGCCGGTTTTAATCGGGAATTTTCAGAAACCAAGAAATCTTCAACATACGCCGGTATTAAGCTGACGGCCTTCACCTTCCCTTGCCGGTGTAAATCTTGTACTCAAACGCCGGCATGTAAGCCGGCGGCCGAGACCTTTCCCAAGCCGGCCTCTTTTGCGGTGCTCACCTACTTCTGTACGCCGGCCTAAAGCTGGCAGCGTTGAACCGGCCTTCACTGTGTTCTCAGAGCTTGCTTAAGGCTGGCAGCCTTGAGCCGGCTTTCAGCCTTTTCCAACTTTTTTTTTTCAGATATCACTTGCCACATTAATAACTAAGTTAGTAAAAACAAAACAAATACTATTCTAAAATTAGACATGGGTTGCCTCCCAAGAAGCGCTTAGTTTAAAGTCGCTTAGCCCGACTTTCCTGATCTGATCATGGTTCTTTGAGATTGATGACAGTAGTAGTACTGTCAAGATTTTCCCCTTCAAAATAATGTTTAAGCAGTTGTCCATTTACTTTAAAAGTCTGATCATCATTAGTTTTTAATTCCACCGTTCCATAAGGAAAAACTCTTGCAATCTCAAACGGTCCCGACCATCTTGACCATAATTTTCTAGGAAACAACTTCAAACTAGAATTGTAAAGTAAAACTTTTTGTCCAAGAAAAAATTCTCGTTTGATGATGTTTTTATCATGCCATTTCTTTGCTCGTTCCTTATAGATACGAGCACTTTCAAATGCCTCATTTCTCCATTCTTCCAACTGATTCAATTGGAGCAATCTGTTTTTACCTGCAGCTTTTTCATCAAAGTTAAGAAATTTTATGGCCCAATATGCCTTGTGCTCAAGTTCTACAGGAAGATGACATGATTTCCCAAAAACAAGCATATATGGGGACATTCCAATAGGGGTTTTAAAAGCAGTTCTGTAAGCCCATAATGCATCATCTAATTTTGAAGACCAATCTTTTCTTGATGCATTGACAGTTTTTTCCAAAATCCTTTGTATCTCCCTATTGGAAACTTCAACTTGCCTACTTGTTTATGGATGATAGGGGGTAGTCACTTTATGTGTAACACCATATTTTGCTAAAAGTTTTTCAAGTTGCCTGTTACAAAAATGGGACCCCCCATCACTAATTATAGCTCTGGGCACCCCAAATCTGGTAAAAATATTCTTTTTCAAAAAGTTTAAAACTACTCGGGCATCATTTGTTTGTAAAGCAACAGCTTCAACCCATTTTGAAACGTAATCAACTGCCACAAGTATATATTTATTTGAAAAAGATGAGGGAAAAGGACCCATAAAGTCAATCCCCCAAACATCAAAAAGCTCAATTACCATAATATTGTTTTGTGGTAATTCATGCCGTTTAGAAATGTTACCTGTGTTTTGACATTGAGCACATGACATAATGAAATTCCTGCGGTCACGAAACAAATTAGGCCAATAAAATCTAGATGATAACACTTTTGCTGCAGTCCTTTGAACACCAAAGTGTCCCCCTGCTTCTCTTGAATGACAGTGTTCTCGTATCTGACCAAGTACCGCTCCAACCGCAAAGTCGCTGGCATCACACATGAGTTCAAAAGGAAGCTCCCAGTCTGGCGCAATGATTACGGTATAGAAATGAGCTTTTCCTTTAATGAATTGAATGCCTACAAACATTTGTCATCAAAATTGAACACCGCATCTTTTTCCAGAAGGTTGCAAAGAGGTTTGGAAATCTTGGAGAAGTCCTTGATGAATCGTCTGTAGAAGCCAGCATGTCCAAGAAAACTTCTGACTCCTTTAACAGTCGTGGGTGGTGGTAACTTCTCAATAATCTCCACTTTGGCTTTATCCACTTCAATTCCTCTCGCAGAAATTTTGTGACCCAACACTATCCCTTCTCTAACCATAAAGTGGCATTTTTCCCAATTCAAGATCAGATTGGTATCTTTGCATCTTTGTAGAACCGAGGCTAAATTCTCAAGACAAAGATCGAATGACTTTCCAAAGACTGAAAAATCATCCATAAAGATCTCGATAAAATTCTCAAGCATATCAGAGAATATAGCCATCATACACCTCTGAAATGTAGCAGGTGCATTGCAAAGTCCAAAGGGCATTCTCCTAAAGGCAAATGTGCCATAGGGACAAGTGAATGTTGTTTTCTCTTGATCATCGGGTGCAATAGAAATCTGATTGTATCCAGAATATCCATCAAGAAAACAGTAATAGTCATGCCCTGCAAGTTTCTCCAACATCTGATCAATGAAGGGAAGTGGAAAGTGATCCTTTCGGGTGGCATCATTCAATTTTCTGTAATCAATACAAACTCTCCACCCAGTCACAGTACGAGTAGGAATCAATTCATTTTGCTCATTTTTCACTACAGTCATACCACCTTTCTTTGGCACTACTTGAACCGGACTAACCCATTTACTATCAGAGATAGGATAGATGATACCTGCGTCAAGTAGCTTCAAAACTTCTTTCTTGACAACATCTTTAAGTGTGGGTTAAGTCTCCTTTGTGGTTGAACTGTAGGTTTACACTCAGCTTCCATAAGAATTTTGTGAGTGCAAATCATAGGGCTAATACCCTTAATGTCAGCAATGGTCCATCCGATTGCTTCTTTGTGCTTTTTCAACACTTCAATCACTGTTGTTCTTGTTCATTTGTCAATGCAGATGAAATGATGATTGGCAAAGTATCGCCAATTCCAAGAAAAGCATACTTCAGATGGTCAGGAAGTGGTTTAAGTTCCAAGGTCGGTGGTTGTCATGGAACTTGCTTCTGCTCATTTGTACCCAAGATTCATAATATCTGGTTTTGATCATTGGTACATCTTCCAGTATTTCTTCATCCTCTTCATCACTCCAATTGTCCACGTCTCTCAAGACGGACTCCATAGTTCCACACCAGTTTGTTCCTCAAGTGACTCAGAAACCAGCTCATCAATGGTATTGATGGTGTAACAGGCATCAGTATCATCAAATTTCTTCATTGCCTCATAGACATTGAAAGTAACCTGTTCATCCATCACCCGTAATGTAAGCTGCCCTTGTTCCACATCAATTAGTGCTTTACCTGTTGCAAGGAACGGTCTGCCCAAGATCATGGGAACTTCCCTATCTTCATCCATGTCTAAACTACAAAATCCACAGGGAAAAAGAATTTGTCAACTTTAACTAGGACATTTTCCACAATACCCCTAGGGTATTTTACACTTCTATCAGCAAGTTGCAAGGTTACATGTGTATCCTTGCAATCTCCAAGTCCTAGTTTTTGAAATACCGATGAAGGCATTAAGTTGATACTTGCACCAGAATCAATTAAAACTTTATCAAAATAACAATCACCAATGGTGCAAGGAACAGTAAAACTTCCCTGATCTCGAAGTTTAGTGGGCAGACTGGGTGTTTGTTTCTGTAGGATCATGGAACATTCTCCAGTGAGTATCACATTTCCATCAATCTTCCTCTTGTTAGACAGCAATTCTTTGATGAATTTGGCATAGGAAGGCATTCCTTGAATCACTTCTAAGAATGGAATGTTGATGTGCAGCTTCTTGAAAACATCCAGGAATTTTGAAAATTGCTCATCAAGTTTTTGTTGCTTTAATCTTCCTGGAAAAGGGACGGGAGGAACATATGATTTCACCTCAGGTGGTTTTTGAATAGTATCCTCCACCTTTCGTTTCCCTTTGTTGTTTTGTGGTGGAATTTCCTCTTGATCTTTGATAGTTTCCTCAACTGGAGCAATCTCCTTACCACTTCTCAGGGTGATTGCATTTACAGACTTGGGATTCTCCTCCGTGTTGCTTGGTAAAGACCCAGATGGTCTATTACTCACTTGTTGTGCAAGTTGATGGAGCTTCCCTTGCAAATCTTGAATGATTGCATTCTGATTTGAGTGTTTGTTGTGTGACAATGAAATCCCTCAGTAATGCATCAGTGGATGATTGAATTTGCTGTTGAGGTGGGGCATTTCTTACAAATCCTTGTCCTTGAAACCAGGTGGTGGCTTTAGAACATTGGCATCATTCCGATATGACAGATTGGGATGATTTCGCATATTCGGATGATATGTGTTTCCAAAATTACCCTTTTGGAAATTTCCCACATAATTGAGCTGCTCATCATTTGAAGATGATCCATGCGGACACTCAAAAGAGGAGTGTGGTCCTGAGCAAATCTCACAACAAAACACTTGTTGTTTTTTATTGGAAGTATTTGTAGTTGTGAGTTTACTTACTTGAGTGATGAGGGTTGCCATTTGAGCCTTGAGTTGTGATATATCTTCTTTGTCTTCCAAAGATGCTACTTTAGATCTTGTTCTTTCACAACTCCAATTATGAGCGCGAAGCTAATTCTTCAATAATCTCACTAGCTTCCTCATATGTTTTTCCCATAGTGATCCCCGATGTAGCATCTACTAAGGACCTTAAAGCTTCATCAAGACTGAGGTAGAAATTTTCAATTAGTAGATTATCGGGTAAACCATGGTGTGGACATTTTCTGACCGCCTCTTTGAATCTTTCCCAAGCATCATATAATGATTCTCCAGGGAATTTGGTGAAGTTGGAAATTTCATTTCTTAATCTGGCGGTCCTTGCTGGAGGGAAAAATCTCTTCAGAAACTTCTTTGTCAGATCATTCCATGTAGTGATCGAATCTGGAGGTTGGGAATTGTACCATGCCAAAGCTTTATCCCTAAGAGAAAAAGGGAAAAGCTGAAGTCGGATGACTTCGTTTCTTACACCATTAAGTTTGACAGTGTTGGTGTATTGAAGAAATTTGGCAAGGTGTTCATCTGGCGTCTCATTCGGATATCCTCCAAATTGATGTGACTCAACCATTTGAATCAGGGACGGTTTAAGCTCAAAGTTGTTAGCCTCCACAGTGGGCATTCGTATGGCGGGATCTTGAATAGTAGGCACTGTATAGTCTCGAATTGCCCTTGGAGCGGAGCTGGTTGCAACTGGTTGTTGCCATTGTTTCCTTGATTTTCTGCCATTGCTCCTCTTCTTTGGTTCCTTCTTCTCTGTTGATGCAAGGTTCTTTCAATTTCGGGTCTAAAGGTAGAATTTCAGCACTTCTACTTCTTCGCATAAAACCTGCAAAGAGAAAAGGAAAATTTCAAACTAAATTAAACCTAAACTACTAGCAAAGCTGAAGTAGTCTAATATTAATAAATCCCCGGCAACGGCGCCAGAAAACTTGATGTGCTATATTAGTATTGAATTTTAAAGCATCTTTCAGCAAGCGTACTAGGCCTTCTATTGTAATATAGCATGAGTCAAGTGTCGATCCCACGGAGATCTATTAACTACTAGACAATTATCAACTAATACTAATATCTAGGCAATTGATCTTTTTAAATGATTAGATTAAACTAATTATCTAATTAATATCTATATGAATGCAATGAGCTTTTTAAAGAGAGGGATATGGTGGAAAAATGTGGGAAGGAGCAGAATCCACTTTAAACTATTGCCAATCAACTTGAACTCATGTTATAATGATAATTAGATTCATGACATTCATAAGAAATTGTCAAGATTTAAAAACAGAGTTTAAAAACCTTTTAAACCACAAAAACAATAACTTCCGCTAAATAAATTATTAGTGGAATCAAAATTACAATTATAAACCTTCCGATTCTATAATTGACTAATACTTTATATTAACATCTCCTAATTCCTTAGTGAGAAATCAACATAAAACATTGCATTAATATTCATGGACAATTTCTAAATTAGATTAAACTCGCCGCTTCCGCAATTGCAATTTAATCTCAATTTATGAATTCATATGAACCCTAATTTCCCTTCCGAGTTATTAGAATTCTTATACACCAAAAGATGATGAATAATCAGAATTCAATATGAATATTTCATGATTCTAACTATCTTATAACATGGATTCAAAGATCATTTTAGCATGTTTAAAGCTTCATCAACTTCCCACAAAAAGAATTTAGCTACTCATGGATGATGATTCAACAATCAGATAAGAAATTGCAAATGATTTCATTATGATCAAAATATTCAGATATATGAATTGCATAAAAGAAATAAGATTAGATATCACCAATTCAAAATACCAAAGCTTCACTTGCAACTTCTTGAATAACTTCAAATATCTCTTCAAAAATCTCTATGAATGCCTAATTCTAAGTATTGTAATGTATTCTAGAGCTATGATTGTGGATTGGATGATTGGATGATTCTGAAAGTGAGGAGAAGACCCCCTATTTATAGGAAAAATTTCGTGCAAAACATTAAATGAACTTTGCTGTTTCACATTGTACGCCGGCAGTTATGGATCCTACGCCGGCGGCTTACAGGCGGCGTATCTTCAATTTCTCCTTTGCGCAGGCAGTGCACTGGCAGCCTTCAATATCAGTTACACATGTAGGCCGCTTCTACGCCGGCGGCTTAGATGTAGATCTAGCCGGCGTATATGGTCAGAAATGAAGCGTTGCATCAATTTTGCTCGAACGCTGTCCCTAAGGCGGCTTAGACACGGCGTAGACACTCCAACAGATTTGTCTCTTCAATTTCCTCAAGCGTTTGATATCTTCATGTCGCTTCAGATCTGTGTTGTACGCTGCCTCAACGCCGGCGGCTTAAGTGCGGCTTATAATGTAATTCCTTCAAAGCTGGTGATGTTTCATTTCTGAGCTGCCGGCCTTCATGTACGCTGGCTTCTTCCTCTTCTACGCCGGCGGCTTTGAGGCGGCTTTGAGGCGGCTTTGAATGTAGTTGAAACTTATGCTCGGCAAAGTTGGCAGTGCTGCAACGGCCTTGGATGTAAGCCGTCTGAACATCGGTGGCTTTGAATGTTGAATTGCCGGCCTTGACTTCAATTTTTTTTTTTCGATTCAAATTTTCTTGTTTTGATTTTTTTATCCAAATTAGTCCTGAAACATAAAATTCAATCAAAACAAATATCCATTCTAGCTCTTTTGATCATCAAGATTTGTATAAAATATGATCTTATCACATACGACCATCAATATCTACAGATTTACTGGCTCCTACTTGCCCTGTAGACTTTCCGGCTCCTATTAGCCATCATGTAGACTTTTCGGCTCCTACTAGCCACCATGTAGACTTTTCGGCTCCTATCAGCCACCACTACCATTTCCTCATTTCCCCACATGAAGAAAAGTAGTGAAACAATGTGACCAATGTATATGATATGCATGAATTAATTCCAATATAATTTAACTAAAAATATTTAGTTCAAGTTAGAGGTGATCAACACAATTCTCATCATATCAATACAAGAATCACAAATTCTTTATCAAACCAAATTCTGATATTCTTAGTTTATATTCAAGCTATCATAATCACAAGTCACATGACAATTGTTCATTTTATCTTTCTCTTAATTGCTAGTGCTTCTATTTACAAGCATAAAACAAGGAAATGTACTCAATGAGAGGAATAACTCACTCCATAATGGTAGATCTAATCAAAATAGTCCTCCGGATAGATGATCTCGGGTCCCTCATCACCTAAACAAGATGAAATACCCACAATGAATCTTTCATAAAACTTATATTCTTGAAGATTCTAAACTTTTCTTAAAATCGCAGTAAAATCGTATAAGGGAAAATTCCAACTTAAAATGGCTGTAACTTGCTCATTTTAACTTGGAATTTCGCGTATAATATACCGTTTCCTACCTACTCGAAAAGATATACACATTTCTAAGCTTATTTTCATAAAACTAGGTCGTTTGGGTTCCGAAAAAGACAGCGACCAGATTTTTCCACGAATTGCAAAAACTTGTTTTCCTTCTTGTAAACAAAACTCATTTGAAAAGATGAATTTTTCAAGTATTTTGTAAACTTTTTGGAAGGTATATACATATATGTAATGACTCATAACCAATGTATGAAGTAAATGGAGTTGTCTCAATTTATGAAAAAGTAAAGTTTTTAGAAAACTTTGAACTTGAGATTTCGTTAGAATATTCATTTTTCTTTTGAAAAGATCTTGAGTTATGGATATTCCTTTTTTTCTAAATTAAATCTCTTGTAATTGCTTTTAAACTCCTAAAGAGTGGCTTTTTTTTCTAAACTTAGATTCCAACAACTTTTTAAAAGTAATAAATGATATTTTTGTTTCTTGTAATGATTCCAAAAGAATTTCTAATTCTTGATGAAAGATAAGTTTTCATAAAACATTTTGTTTATTTAAGAAAAATTATTTCCAAGCATATTCATGAGTTTTTAAGAAATCCATTTTCTTTTTTTTTAAAAAAAAAAAGAACCTTTAGTTTAAGAAAACACCTCCTCATTTATTTTTGTTGAGACAAAAAACATTATGTTCATGCATGAATATGAATCATAAACTATAGAAATATAAAGGAACATAATAACTTGAAAGATTAAGTAAATAAGAAAGTAAATCAAGTATTGGGACCTTAGCTTCATTAAGGTACCTCGGGACTAAGAAAAGACTAGTCCCGAAAAGAAAAGAAAAAGTCTTGACTTGATGAGGACAAGTCTAAGACTAGAATGACTAGTCTTAAAAACAACTTGAAATAAATAAATTGCAATGAAGTAAATAAATTGCATGAAAGATAAATAAATTGCAAGACAATGAGCTTATATGCTCTAAATATATATAGCTATATAGATATTTAGATAGTTATGAACATAAAGGAAACATAAAGGAACACAAAGGAATTATGATTATGAACAAAAATAAAGTATGAACCTATTGTTGCTTTCTTAACCTTCATGGTTTTAGAAAATACACACTAAGTTTATACTAAGTAGATGAACATAATAATTTCTTGAAGGCATATTACCTAAAAGAAAGAAGAAGAGAGGAACTTCTTGTAAAAGACTTCTTGGAGAGAATTCTTGAGAGATTTTGAGAGAGTAACTTTAGTGAAGAAGTGGTGTGAAAGAAGTGAAGGTATGAGGGGGTATTTATAGGAAAATGTGGGAGATAATTTGTATTAATTAAATAAGTGAAAAATAAAACAAATTGGGCATCATGGAGGGGTGGCCGGCACTACTTTCATGCATGGGGGAGAGGAAAATTTTAATTTTTGTTATTTTGTTAATTAAAAGTAAGAAATGAAAGATGTGAAATTGTATTGGAAATGAAAATGTGTAAGAAATAGGTGTATGGTTTGTAAGAGTAGGTTGTAAGAAAAAGTAGAGATAGATGAATAGTGTAGAATAGTGGAAAATAGTGTAATGTAAATGTAGACATGACAATTTAATGCCGATAGTAAGAAAATACGCGTATAAAAGCGATATCTGATATTTTTAGCTACCGAAAAATTACGAAATTGATATTTTTGGAAATCTTATATTTTCACAAGTCTAACGGTATATTCGGAATAATTTTCCTATTTCGGACTCTCAGACACATTTTTCAAGAACTATGTTCAATCGGGTTCAAAGGACACACGAATTCCTCCAATCTGATATTTTTATATAACCTATAGCTATTACGAACTATTATAGCTAACTTTTCCAACTTCATTTTCTAGGGCTAAAGAAAACGGTAATGCCGGACTTAAACGGTTACAGTAAACTATGTTTTGTTGACTTTGGAAATCCGATTGACTTCCGATTAGGGTTTAAGCCTTAATTTGGATCCAAAAATTCGGGGATTTACATAGTTAATGTAGTATTGGAACCAACCTTGGTAGAAAGGATTAAAGAAGCTTAACGCTAAGATGAGAAGATATAAAGGATAAAGAGAAAAAAAAAATAGGAAGAAAAGTGTACTGATTTTATGGTCAACGATGATAATGTTAAGGGAATTAAAGGACGATTTTGTGTGCTTGAGGATAAGGAAATTATGAGCAAAACTTAGGATATATGATACATCTAGGAGGAACCAAAATGTGCCAAGAATTTCAAGGATCACTATTGATGGGATGGGATGAAACAAAGACATAGTCAATTATGCGATGAAGTGCCCAATTTGCCAACAAGGGAATAAAGAGTACCAAAGGTCGAAAAGATTGACAAAACCTTTGCTGATATCAAAATAATAATGGGATGTAATTTCCATGGATTTTGAAATACCAACAGTACCGACCAAAAGCAATACCATCTGTGTCATAGTTGATTGATTTACTAAGTTACCTCATATCATACCGATCAATATGACGTTTTCCATGGACAAGCTGGCAAAGCCTTATGTAAAGGAAATAGTATGATAGAATGGAGTACTAGTCAAAATCATATTAACACGAGGCATAGAATTATACCTAAGTGTTGAACTAACCTACAAGAGAGTATAGAGACAAAGCTACACTTTAGTACAGCATGCTACCCTCAGAATAATGGACAACCAGAATGAACAATTCAAACATTGGAGAGACATTAAGAGCATGTGTCATAAATTTCAAGGAATGAGAAAGGCACAAGATATATAAAAGAAGTAAGACTGATCAGAAGATAAGGACCTTGGAATTTCAAAAGGAGATCATGTGTACTAAAAAATAAAGAGTATACATCGTGTGTACTCCTACGGAAAATTGAGCCCATGATACATTGGACTTTTTTCAGATGCTAAAACAAGTTAGAAATTTAGCTTATCATCTAGTCTTGTCGCCAAACTTGTTGGGAGTACATGACGTGTTTCACATCTATATGCGACAATTGACCCAAGAATAAGTTTTGGAGTTAGAGCTAGTGCTCTTAAAGGAAGATCTCACCTAGAAGGAACATCCGATACAAATCCTTAACCGAAAAATTCAAAAGTTGAAAAAATAAGGAAATCAAGTATGTCAAGGTTCCATGGAGAAATCTTTTTCACAAGGAGGCAAAATAAGAAGACGCGGATGAGATGTGACATAAGTATCTAAGTTTGTTTGAAGCTTCAGATACGATTTTTCAAGTTTTGAGGACAAAACTTTCTTTAAGGGGGGTAAGTTGTAAACCCCTAAAGTTTTGGGATCGATTTACCTTAAACCCTAATTGGAAAGTCAGCCGGAAACCCTAACGTCAATAAAACCCTAGTTAGACGAAATGGTTTAAGTTCGGAAATCCCGTATAAGCAATCTGAGAAAGCAAGTAAGAGATTACCATGTAGAATAGCTCGTAATTACATAAGGAAGCTTAAAAAAAATTAGATTAGCAAAACCGCAAATCGTTTTGAACTCGAACGGATACAGTTCTTGAAAAACGTGTCATGGGGCTTGGAATAGTAAAAATATTTCGGATATATTGTTAGACTCGTAAAAATGTATGGTTTTCAAAAATATCAGTTTTATAATTTTTCGATAAGTAAAACTATCATATATCGATATGTGTATTTTCTTACTACTTGTATTTCATTTGTCATATCTACTTTACTTTACATTACATTATTCACCAATTCTACACTATTTTTTTATCTCTACTTTTTCTAACACCTACTCTTACAACACCATAACCTATTTACTTTACTTTTTACCTTTCCTATAACTTTATTTCACATCTACCTTACTTATCACTTCATTTAATCAATAAAAATACAAAATAAAATCTCTCTCTCCCCTCACACAAGTCATGGCCGGTGCCCCCCCTTCTCTCTCTCTCTCATTTTTTTTCAAGTTTTCTTTATTTAAATCACACAAAAATTCACTCATCATTTCCTATAAATACCCCTCTCATCTTTCACTTTTTTCATACAATTACTACCCACAAATTACTGCCAAATCTCTCTCAAATTTTCCTCTCAACACTCTCTCAAAATAATCTCTCAAAACTCTCTCAAAATAATCTCAAACCACCTTCTACATATACAAAATCCATTACCACATAATACTTAAAAAAAAAAAAACCTCTCTAGGTAAACTTTCTTTACAAGTTCTTTCTTCTCATGTCGTGTAACTTTACATGACCATGGTGTGAGTTTCAAAAAAAAAAAACTAAATGTTATGAAAGCTACACAATGTTCATGTATTGTTCTTGTTCATAAATATCTATTTATGTTTATGTTGTTATTTTACTTTGTTCATATTATTATTGTTATTATATCTAAATAAGTATTATTATATATCTACATATATATATATATTCTTTAGAGCATATAAGCTCACTTGCAATTTATTTATTCTCATGCAAAGTAATTTATTTATTTATTTATTGCAATTTATTTATTTCTTGTTGTTTTAAGACTAGTCTCTAGTCTTAGACTTGTCCTCATCAAGTCAAAACAATTTTTTTTCTTTCTTTCATTTTATTTCTTTCTTTTGGGACTAGTCTACTTCTTAGTCCCAGGAGACTTGAAGAAGTTAAGACTCCCAATACCTAACTTTATTTATTATTTATGCTTGTTATTATTTCTCATAATCATGCCCATTAAGATTGTTGTCCAAATTTTTAAAGCTCCAATTGTACTTCATAAAAAGGAGATTTTATCACCTAAGAATAGTTTTACATGAAATATAAAATCTATGATGTAACAAAAGTAAAGTTATTCTTTTCAAAGTTTTAAGAAGAACTCACTACAATTTTAAAAGCTACTTTTGTTTTGAAAAGCTTTTATATTACTTTGTTTTCTTAAAAAGAAGATGACTTTAGTACTAAAATATTTTTCATAAAAACATAATATGAGGAAACCCCTTAAAACAAAAATGAGAGTTTTCTAAACCATGATTTTTCAAATAAATAGTCAAAGAAAACAAATGGGAAAAGTGGCACTAATGTTGATAAGAAGAAATTCATTTATATCAAAAAAACAATTCGAAAAATAGTAAGACAAACATAAAGTGATTCTTTGAAACAAAAGGAATCAAAATATTCATTTTAAAGGATTTACAAAATGGATTTCTTGTAAACTATAGTTTTCTAAACTATTAATTAACATTGTTTTACCTAAGAAATATGGTTGGACAAAAAACACTTAAGCATGGATAAAAATATGAGCTAAGTATCTATGAAAAAGTAATTTTTCAACTATATAGATAACTAAGTATTTATCAAACAATTTTTGAATGATTTAATGTTTGAAACAAATTGCTTTTGGGTTAGGGAAAAATTCTTCGTGAATCTGATTACCACTGTTTCGGAGCCTAAATAACTTAGTTTGATAAAAATAGTTTTAGAAATGGATAAATCTTTTCAAGTAGGTAGAAAATTATATGCACAATTCCGAGTTAAAATGACCAAGTTATGGCCATTTTAAATTGGAATTCTCTCTTATACGAACTTTGATGTTCTTATGACATTGTTTTGTTAAAATTCAAGAAAGTCATCAAGAAATACTCATTTTTGGTATTTTCCTTAACTAGGTGATTCCAAGGAAGGATACCTATATCCCGAGGATTATTTTGACTAAGTGGAGTGTGTAAATGACTCATCCATTTAGAGAAGTGTCTACATGGCATTGTAAATTTATTTCCTTAAATTGCTTTACTTGATTGTGTTTGTACTTTAGTCGCACTAGAATTAAGAAAAGACAAATTGATATGTATGTGAATATTTTTTTGAAAGGACCCTAAGAATATCGAGGCCGGAATTGATTAAATGTTTGTTTTAGTATAGCACTTGATTTGTATGAAATTCTATAATCACCTTAAATTTGATAATAATAATGCTATGATATCATAAATAAATTGATCCATGCATATCACGAAGTGAGTCACATTGCATTGGTTTATTATCCTTGGGTGAGAAGGATGGTAGCTTAGGTCAAAAGCAACATTTGGCGGTTATGATCGAAAGCGATTGCTTAGCGACATAGAATTAAATGCTTGGCGAAAGTCTGGAAGCATGGCTCAATTCAAGTAAACTTGATATGCTTGGCAGTATTGATCAAAAGCATAATTTTTAACTAAAACTACTTGTTTTGAGGTTACGTATCACCAAACCCCATATAGTTCCTGGAAAACTGTATGCCTTGTTTGCCCACGTGTATATTGCATTTCATTTGTCTGCTTAAATAACTTATTTGTATTCCATTACACAAGAAGTTTATTTATGAAATAGTTCTCACTAAGCTTATTAGCTTATACCCCTATAGATATCTTTTGCAATTTACCTATTTGTGGTTGAGGCCACGTGGACCCTACAGCCGGGTATTTTCCTTTTTGCTTAAGGAATTTCTAGATAAAATTTAGTGTTGGATAAGATATAGACTTCATAAAAATATTCTTGTAATAGATTATAGTTATTTGTGGCTGCAGAATGCCCCTAAGATTTATAAGACTATTGTTATGAACAAATGAATATTATTAATCCTCTTTTCTTAATTTGTTGTTATATCTTCTTAAGCTTCATAATTCCATGTATGGTCCTCTAAATTTGTGAGAGCACGCCTTACACTTAATATCGAAGCTTTTGGGAATGACTAAGGTTGTCATACTTAAGCTTTAATATTGAGTGTGGCGGACTGTTATGTTTAGGGTACCCTTTGGGGCATGACAAGCTCTCAATGGGTTGATTCAGATGGTTCAAGCGAAGGAGACACAATTTCATATCATCCAGAATGAATCGAAGCTAATCAACATCATTAAGGCGAGCTTAGAAATGGATCAGAACAAGTTTCAAGTGTATTGGACCAAAGCTGGCAAGGAAGGCCGCAAGGCCTATATACAAGCAAGCCGTCCTTGAAAACGTCTTCAACGTCCGGCCTTTATTGTATGCCGGTTGAACGCCGCTGGCCTTGATGGCTTACGTAGGCGGCATAGAGACTTAACCCGTCGGCCAAAGTTGCTCTTGGATTTTTTATTTGCGAATTAAAGGCTACCAGCTTTGTTTTAAGGCTGGCAGCTTTTATTAGTTGACGATTTAAATTTTTGTTTATGTCTTTTGATTTTCCTTTGCTTTGTTATATGAGTCCTTTGGTTGTATGTACAAAATCATATTATTGTGAATGAAAATTTAGAGTATTTCACTTAGGTTCTTGAGTGAACTTTTTCTGAACTTATCAGATCTAATCTGTGTCGTTTTACCATTTAACTTATCAATCGAACTTTCCATATTCGATTGTGTGTCTACACTTGATACCAAGGTTCTTGTCTCTCTATAACAATGGGTCGCGGTTTCTATACAAACACGAATGGTCTTGGGAATTGAAATCAAACGTATTAGTATCGGGTTGCATCGACAGATTAGCGTGGTTCATATCACATTGGTTTCTTGAATTTGCTTTTGAACCACGATCCTTGAAATGGCCTTTTCCCAAAAATATTCAGCTTATTTTGTATGCCCCAGTTTTCCTAGTAATCAAGTAAACTTCGGAAACCGGAAAACGAAACCCTAAACCAAATTAGTTCAAGCTTTGTGAGAGAAACCTAGAAACCCTAGATCCGGCTTTCCTTCGGTTTCATATCAAAAGAACTTTTATAAAATAATTTAATGTGGAATATTATTTTAAAGTGTATTTCAAACTATAGAAAGTTTTGATTTCGAAAAATTTTCTATTCCGGGCTTTCTTGAGCTCCATTATGGAAAAGCGAGCCTCGAAACTAGAAACTCAGAAAAATATTCTAGAATACTCTTTAGAACCAAAATTTTATAAGGATTTCAAAAATATATGTTTTATAATTTTTCAGGTTACAAAAATTACAGTTATAGCCTTTTTTCCGTATTTTCTTTACTATCGGTAAAGTAGATGTCTTGTCTACTATTTATCACTATTCACAAGTACAACCTACTACACACACAACCCATACCCTAGTCTTACATCCTTACAATTACTCATTATATTTTCTTTTCCAAGAAATTTTTGTCTCTTAAATAAATTATTACATTTAACACTTTTATTACATAAATTTCAATTTTCAAACAAATTCAACTCTCCCTCTCTCTTTTTCCTATTATAGCCGACACAAACCTCCCCTTTTTGCCCTCTATTTATTTTATTTTTCTTCTTTTATTATACAAACAAATCCTAATTACACTTAATATAAATAGTCTTTTAATTTTCTCTCTCTTCCATTCTCATTTCATTTGTTCAAAACTCATAAATCCTCTCCTTTTTCTCTCTTGTTGCCGTGACCACCACTCCCTCACACACACACACACACAACAAGCTTCTTTCTTCTTCATTTATTCGCTTAAACCAACTTTAGGTGATGATTCTTAAGCTTTCCTACCATTTAATCTTATAATGGCAAGATTATTCATGTGTATTTTCACGTTAAATCCCCATGAGCATTTGCTAGGGATGAGAAAATGCTAATACATGAATATCAAGCCATCACAAGAGTAGATCTTATGTTTGATGAGTTTTGGTTGAGATATTATCATGTTCATGCATATAGAAGTAGAGATCTTGCATAAAAATATATGTTCATGTTCTTAAACTCCTTTTCATGCATTATAAGTAGTAGATCTAGCACTTAAAGGCTCATATTATACTTGACATTCATGTTCATGTAGATATTTTGCGTTTTCATGCATTAATGCTCATAAAGATTTAGTCTTGTGTATATAAATGTGGTAGTTAGTGGATCTTTATGTAGATAAGACAAAGAACTTAAAAAGAAAAGTTTTTGCTAGAAATGTTCAAAAGAAAATTCGTATGACTTCAAAGCCATATTTTGAAAACCCTTGTATCAACTTTAAAACTCATATTTTATGTGAAAAATGAAGGATATAGGTAATAGGTATCATTAAGTAGTGATTTTTACAAGTTGAAATGAGTTTTGATGAGATTGATGTGTAAAACAAGAAGTAGAATCAAGATGGAAAATTTTGAGTTAGTAACCAACTTGTGAAATTCGTAACTTTAGATGATGCCCATGAAAACACCTATTATCCAAGCTCAAAATAAAAGTTTTATGTATTAAATAAAGTCCTTAAGTAGTAGGTATAGTAAAGTCTTAAATTTTAATGCATTAAACAAGTTTTTCCTAAAGGAATCATTCAAAAAGTGAATTTCTAAAATTCGGATTTTTGAGTAAATCCTATTTGAATACATATTTACAAATTGTAAAATACAAATTTTTATGTAAAAATGAAGGTCTTAGGCAGTGTATGTTATGAAGACTCAATTTTCACTAAGATAACTAGAAATTTCTAAGAATTAATCCCAAAACACAAGTATGTTGTCAAGAGGTAAAAAACTAGATTTTCAAAAAGTAGTTATTGTTGAAGTCTTGCAAAATAAAGAGTTCTAAAATTTCTTTTAGCAAGAATCATCAAGATCATGCATACATTGAACTCATCACATGTCATTCATGTTAGAAAATCATTCATATTTCATGTATACTTGAATTATCAAATAGATACATTTCAAACAATTACAAAACTATTTTTCGGAAATGAAAATCATTACTGATCAGATCTGATCCCTCTGTTTCGTGACCTAAATATTTTCAAAACTTGAAAATAATATTAGAATTAGATCTTTCGAAGTAGATAGAAATCGATATATAATTTGTGAAATTCCGAGTTAAAATGACCAAGTTATGGTCGTTTTAAGTCGCAACTTCCGCAAATAGCGAGAATTACGATTTTGATTAGTTTTGATTTATAGTTTGGATTAGTTAAGTGATGAAATACTTATTAGGGTATTTCTTCCTTGTTAGGTGATCTCGAAACTGACGAATCCTTACCATCCAACTACTACTATTAAAGACCGGCGAACCATGACCGAGTGAGTATCACTTTCGATTTCAATTATTGTTTGTGATTGTAATGATAGTGGCACTAGATACTTGGCAAAGATAAAAATGAATATGCATGATGGGGTTAAACGGGAATTATATATGTTTGATGTTGTTATGAGAAATTCAATTTAACGAATATCGAAACCGGGTGATTAATCATGGCTTGCATAGATGAACTAGGATTGACTGTCTGCGGATATTGATTGATCACCTAAAAGAATTTGTATAATTGATCATTTGGAATTTAAGATGAAACTGATCTCATTCATATCACGATGGGGATGAAGCATTAGCATTTGTTGGTTTCCCATGATCCTAAACGGTGTATGAGTTGGTTAATCGTGATCCATAAAACGAATTATTGAGTTGGTTAATCGTGATCCATAAAACGAATTATAAGTTGGTTGACCGTGAGCCTAAATGGTGTCGTACCGCAGGATTTGTTAATCTATTAACCCGAGATGGAGGGCGCAAGTCCATCCACATATGATTTCTGGCTTGTCATATGTTTGATGAATTCACGTGTTTGATGCATATCATTTGTCTGATTAATTACTTGTCGATTAATATGTTATAATTGCGATCATGGAAGTTTTCACTCACTAAGCTAGTGTAGCTTATGCCCCTATAGTTTCTATTTATTACAGCACGAGTTTATTTGCCTTAGACCGAGACAGGCTATAGCTCAGGTACAGGAGCTAGGCGTTTCCTATAGAAGTTGTATTCAAATTGTTTAGGCTTCCACAGGAAACCAAAAGACTCTGGATGACTGTAATGGACCTTTAAATATTTTTTTGCGGGAGAATGCCCCTTAGATTTTGTAACTTATTGCATATGCGTTTTGATTTATTATCTAATGTATTGAATGCCAGATTAAAGTACTTAACTCTATTGAATAGAGTATTCTATTGTCGTAAAGGGACGCCTTACAACTATACGAGACTCTCAAAAGACTTGGATAGTAATTCAAGAGTCTTATATGGTATGTGGCGGACTGTTATGTTTAAGATACTCCTATGGGGCATGACATTTTCTCTACCTAAATATTCTTTCTTTTTCTAGCATTTTCTACCATACAGGCTTTCTCCGCTAATGCTTGATAAGTATTGATCCCAAATTCTTCTAATCTGCATCTCATATCACTATCTAAACCACCAAGAAATACCTAAATTTGTAATTCTTCGCTATTCCACTAGGACTTTGGAGCATGCTGCAACAGTTTATTGAATTCGGTCTCATACTGATCTATGGTGTGTCTATGCTAAGAAATATGTAAGAAATTAGTGTTGTACTACACTTTTAAGCTTGCTAGGAAATATTCTTTCAATAACTCATGCTAAATGATCTCTCATGTGATTGGGTTAGCCAAGTCCCTTCTTTGGGACTCCCATCAAGTCCATGAATGCAGTTTTAGTATATAGATACCATATTCAACCTTTAAGTTCTTAGGTACCTGAAAAGCTGTAAATGATCTCACAACTCGAGTTAGCTAATCCTTAGCATCATTAGGTTAGTGATAAGATCCATCAAAGTAGCGGTTGCACTTTATAAACTCAGGTAACATGCTTATATATTGTCTCGGTGGTGGAAGAGGTAATGGTACTAGTACTATTTCTACTAGTGTAAACCCCTCAATTCTAAGGTAAAATTTGAGTATACTCTAAACCCTGTCAAACCATAATTTCTAAAGTCAACAAAAGTTAAGACATATTAGTGGTTTTAACTTCGGTAATCCCATGATCGAAACTTGAGAACAATAGAAATGAGCTAATAATGGATTATAGTTCGGAATAATATAAATTAGCATAAAATGATTAGATTCGCTTAAAAATCGCTCATTTCAAACCTGAATGGGATCAGTTTTCAAAAATAGTGTCTTAGCCTGCAAAATGGTAAAATATTCTGATAACATATCAAGACTCATAATAAGATGAGGATTAGTAAAATATCAGTTTTAGAATTTTTCGGACTTAAAATTATTAGATATAGCACTTTTACACGTGTTTTCTTTACTACCGGTATTTTAATTATCTAGTCTACTATTTATTACTATTAACTTATCTAACTTTTTCTTACTACCTATTCTTACAACCTACATACCTATTTCTTAATATTTATTTTTATAAAAATTCTACACCACATGTTACTAAATTTCTCTTACACGTTTCTTCTAAAATTAATTTTTAATCACTCTTCCCTTTCATATTATCAATTTTATTTTTTTTCATTTATTTAATTAACTACAATTTCCTCCAACTTTTCCTATAAAATAAATACCCTATCCCTCCTTCATTCTTTACACACACCTCATACACATAACAAAACTTTTTTAAATTCTCTCTACATATATCCTCTCCCAAAATTCTCTTCCTAACACTCTCTTCTTTCCCATACAATTGCCATCCATATACAACTATCAATATTTCATTTCTTCTTCGACCCATATTTAATCTTGGGTAAAAATTCTAAAACCATCTTCATGTTCATGTTAACATAACATGATCATAGTGTATATTTTCGAAACTCATAGGTATTAGGAAAGCAACAATATATTCATGTCTTGCTTAACAATATCAAATATTATTATTGTTGTTGTTATATTGTTATGTTTTATTATGCTCCTAATCTGACTTTTACATATTATTAAGTATATTTTATGTATTCTTAGAGTCTATAATCTCATTAACTAATTTTTTATATTCATGCTCTTATATTTCTTGCAATTTATTTATTTATTTTATGCAAATTTATTAATACTAGTCTTTCCAGTCTTAGGCTTATCCTCATAAAGTGAAAACAATTTTTGCTTATTTTTCTTTGTGGAATCGCCTATGTCTAAGTCCGAGAAGCCTTGATATAAGCTAAGACTTCCTAATACTTGACTTTTATTATGTGCTTATTTTATTTCTACATCTTTTATCTTTCATATGAATTATTTTTATTCATGTTACTTAGCTATATGTTAATATTTATGCATGACCATATTGTTGTTGTCCTAAATAAAAAAGGAGTTCTTTTTTTAATAAAGAAA
Source organism: Combretum micranthum (assembly GCA_024138025.1). Lineage (NCBI taxonomy): Eukaryota > Viridiplantae > Streptophyta > Magnoliopsida > Myrtales > Combretaceae > Combretum > Combretum micranthum. The sequence continues at coordinate 324,681 of JAMXBD010001027.1, forward strand.
ATAAGACTAAGCCTACCAAAAAGTAATTTTTACCACTTAGGAAAAATTTTCCATAAAGACTTAGAATTTTGTTTCAAAAACTCTTTTCAAAAATTTAGATAAGATCTTCATAAATTTTTAGGTGTTAATATTGTAGACTTCTTTAAAGATTAACTAAGTAGTTTTATTACATACTCTCTTTCAAACTAATAAAATAAAAGTTTATTATTTAAAATTAAATGTTGATAATTCTTTGTTATACAAAATTGTTAATAAAAACTTATTTATAAGATTATCACCAACACTTTAATAAAAACTAAGAACTAAACAAGTTTTTTAAGTCAAGCAAAAATTAACTCACTAGATAAAATCTACTTAAAAAAAAAGTTGGTAGATAACTTGATAGTCCAAATTTTTGGAATTAAATTTTGTCTTCTAAAATTTAAAGAATATAATTATAATAAGAAATCAACCACTTGAATAACTCAAAAGTTTTTAGTTTTCTTCCCAACAAGTTGAAAGAAATTATCAAGTTTCACTTTTTCAAACTCCTAATATAAGTGTTTTATGAAAATCATTGTTGAAACAACATCATTAGAATCATGCATATATATTAGTTTATATAAGTATTAAAAGGATTTTCGACTATATAAATTTTTATATGTTTGTTTGTGGATTTTTGGATGAAGAAAAGTTTAGAAAAAATTCATTTTGAAGGCTGCAAAATTCATGGTAATTCTATATCGTACCGTTTGGAACCCAAATGGCTTTTTATGTTAAAAATAACCTCAGAAATAGATATATCTTTCGAGTAAGTAGAAAATGACATATGATATGCGAAATTTCAAATTAAATGAGCAAGTTATGGTCATTTTAAGTTAGAATTTCCTTCCATCCGAATTTTAATGCAAATACTATAATAGAATTAGAAAGTTTAAGTAGAACTTCCACAAAACACTCATTCCGGATATTTCTTTCGTTTAGGTGATGAAACTTTGGAGGATCTGTATTTGGAGAACTATTACAAGTGAAGGATTTTGGCAAGAATGGCCAAGTGAATTTATCTCCTTTTTTTCATACTTATTTGTGCTTGTAACTAGAGGCACTAGAAGTAAGAAAAGATGAAAATGGAGTATGCATGATAATGTTGGTTAAAAGAATACTAAGCATATCGATCCATGAATTGCTGTTAATTAAATTTGTATTCTATTATCATGATGAAGCGTCTACAAATTCTGTGATTGCCTTAATAATATCTTAATCACATGTTAAGAATTATATTAACTGATCATGCATATCACGAAGTGTGTCACGCCCCAAAGGGTACCTTATATGTGACGGTCTGCCACATTGATATTTAAACTCAAGTATGACATCCTTAGTCATCCAGTGAGTTTAGACACTGGGTGTAAGGCTTACATTCACCATGTAGGAGACCTTACTTTGAATCAAAATAGCTTAAGAAGACATACATAGCGATAAAAATATAAATCATAGCAGTTATAACCAGATTAATCTATTACAAAGATCTAAGGGGCATATCCCCATCAAAATATTAAGAGTCTTTAGGTCCACAAAAGTCTCTTACAACAACATATAAATAAGATTAAGAGATTTAACTAGAAGTCTATGCCTAACATCTCGGTCCCCAATTCTTCAAAAAAAACTCCTTAAATTCAAAAAGATATACTTACGGAAAGTAGCCTCTCGGAGATAGCCATAAATAATCATACTGCGATAGGAAACTATAAGGGTATAAGCTTATGAGCTAAGTGAGTTTCACTTCCAAATTAAATACTTTATCAAACAACAGGGCAAATAAGTTATATTAGACAATCATATGAAATGCACAAGTACGTGAGCAAATAATACATAAGACTTTCTGAAAGTCCTATATTGAATGGTTTACGCCTTCCATTGCGCGGTTAGGTGTTTCAAGCCTATACGACCATAGATTTCAATTTTTCTTATTTATATAGTGATTGATTCAGGTGCCCACCCACTCACAGTTTACGTAGTTGATTCAAGTGTCTACTCCACTTTCATTTTAATTCAGGCTATTACATGCCAACATTTGAGTTTTCAGACCCACCTGTTGCCTAACTATTATGCTTTTGTCCCACAAAGTTATAATAACAAATGTAATGTGACTCAACATATGTCATGCATGAACAATTTACTTATAAGTAAGTGAATTATAGGCGATCACAGATATTTCAGACACTTCAATGCTATACTAAATCGTACAAATATTTATAGCAATTCCCATTTCGATATTCCTATCACCAATTCAACCAAGCAGAAATCACATGCACATTCCAATTTTATCTTGTCCTAGTTCTAATAACATTATCACTACAAGCACAAGCAAGAGCATGTAATTTAAAGATAGTGAACTTACTTTACTATGGCGCGAAAATCCACTTAATCGTAATAGTCATCGGAAAGATCTAGTCCATCTCCCAAGTCTCCTAATCAAAAGAAATAACTCTAATGAGTATTTCTATGAAGTTTAAGTGAACTTATATATTCTATTCTAACAAGTTCGCCTAAGAGGAATTTCCAACTTAAAATGGCAATAACTTGATCATTTTAACTCGAAATTTCGCATATTATATACCTATTTCTATCTATTCGACGAGAGCTATCTATTTCTAAAGTCATTTCCTTCAAACAAGGTCGTTTGGTCCATGAACATTAGGGTACAAAATGTTATACAAGATTCCCAACCCATAAATCAATTTCTAATTTCAACCCAAGCATCATTCCAAAGCTTTGATAGATACTTAGCCATCATTATATCTTAAAAGACTCTTTTATATACATAAATAACTCAATATCATGCATGATTCATGGGTGTTGGTCAATTTATTTCTTCATGTACTTAGACAATGCTTTATGGGATGTGTAAGACACTATTTTCCTAGCTTTGCTTCTATCAAGTGCATTATGTGTACATGCAATACCTATAAGTTATTATCATGAATATCATGAGATGAGCTATCTACATGTATGTCCTCAATGATATTTGATATCAAAAGTTCTTTTAGAAAACTTTTGCTTTGCAAAACTTTTGAAATTACTGGATTTAAGGAAATTAGTTTTATTCCTTGCAAAATCATACTTGCTTTTATCAAAACTCAACCTTAATGACCTATACACCTAACACCTTCATCATTTTAATAAAATTCTTCATTTTGGAGTTGGAAAATAGATGTTTAAATAGGGGGTTTACCTAGTTAAGTATTTTACAAGATTTTAAGGAATGAAAACATTGTTTAATCCATATTTTGAAACCTTTCTTTGGTTTAGGATTATACTTTGATAAATTTCATTTATCCTTGTCAAAATTAGGTCTTTATTACATGTATTCCCTAGGACTTCTATTTTTCCATTAAAATCTCCATTTTGGCATTTGCAAATAGGTGTTTAAATAGAGATCATTTCTAAATCCGAATTTTGAAATTTATTTTTGAGATTGTTTGTTTTGTAAAACTCATTGAATCTTTCTAAAAGTGATTCCTAATCAAACCTACTCCTTAAGGCTTCCATTTCTTTAATAAAAATCTTGTTTTTGGGTTGAAAAATAGGTGTTCACATATTAAGCTTTTCTTATTACAAATTTTAAGTTTGTTGTTGGGAGTGAAATATAATGTTAACAAAACTTTAGTAAACTTTTCTTGTTTTGAGAATATCTCTTAGTAGATTTAGGCTTTACTCATCAAAACCATTCCTTTATGTTACCTATTCCCTAAGCCCTTCATATTTAATGTAAAATACTCATTTTGAAGTTGGAAAATAACTTTTCTAAATAGGGTTCTTTTTATATCCGAATTTCCAAAAACCATTTTTGTTGAAACTATAATAGATCTTAGACTTTCTAACATTTTCCCACTATTATTATGCTACTACAAGTCCTTTATGTGCATAAAACAAAACCTAAGGCATTTAGGTACTCAAAACAACTAGATCTAGTTTATTATGCAAGTCATAAATGCAAATGCACTATGAACATTATGTAGATAAGGTTAGATAATGAATACATGCACAAAACATCAATAATAACAACATAAATCAATAATAAAGCAAAATAATAGCAAAATAACATAGATAACAATATTCACAATATTCTGATAGCATGAATCTCATGTTTAAGTGTTTCCACATCGCTAGCATAAAGCTCATAGGGATTTTGAGTGGAATCACACATACAGGATCTTGTCATTACATGTTTTATTGTGGTAAAGTGTAGATCTATTACCTATTATATGTGTGGAGCTAGAAAAACTTGAAGAAAAAAAAGTTGTGAGAGTGTGTATGTGTGTGGGTGTGTCATGGCATTGAGAGGAAGAGAGGGAAAGAAAATTTTTGCAAGGGTTTGTTTTAGAGAAAAAAGAGAGAAAAAGAGAAGTGAAAGATATAAAAGAGTATTTATAGAAAAGTTGATTAGGGTTTGTGTTGAATAAAAGAAAAAAAATAAAATAAATTGAGAGAGAGCATAGGGAGGGGGGCGCCGGTTCTTACAAGAGAGAGAGAGATGTGTGTTATTATTATGTAACAAATTCAAATTTAAAAGCAATTTAAGTAATAAAATGTATTGGAAAAGTAAATGTAAGGAAAATGATGTAATATTATAAGAATAGGTTGTAAGGATTTAAGAATGGGGTATGGGTGACTGTAATTGTGAATAATGTGATTAGAAATCAAAAAGTTGATTAGACAATTAAATTACCGGTATTAATGAAAATATGATAAAAGGCTATAATTGTAACTTTTATAACTCGAAAAATTATATAACCGATATATTTGGAAATCTTATGAAATTATGAATCTAATAGTGCTAATAACATATGTTTAGTATCTTGAGCCCCAGGATACGCTTTTCAAAGTCTATATCCAATCGGGTGCGAAATAGGCCAAAAATTCACTCATTTGATATTTTTAAGTATCATAATATTGTTATGAACCAATCTACACTCTCCATTTATAATTCGACTTCTTGGTTTAAGAACACGGGGTTGCCGGAGCTAAACTGTTAGGGTTTCCTAGGGATTTGTTGACTTAGGGGTTTGCGGTTGACTTTCTGATTTAAGCTTGAAATTACCTAAAAATTAGGGGTTTACAACCTACTCCCTTAAAGAAAGTTTTGTCCTCAAAACTTGAAAAACATACCTAATTCTTCAAATAAACTGGGGTATTTCTATCGCATCTCATTTTTCGCCTCCCAGGTTGCCTCATCATGTGAGTGATTCCTCCAAAGAACCTTAAAATATTTGATTTTCTTATTCCTCAACTTTTGTATCTTTTGGTCTAGAATCTGTATCGGATGCTCCTCATAAGTGAGGTTCTCCTTCAACAAGACCAATTCCAATTCCACAACTTGATCCGAATCGGTTACATGCTTTCGAAGAACAGAGACGTAACAAACATTGTGTATTTTAGACAAATTTGGTGGTAAAGCAAGGTGGTACGCCAACTCTCCAACTCGTTCAAGTACTTCAAATGGACCAATATACCGGGGGCTTAACTTTCCTTGTGAGCGGATTTGATGAATACTGTTAATAGGATTTACATTTAAGTACACATGATCTCCTATATGGAATTCAAGAACCCTCCTTTTCAAATCCACCCAACTCTTTTGTCAATCTTGAGCCTCCTCCATTCATTGTTGGATAACTCGTACATTATCAGCGGCATCTTGTATAAGATCCAGTCCACGAACCAATTTCTCCACATCATCTCAAAATAACGGGGATCTGCACTTTCGTCCATATAAAGCTTAAAAGGGTGGCATCTTAATTGCAGAGTGATAATTGTTGTTGTAAGCAAACTCTACTAAGGGCACGTATGCTTCCCAACTTCCTTTAAACTCCATCATACATTCTCAAAGCATATCTTCTAAGGTTCGTATGGTTCGCTCAGACTGTCCATCGCTTTGCGAATGATATGCCATGCTAAAGTGTAACTTACTTCCAATACACTTTTGCATGCTCCCCTAAAACTTGGACGCAAACCTTGGGTCTCGATCTGATATAATCCTAGCTGGTACTCCATGTAGACGAATGATTTCCTTGATTTAGAGCTTTGCCAATTTATCAATAGAATAAGTCATACAGATTGGTGAAAAGTGTGCGGATTTGGTCAACCGATCTACTATAACCCATATAGCATCATGCCTAGTTGGTGTTTCTGGCAACCAACACACGAATTCCATGGCCCACTTCTATTCCAATATTGGTAGCGGTTTTATCAATCCTCTGGGCCTATGATGCTCTACTTTCACTAGTTAGCAAATCGGGCACTTCAACACAAATTTGACCACATTTCGTTTCATTCCGTTCCACCAATAATGTCCTTTGAGATCTTGATACATATTTGTTCCTCCGAGTGTATCATATACTCATAATTGTGAGCTTCACTCATGATCTCCTTCTTTATTTCCTCATCACTTGGTACAAAGAGTCATCCCTTCATCCTTATTACATCTTCGTCATCTACTATGAAGTCAGTGTATTTTCCTTCTTAGATTTCCTTCTTTATTCTTTGTATTATCTCATCGTAATGCCGAGCCTCCCTGATTCTTTCCACTAAAGTGGGTTTCATCACTAAATTTGCTATCTCCATTTCGGTATCTACTCCGATGAACTCAATGCTTAACCTTTTGAACTCCTATACTGATTCCTTTTGATCGGTGAGCAAGGCTGCAACTTCTGCATGATTTTTACGACTTAAGGCATCCACAACCGTATTCACTCTTCCAGGGCAGTAATTAATCCCCAAATCATAATCATTGATTAACTTGAGCCATCTCCTTTGTCTCATGTTCAACTTCTTTTGTGTGAACAAATACTTAAGGCTTGTGATCGGTATAGATCTCGGACCTTTGCCGATAAAGGTAGTGCTGCCATATCTTTAAGGCGAACACCACTGCGGCTAGTTCCAAATCATGTGTAGGGTAATTTTGTTCGTGTGGCCTTAGCTGTTGCGAAGTATAGGCAATCACTTTCCCATCTTGCATAAGTACACATTCAAGACCATTTTTTGATGCATCGCTATGAACTGTGTAGGGCTTCTCGGGATTCGGTAGAACCAAGATTGGAGCAGAAACAAGCCTTTGCTTAAGTTCTTGAAAATTTTGGTCTCTCTTTTCTGTCCATATAAACTTTTCATTCTTTTGGGTCAAGGGTTTAGCTATGTTGGAAAAATCCTTAACAAACTTCATATAATAACCAGCTAGACAAAAAAAATTTCTTACTTCAGTTACTGTCTTGGGTGGCTTCCAGTCCATTACAACGTTTATCTTCTCAGGGTCCACAAATATACCCTCTCCTGATACCATACGTCCCAAAAATGAAATCCTATCCAACCAAAAGTCACACTTAGAAAACTTAGCATATAACTTGTGTTCTCTCGAGGTTTGTAATGCCATGCACAGGTGTTCCTCATGTTGCTTGTGCGTTTCAAGTATATAAGGATATCATCAATAAAAACTATAACACTTATCCAATAAGGGCTTATATACTCGGTTCATCTGATTTATAAATGCAGCAGGAGCATTCGTTAACCCAAAAGACATCACCAAGAACTCATAATGTCCATATCGAGTCTGGAAAGCAGTCTTATGTACATCTTCCATCTTGACTCTCAGCTGATGGTATCCCAATCGAAGATCAATCCTTGAAAATACTCTTGCTCCTTGTAATTGGTCAAAAATATCGTCAATCCTAGGGAGCGGATGCCTATTCTTGATTGTAACTTTGTTTAACTCTCGATAATCCACACATATCTTTCTTCTTAACAAACAAAACTAGTGCATCCCATGGTGACACACTTGTCCTTACAAATCCTTGATCCAAAAGCTCTTGTAATTGTTTCTTTAACTCCTTTAGCTCAACCAAAGCCATGCGGCAAGGTACCTTAGATATCAGTTCCATGTTTGGTGCCAAATCGATCTCAAAGTCGATCTTTCGCTTCAAGGGTATTCCTGGTAGCTCATTAGGGAAAACATCTGGGAACTCATTAACAACTGGGTAACTCTTCCTCTTTCACCATTGCACTAAAGGAACTTTTCTTTTGGTCTTAACTTCCCCATCTAAAAGTAGTTCGAACGAACTTAACTCAGTTCCTCTTGAAATTGCTGTTTCTCCCTTAAATTCGACATCCTTCCCATTTAGGTCCTTCAACACTTTCTTCCTTCTACAATCTACAATAGCTTTAGCAAAGGTCAACTAACTCATACCCAAAATCACTTAATATCTACTCATTTCCAAAACAATCAAATCACATCTTGTGTGATGTCCTTGAATCACTATTGGGCAGTCTTTCAACACTTCACTAGTCATCACCACACTTCCAATTAGAGTCTTGACACAAAGCCAAAGGTGGTAATGGCTATTGGTAATCCAACTTGTTTCGCCAAATCGGTAGTGATAAATAAGTGTGTGGCTTCAGTGTCGAATAAGGTGTAAGCAACCGTCTTATCTACTAATATGCATCATGTATTCAACATGGCTAATTACTATCCCAAACCAATCTAGTCCATTCTCCTAACTTCATCTTAGATTTCTACACTTGTTTCCCTTTTTCTAGTCCTTGGATCCTAAACAACTCATAATCAATTGAAAAATAGAAACAAGGGTTGGAAGACTAACTTGTCACGAGTCCAAAATCTTAGCCATCATCCTCCTCGAGGGCAGCAATTTCACAGCCTTCATCCTCAAGTTCCTCACAAACCCATTGTCCCTCCAAATTATATATCCTCATGCCATGCATAGCCGATCTAGGATGGCTGCCAGGGCTTCTACTATTCCCATTTCCGGGAATTATTGAGGATGATCCTCCAAATGTCCTAGCCGGGGCACCTGTCCTTTGTGGGCACTCATTGGCAAAGTAGCCCACTTGCTTACAGACATAGCAAGTAGTAGTAGCCTTCTTCGGGCACTTAGAGATCTTGTGACTTGCCTCCCTACAAAAATAGCACTTGTCTCTCAGCTATGGACACCTCTTAGGTTAGTGTTCTTCCTTGCACTTCCAACAACTTACGGTTTTAGGAGTGTTCTTTCCCCCATTTCCCACGCTAGTATTTCCTTTAAAGCCATAGAGTGGTTTGAACCTTTTATGGGGATACCTTGAACTTGACCCCCCATGAAACTTTCTTCTAAACATAGAGGGACACCTATCCATAGTCTTTGTCTTTCTCTTCTTGGCCTCTTCAACAATCTGGGCTCTCTCAACCAATTCCCTAAAAGTCCTGATGTCGAACTACTCAAGTCTCATTCTCATATCTTCATTCAAACCATTCAAAAAAACTTGTCTCTTTAATTCCTCACTGTATTTGTACGAGTCTAGGGCATACTAGATAACTTGTTGAACTCGGTGTCATATGACTCTACTATGCGGCTCCTTTGGGAGATATGCAGAAAATCCGCACTGTACTACACCCAGAGGCTTCCAGGAAGTAATTCTTGATGAACTCGTAGCAGAACATCTCCCATGTAACAGGTGGCATAAGCTCCCTCCTTTTGGATTCTCACCATATCCTTGCATTCAGTCTTAGCAGGTAAGTGCCATAATTAACTCTTAAGTGGTGGGGTATTTCAAAAGCATCAAATGACCGCTCTACTTAGGTTGTCATGCTCCATAGGGTACCCTAAAGTAACAATCGCCACATACCAATAAGACCCACGAATTACTACCTTAATCCTTCGGGAGTCTTGTATAAATGTAAGACGTCTCTTTACGACAATAAATACTTGAACCGATGGAGATAAAGAGTTTAAATCAACATTCAGTAGCATTAGAATATAAATCAAAACATATATTAGTTACAAATACTAAGGGGCATTCCCCCGCAAAATATTGTTAAGAGGTCTATTATAGTCATCTAGAGTCTTTCGGTTTCCTACGAGAGTCTAAACAGAAATGAATACAACTTCTAAAGGAAACGCCTAGCTCCTATACCTGAGCTGTAGGGTGCCTCTGTCTAAGCCAGATAAATGAGCTGTAACAAATAAAAACTGTAGGACGTAAGCTACACTAGCTTAGTGAGCGAGAACTTCGAAGATCACATTCATAACATCATCATACAAGCAATGATTAATCAGGCAAATGATATGCATCAAATATATGGAATTATAGACATATGACTAGGCGGAAATCATATGTGAATGGAATTTCGCCCTCCATCCCGAGTTAGCAGATTAAAATACTGCGGTACTACTAAGATATGCCGTTTTGGATCATGGTTAACCAACTAATAATTTCGTTTCTGGATCACCATTAACCAACTCATTATTTCATTTATGGATCATGATTAACCAACTTTTACTCCGTTTTTGGATCATGGGCAACCAACCAATGCTAATGCTCCATCCCATTTGTAATATGAAAGAGTCCATATTACTTATCAATTTTGAATAGTCAATTATGCCAATTCTTTAGGTGATCAATCAATATTTGCAGAATCAATCCTAATTCATCTATTTAACCATTAGTTAATTACCCGGCCTTGTATTCTTATTTTCAATTTCTCATATCATCAGCAGACATAGATAATTCCCATTTATCCCCACTATACATATCCATTTATCTTTGCCTAAAATCTAATGCAACTATCATTACAATCACATACAAAAAATGGAATCGAGAAGAAATACTCACTCAGTTATTGGAACACCGGTTCTCTAGTAGTAATAGTCCGATGGAAAGGAATCATCAATCTCAGGATTACCTAAAAAGGAAGAAATACCCTAATGAGTATTTCATCACTTAACTAAACCAAACTATTAAACAAAAGTAGTAATTTCGTAATTCTTGTCATTTGCGGAAGTCCCGACTTAAAACGGCCGTAACTTGATCATTTTATCTTGGAATTTCGCAAATTATATATCGATTTTTATCTACTTCAAATGATCTATCTAATTATTATATTATTTCCAAGTTTTGAAAATGTTTAAGTCTCAAAACATTCTAATCATTTCTGATCAGTAGTGAAGTCTAATTCCGAAAAATAGTTTTGTGAATGTTTGTAATGTTTCTACTATATAGGTCAACTATACGTGCGATATTAATGTTTTCCTATCATGAATGGCTTGTTATGAGCTTGATGTATGCATGCTCTTGATGATATTCACTAAAAGAAAATTTTAGAAATTCTTTATTTTGTAAAACTCCATGAATACTTAATCTTAAGAAGACCAGTTTCATGACTTTGATCATTCTCTTATGTTTTGGAATTATTTCTTAGGAAAATCTAGTTATCCTTGCTAAAATTAAGTCTTTATTATATCTATTCCTTAAGGCCTTCATTTCTTCATAAAAATCTCCATTTTATGTTTTGTAAAAATGTTTTCAAATGGGGGTTATTCCTAAAATTGAATTTTTATAAAATTAGTTTTTGAGTGATTTCTTTGAAAAAAACTTATTTAATACTTTAAAATTTAAGGCTCTATTATACCTATCCCTAAAAGACTTCATTTTTCTTTAATAAAACTTTTATTTTGAGTTTGGAAAGTAAGTATTTTCATGCTATTACTCCTTTATTACGAATTTCTTAAGATGACATGCAACTCAAAATTTCCTACTTTGTTTCTACTCCTTGTTTTACATATTTTTCTTAGCAAATCCCATCTCAACTTATAAAAATCATCACTTAATGATATCTATTACCTATACTCTTCATTCCTAATTTTATTTTGTATTTTTCTTAATAAAAAGTACTTTTTCAACCCATACTTCAAGTACACCTTTCACACATCACTTCTTTTTCACTTCAATCTTTCTACACTTCATTATCAATTATTGGCAGATTTTTTTGACTCCTTCTTGGCTACCTTTTGTCCTTTGAAACCCTCCAAAAATTAATTAAAATAACTCTCTTTCATCCTTCTTTAAAAAGCTACACATACCATTTAATTACATTACAATTCCAAGTCAAAAGCTAACTAAATTCCTCTCTCTCTCCTCTTCTAAATTCACACCAGCGCTGCCCCTCCCCCCCCCCCCCCCCCCCCCCCCCCCAACCCACCCAAATTTTCTAACTTTGTTTTTTTTTTTCTCTTTCAATTAATTAACACACATTAATACACTCCTCTCTCTCCATTTAATGCCTCTCATTTACACTTTTTCCTTCTTTGAAACCCTACTCCATTTACTCTCTCTTTTCCTCTCTTTCTTTCTTCTTTTGTTCTTGTTCTTACAGGAACACAAGCTGCCCTCATCTCTAAATCTTGCTTTCATACTCCATTCTTGAAGATCCTTTGAGTAAACCTTCTTCCTAAGCTTCCATAGTTGATGTAGGTAAGGTATAGTGAGAGTTTCATGTATCAAATGATATTCCATTAGCTTAAAAGCCAAGGATGATGATGCCAAAATGAAACACTCCTCTTCTCTATGATTATTCTCTTGTATTATTATTATTATTATTTTCTTGCTAAAAGTAATTATATTTTGTAAATCTAACTTTTTTTTAGCTTTGATTTTGTTTATGTCTTAGATCTTGTTATTCGAGTTATTTTTACTATTGTTTTGTTTTATTTTCAAGTTATGTGGTTATTGCCTATGATCTATGCATATACTCATCATTCACATAACTATTCATGCATTTATAACTAGTCTAGTAAACTAGATCTAGTGTTTTGAGTTCATAAATGCATTAAACTTTTGTTTTATGTTTATAAATAACTTATAGTAGTATGATGATAGTAGGAAAGTTTGAGAAAGCTCAAGATCTATTTTATTTTCAACAAAATCATTTTTGGAAATTCGGATAAAAAAGGAACCATATTTAGAAAAGTTATTTGTCGACTTCAAAATGTGTATCGTATCTTGATAAAACCTATATTTAAAACCACTTTCCAAGTCTCAAAATGAAAGTTTTAGTTGAGAAAATGAAGGTTTAGTGGATGTATATCATCAAGACTTCTTTTTACAAGAATCAAAGGTGGTTTTCAAAATAAAAATTCTATTTTTGGATTTAGGCCAAGGCCTAGTTTAAAAACATGTTTTCCAACTCAAAAATGAAGTTTTTATTCAAGAAATGGAAGGCTCTTAAGATAGGATATGTAAAGGATGATTTCTCATAAGTTTAGATAGATTTTATGAAAAGATATGTCCAAAAATAAATTTGAAAAATTCGGATCTCAACCAAGACCAATTTTGAAAACCCATTTTTCAACTTCAAAATAAGGTTTTTATTAAAGAAATGGAAGCCTTAAGGGTTAGGTTTGATTAGGAAATGGTTTTTGAAAGACTAAATGAATTTTATAAAGAAAACAAACTCAAATGAATTTTTCAAAATTCGGATTTGAAAATAGCCACCATTTTAACACCTATTTCCAAATACCAAATGATAATTTTATAGGAAAATGGAAGTTCTAGGAAATATATATAACAAAGACCAAGTTTTGATAAGGATAAGAGAGTTTTATCAAAATATAACCTTAGAACAACAAATGGTTCCCAAGAACAAGTTAAACAATGTTTTCATTCTTTAAAATTTTGTAAAATTCATACTTAGGCAAACCACCTATATAAACATCCATTTTCTAACCTCAGAATGAAGGTTTTTGTTGAAATAATGAATGTGATGGTTATATAGGTCATTAAGGTTGAGTTTTGATAAAAGCAAGTATGATTTTACAAGAAGAAAAACTATTTTTCTTAAGTCTAGTAAAATTCAAAGTTTTGCAAAGTAAAAGTTTTCAAAAAGAATTCTTGGTACTATATGTATACACATAGATAGATCATCTCATAACCTTCATAACAATAGCTTATAGGTATTATATATATACATGATGCATTTGTAGAAATAAAGTAGGAAAATTTGAGCTGCTTGTCTTTTTAAGAAATTCGTAAAAATTGAGTAATGGTATGAAAACCCCTATTTTTTAAACTCAAAATGAAAGTTTTATTAAAGAAATGAAGTCCTTAGTGGCTAGGTATGGTTGAGCCTTAATTTTCTAAGTATAAAATAATTTTTACTTAAAGGAATCACCATAAAAACAATTTTTACAAAATTCGTATTTTGGGATGAACCAATTTTAAAAACATGTTTACAAAGTGTAAAATGAGAGTTTTTATTGAAAAATAAAGGCCTTAGGGAATATACATAATGAAGGCTTAATTTTAACAAGAATAAATAGGTTTTATTAAGGAATTTTTCTAAAAACAAATAGGGATTATCAAGAATACAAAACTAGCATTTCTAAGTTAATTTTTTATAAAGTCTTATAAAGAAAAAGTTTTCTAAAAATTCCTTTTTGTTCAATACCATCAAGAACATGTATATAAATATCTCATGACATATCATTTATGATAGTAACTTGTTCATATTGCATGTATACTGATCGGACCTTTTCTAAGCTTCAAAGTTTTCAAAACCTAAATATAATATTAGAATTAGATATATCTTTCGAAGTAGATAGAGATCGATATATAATTTGCTAAATTCCGAGTTAAAACGACCAAGTTATAGCCGTTTTAAGTTGGAATTCCCGTTTAGGACGAGAATTACGAATTTGATAGTTTGTATGAGATAGTTTGGATTAGTTAAGTGATGAAATACTTATTAGGGTATTTCTTCCTTTTTAGGTGACCCCAAAATCGATGATTCCCTACCACCGGATTACTTTTACTAAGAGACCGGTGATCCAATGGCCGAGTGAGTTTTCATCTTATTTTGTTACCTTGCTTGTGCTTGTAGCTAGTTGCATTAGAATTAGGAAAAGATAAAATTGAAATGAATTGTGATATAATCTTGGTTGAACAAATGATAAGTATATTGAGGCGAGACTTGTTGTAAGATCATTGTATGAGTTAGCATAGACTTGAATTGTTTGAAATTCTCTATGATCGCTCTTAACCTATATAATTAACATGCCACAATTATATGAATAAACTGTACATGCATATCACATATTGAGTCACATTGCATAGGCTAATATACCTTTGGTGGGACAAAAGTATATTAGTGGATGGGGGTGGGCCAATGATAACATTAAGGATACGAAATCGCTTAAGTTAACGGTAGTGGTGTAGGCACTTGAATCAACTACATAAAACAACAAGAGAAAGAGATTGGGATTGTGGTTGCATGACTTATGGACCACCCCACTCAAAATTGGAATTATGGTTGCATGTCTTATGGACCATCCTAACCCCGAATGGAGAGCGTAAATCCATTCACATATGGCTACCGGAAAGTCATATGCTTGTCTGCTCATGTGTTTGTTCATGCATAGCATACAAATGAATTATAACTTGCTTGTTATGGTACGAAATTAAGAGAACTCTCACTAAGTTAGTGTAGCTTATACCCCAATAGATGTTTGAATAAACAGGTTAGCGCGAGAAGGCTACTTGGGGACCGAGATGGTTGGAGCCGAATATAACTTCGGGATTTCGGCAGGAAGTAAGAATGCTTGAAGATATTAGCTAGTTTTTGTGAAATGTTTTGTAATAGATTGCGTAGTGAAATCTTTTGATGAATTGTATTTGAAGTATAGTGATTTGTATATGAAGTATAGTGAATTGTATTTCCTTTATATTGTTACTCAAGTTGTATCAATATAAAATGTATCTCTCTAATGTGTCTCCTCTATGTGTTAGATGCCTTGTACATAGTATGGAAGCCTTCGCATGACTGAGATGGTCATTCCTAGGCTTTAATATTGTGTACAGCGGACTGCCACGTTTAGGATACCCTTCGGGGCATGACATAGTAGAGTTTTGCCAAGTGAAATCAAGCCTAAACTCATTTTATTTCAGGCCAAAAAGAAGCCCAAACTTGTAAATATCAAGTCTACTTTATGCAAAATTCATATGAAAAATCAGACCATCCAAGACAACCTACTAGCGAAGAGAAAAAAACCATTTTTACCTTCTCAAACTTACCCAATTCAAGTCCAAACCTCACCTACGTTTCCCTCAACTAAAACCATCATTATCTTGTGACAAGGCCATAAAACCAAGCCCAAGCTTCTTAAGGTATGTATTTGTTATGTTAAGAGCATATTTGATAGTCTAAGGTTTTACTAGAATATGAGTTTTCATGTTAAAATGAGTATTTATGATATACATTTGTTAGTTGTGTATTGAATGAATATCTTGATGGTTCATAAGTGGTTGTATGTGCTAGGTAAGTGACAAGTAGTGTTAGAATGCATGAAGTTAGAAATGAGTAGGGTTAAGATAGTTTAGTGAAGATTTGATTTACTAAATGGGGATTAGATGATGATTTATGATTTAAATGGTGGATATGAGTGTTTGATGAGGTTGAAGTGATGATTGTGTATGTTAAAAGAGGTTAGAATACATATAGGTTAAGGTTTGGTGTTGGAAATGTATTTGAATGAAGTTTGTAAATGAAAACTTTTGGGCAAAAAAGTGTATTTTCGAAACAAGGAGGTCTACAATTTTTCGAAAATTGTGCTGCAGTATACGCCTCTCAACGCTGCCGGGTACACAACAACAATGCCAGTATTGGGAGTATCCACAGGCGTAGACCGACCCCATAGAGCTCTTGAAAGTTTTGATAAATTTGAGTTGCAATCTATACCGGCTCAATGCCGCCGGTGTAGACCACAACTCTACCGGTATATGTATTGACACTACTAGAGTTAGCAAACATAGAATTTTTTGTGCAGACTACACCGCTTGAACGCCACTAGCATTGGAGGTCGGTGTATCCCCTGCAGTTTCCATTTTCAAAACTTTTTCAAAACCATTTCTTTAGCTTGTTAATTTATTTTGTGATGATTTTATAAGTTTGTATGAGTGTTTCAAATGTATAAATGATATGTTATGACCTTGCCTTGGGTTCATTTGAATTCCCATGAGTGTTAAGCCTAAATTGGTTATGCTCTAGGTTTGATTCAAAGTGTTTATATTGATTGAATTGAATTTTCTTGTAACAGTGATAGATAATCCTTTGAGTTCCTCTACTGATCTTCATTTGAGTGCTTCTATTGGTTCTCTTCATAGCATAGGTACGCAGTAAAATGCTTGATTCTTTGCTTAGGATAGGCACACTTTAAGTTTACCTTAATTTAAGAAAACTTAAGAATTATTTGTATGATTGTTTCTTATGCCGTTGAATCCGGTTCGGAGAGTGGCACCTTGCTCAGGTTTGGGGCATGGTAGTGCTTAGACCACCTTTGCCATGATGCAATGACTCATAAGTGGTTCAACAAGTAGTTAATAGGGTATTTGGTACCGGTATAATATTTACTTATTCTTAAAAGGATGTAATATGATTTAATTCAATGTTTATGGGAACATTTGAATTAAGCGATCTTATAGATTAAGTTAAGTAAAGTCGAGAAATAGCTAAACAGCCTAAATGAGATTACTTATTCGTTATTAGATAGATTTATCTAGGAGATATAAGTATCCAAGCTACTTATATCAACTCCCCGAGCGTTGAGATCATTCCTTAGGTTCCCCCATATACCCCTATTGTCCAACGTTTGAATACTTTAGTATTGTTTGGCTAACTAAAGATTATTTAATAACTTAATGATTGTGGCATTTGCATGTAGCCTAAGCTTGTATGCCATTAAGCTTGCTCTTTTATTACTTGTGTACTAGGCCTTTGGCTCATATTTTATCAATTTCAGGTGGTGATGGCAGTGATAAATTTTATTTGAGTATGGGCTATGGTACGGACTTTGAGGACTTCCTAGATGATTTGGAGGATTAGATGTTGACCATGGACCTTGATGGATTTCCTTTTGTAATAGACTAGGTTAATGTGGCTTCGGATATATGTAATAGATGTTATAGTTTTGTCTGTCTTTTATATCTTTTGTATAAGGCTTGTTATTAGCCTTTGTTTGTAATATCTATACTTAACTATGTATGTTTTAAGTTTATATCTTTTATTAAATGTGATAATGATGATGTTATGTTTCTCTTAAAAGTTTTAAAAGTCAATAGTTTTCAATTTGGTCCTTTTGAAGATTTAGACAAACAATTATTCAAACACTTCTTTAAGGACAACCTTACATATAATACTGCAGGTTATATATGGTTGAGGATCCGTAATCACCTATTTTAACTATCGGGTTGAGGCAATATCCTTACACATCAATACGATGAAAGGAATAGCAAATTAGAGAGGAAATTTTTTATGAATGATATCTAAAGTTGGAGGACATGCAAACAAACTCTTTGATTTAGTGCAATCATGTTTCGATCCAATGCTGCAACATACAATAGCAAAAGTTTAGAGATCTTCATACCTTCGAATATACACACGATATGTGTGTGTGTCTGATATTCATGCACAATTCAAGTAATGATGTCAGGATAAAAAGAAAAAAACCTTCAATACTGCTAAGCGACGAGAGAGAAGAAGGGATGCGAGTGAGACCAGAAAGATGCATCTGGGACGAGTGAGGCGCGGATGAGAGAAGATAGAAATCTAAACACATAGTCTGAATGCGTTGAAATATTTTGCAAAAGAATTTCAAAAGTACTCGCTAAATGTGTTTGGGTCGTTCTAGTGATTCAAAATTTAAGCTCATTTGGGAAGTATGCTACTAGTGTAAATTTTTGTATATATTCTCCAAATGTATTTTTATTTGGGTATTTATGGATTATTTTTTCAAAATAAGATATTTTCGAATTTATTTTTAAAAATAAGGATGGATTCCTACAAAACCCAAGAAAAAACCCGGGTTTTGTACGGAAGTACCTCTTTTTTTGAAATTAAATCCCAAAATACCCAACTTTGAAAAGATATTCCGAAAATAACCAAGCAAAAACGCATTCAGAGTGTGCGTTCCAAGTTGAATTCAGAAATTGGGAGTACGAATTGGAATCAAACGCATACCAGAAGTGCGCTCGAAAATTGGCAGGCTTCTGGACGCATTCACTATATGCGCCTGTAAGCATAAGCTCTGGAAACAAATAAACCGATAATTGGAGGCTCCAAATGCATGTAGTACATGCGGCTAGGGTTCCTGGACAAATGCGTTTGGTAACCCTATATATCCATCTCAGGTGCTCGCAAGCTTGTGTACATCTCCGTCGCTCGCTTACACTCCCAGCGCTCGCTTGCCTGCTATCTCCGTTACTCGCTTGATTGGCGACAAGGATACTCGACTGTAAGCATGCTCGCCTGCGCCAGCTTCCTCGCACACACAGTGCTCGCTCCATTGCGCGCATAGCGCCAGCTCCCACGCGTGCCAGGCAGCCCAGATTTAGTTTGCCTGCCCACAGTCGTTCAATCATCGTCCTCATGATGGAGCGGCTGTTCGGACGCATATGGAGCGGCTGTTGGGATGCATGAGGAGCAGCTGTTTGGACACATATGGGGAATGCATTTAACTTGGAACACACATTCCGAATGCGTTTTTATTTGGTTATTTTAGAAATATTTTTTTAAAATAGGATATTTTGGGATTTAATTTAAAAAAAAAAAAGGTATTTCCGTACAAAACCCGACAAAAACGCCTTTCTCGCTTACCAGAAGTTGAACTGTCGCTTTTCATTTTAATTAGTAGTTGCCATCGAAACCAAGTCTTCTCATCTCGTTCTCCTCCACACCTGGTTTGGCTACTTCAACCTCGAACTCATCACTTATCTTCAATACAATTATATTCCATTCTTATTCCTTCATTTTTTTCTCAATCCTCTTCTTGTCTAGTCCACTAATGAGCTGAGCTGAAGAATGAAACCATACAACCCTCTCTTTCTCCTCTTCCTCCTCCTTCCTCTTAATCTCTTTCTCCTCTTCGGAGTACTAATACTCGATCGCGTTGAAGTGGCTGAAGCTGCGTTCTTCAAGCCATTCAATGTTACGTACGATCACAGAGCTCTCATCATCGATGGCAAAAGACGTATCCTCACTTCTGCTGGAATCCACTATCCTCGCGCCACTCCTCAGGCACTCTCGTTCACTTTGCTGCCATTACAGTCTTATTTCTTATACAGAGCTATTAACTTCAAGGAATTATTCAATAATGATTTATTTGTAAAGCCCATGAATAGCAATTAAACGATAAATAAAAGTCCTGTTACAGCTCTGCTTTGGTCTTAGGAAACAATTATATTTGTCTTATTTATTCAATAAATTGGACGAACAGTAATGCTTCTATATTTATCTGTATATATAAAGAGGGGCAAAATTATACATAGGTGTTCTAGTTCTATATTTATGTATATTATGAATGCCTGCTTGGATGGTGGTTATGGTTTTTAATGGCCTTATTACTATGTGGTTGGTATGTTAGGATTCCTGGGGATAGTTGTTCCTAGCAAGCATGGAATTATTGATCTGATTAAGTTGTTTTCTGGATCAATTTAGGGGATTGGTATTGGGATTGGATTCGGTAGGATCAAGTATGGAGTTGACGTGGAAGTGTAAAGTATGATGTGCTATATTGGAGTGAGTACTGAATATGAGAGTAGTTCCAGTATCATCAAATGTGTGTTTTGATGGGAAGAGACTTTCCTCCTGTTTTGCACCGTGTTGTAGTGTGCCCTTCACATGCTATTATAACTCGATAAAATCAATGCAGCCTCCACTTTACGTGCTTTTTTATGTTATATATGGTAGCATCTCATTGGTGGGGACTCGGGCGATACAGCAGATGGGATACATGTAAAGGCTCCAAAACGGCTCCCTGGGGATGCATTATGTTATAGGCATGCATATGGGCTGATCCATAGTGTTGGATATTTGTGGTGGTTGGTTATTTTGGAAAGGGTGAAATATAATTTAGAGCTAAGTGGTTTTCATACAGTTGGCTAATTATGGTTTTCTGGTGTTAATTGTCTGAAGACTCACTTGTTTATGTGCTTTCAATAACTTTTAAGTCCTTGCTCAATGCATCTTGGGGCCATGCTCTTAGTTATTTAATTTTTTGACAAGGGATCAGGATCAGGATCCTACTTCTTGCTTGTAAAAGGAAATGGAGTTCCAGGCTTTATTTATTAAGAATTTCATTCATTAATTAATTCTAGTTATAGCCTGTGGTACACTATTAAAAGCCTGAGATGGTTACAAAAATGCTGCTTCCTTTTTGGAGATGAAGTGTTAGAGCAACTGCTTTGCCCCTTTAGTGGAGTTGTGGAACCTCCACTTGTTTGGCTTTTCTATACTTTTTTTTTTTCTCCTTGTGGTTGAATAGCTTTTGAAGTCTTTTAGCGCTCAAGTGTCTCTCAGGTTGTTGGTTGGCTTGCTTGATGTCATAATTTACTTTTGCAGATGTGGCCAGATCTCATTTCAAAGAGCAAAGAAGGCGGAGCTGATGTGATCCAATCTTATGTCTTCTGGAATGCGCATGAGCCTGAAAGGGGACAAGTATGAGCAACTTTTATCAATACTTGGCGATTCTCAAAATATATCTGTTGCTTTTCTTTTGGCTAATCTGTATCTTCCTTAATATTTTTTTCAGTACAATTTTGAAGGAAGATATGATCTTGTCAAATTTGTGAAGTTAGTGGGATCCAGTGGACTCTTTCTTCATCTTCGAATAGGTCCTTACGTATGCGCTGAGTGGAATTTTGGGTCTCATCTTCTTTCCATCATTAGTTTCTTTTTTTCTTTGTTAAATTTCCTATCTTCTATAAAAGATTTTTAATCATCATTTTTTTTGGAGTGATTCTTTCATTTCTTTTGACATTCCTTTTCTTGTTATTTATGGTTGTTTTAATTATTGTACTTTTCATTAAAATAACACATTCAATCAGGGTACAAAATCAGGGTACAAAAAATAGTATTCCTTTCGTTATCAAGAATGATGCCTTTGTTAAGGTGTGATCATGATACTTTTGGGGAACCATTTGTTCTTCACTTTTGCTACGATCTTTTGTAATGGAAAAGGCATGATTTTATATCTTGATAAGGACAGTATTGCAGAATCTAAATGGAGGTTTAAGGATTTGTTTTGATGACTATGCTCATTTGTTCTCATAGTCATAATGCTTCTGAGCAAGAGAGAGATCTACTTATGTAGAACGATAGCTTTGCCTGGTCCACAGCCAAGCCAAGTTCGAAAAATTAGGAAGCATTCTTAATTGAAAAAATGGAAATATTCATTGCATGTTTCTCTGTGTTGCTGGAATATAATTGTGAAAGAAGTATACTTGTAATAATGATTGCTTCATCTTGCTCACCTTGTTTGAGGAAATTTATCAGAGTTCTGGAGTAGATGTTATCTAGAAGAATTCACTGAATATAGTTTAACTGTTAAGTCATTGAATCCTAATTACAGGTGCAAAACTTTCATCTTGCTATATTGATGTTAGTAACATTAAGCTTACTGTAAGCATAGAATTGTACTGTGGAGCGGTTGTAGGATATTGTTAAGCCATCCTTGAAACAAAACTTATGTACAAACCTATCTCTTTTCCCTCCAATAATGGCCCAAAACTGGCCTAAAGTTCGGTTGAAAGCCTTGCTAGCACGTTTCGTCTGTTTAACTAGTTATAATGTTGAATAAGACTGCATAGATCCCAAATTGTATACGGAATGGTAATGTTGTGCCGACTTTTTTTTTATTTGAATTTTTCGAACTTTTTATATTAACTTTTTATGCTTATTTTGGGGGTTGTGTTGATTCTAGATATTAGAAGAAAACAATTAGAACAATGATGTAACAGATTTAGATATTTATCATACAAGTCAATTCCATTCAATCCCTATTTCTGATGCATTTAATTGGTTTATGGAAATTTCACTATATTTTGTCCAAAAATTTGCATCTGCAGTGGCTTCCCTGTCTGGCTTCGTGATGTCCCTGGAATAGAATTTCGAACTGATAATGCTCCTTTTAAGGTACCCAAAGGCTTTGGCATCATTGATCAAATATTTGTTACATCAACTGTTTTTCTCTTGCTAAGTGTTCCAACTTTTGGTTAGTTTGATATGATACCAAGGAAAACATGAATTTAACTGTGACATGTTGCTTCATATGTCGGAAGTCGTAAAGTAAAGCCTTATAGTTGCTTGCTGCTTCCGAAGTTATTCTCATCATTTACAAAGTAGCTTTGTTTCTTGTCACAGTGTACACAAGTAGACATCACTCAGTTCTCTTCCTGTAATTGCATCTTTTATTCTTCCCACAAACCCATGGTGGCCATGCAACAGAAGCATCCAACTTCCAAGTTTTTTGCACAAATAAAAAGTCTTGCTACGATTTAAGATCACCTTGTTTGTCGTGGAACATCCATATTTGATATTATTAGCTGGTGATAATTTAAATTTTTATTCCTCTTTTTGGCCATTAACTAGGAGTGTAGCAAATGTCTGCCCTTATATGAAAAAAAAATATATATATATGTATGTATTTATATAGTTTGTATGAAATTAATTATCAAAATCCATTGCAAAATCGGATCTTGAAGATGCAAATAGGATGAATGAATTGCTACCATCACAAAATCACAGGTTAGACCTGCGACTTTCACTTTGGTTACTAAATTGCACTTGCTAAATGTGATTTCAGTCTGCACATTCCTAATAAACATGCTGTGAAAAAGGAATAAAAAATATATTTTTGATATTTTCTTAATAAAATATTTACACAGTACATATGTATTTATATACGTACAAGAGGTATAACTCTATCAACTCTACCTATCTAACATACAACTCTACACTCCCCCTCAAGCTGGAGCATATAAATCATATGCATCAAGCTTGTTATAAATATATTCAATACGAGAACCTCTTAAAGATTTAGTCAATATATCTGCAAACTGATTATTTGAATTAACATGACTAGTGAAGATGCAACCAGATAAGATCTTTTCTCGGATGAAGTGACAATCAATCTCTATGTGCTTAGTTCTCTCATGAAAGACTGGATTGGAAGCTATATGTAATGCAGCCTGGTTATCACAAATTAGCTCCATTTGTGAAGTTTCACAAAATTTTAACTCCACAAGCAATTGTTTCAACCAAATCAATTCACAAGTTGCCAAAGCCATAGCACGATATTCTGCTTCTACACTTGATCTAGCAACAACATCTTGTTTCTTACTTTTCCAAGATATCAGGTTGCCTCCAACAAAAATACAATACCCAGATGTAGATTGTCTATCAGATTGAGAACTTGCCCAATTAACATCAGAATATCCAACCACTTTAGAGTGACCATGATCCTCATATAGTAAACTTTTACTAGGAGTATTTTTCACATATCTAAGAATTCTGATCATTGCATTCCAATGACTAGTGCAAGGAGACTGAAGAGAGTGACTGACAACACTAACTGTAAAAGATATATCAGGTCGAGATATCAGGTCGAGTAATAGTAAGATAATTGAGTCTTCCAACCAAACGACGATCTCCCTGGATCTTTTGTGGCTCCCTTTATCTTGGTAACAACTTCACATTGGGATCCATAGGAGGATCCACAGGCTTGCAATTAAGCATCCTTGTTTCTTCCAATATATCTAAGACATATTTTCTTTGAGAGAGTACTATACCAGAACTGGATTGAGCAACTACTATGCCAAAGAAGTATCTCAACAAGCCAAGATCCTTAGTTTGAAAATGTTTGAAAAGATGTGCCTTCAATTGAGTAATACCATCCTGATAATTACCAGTTATGACAATATCATCTACATACACTATTAAGTATATGCATTTTCCTTCAGATGTGTGCTTATAGAAAACTGAGTGATTAGATGTACTACGAATCATTCCAAATTCCATTACAACAGTATTGGACCGACTAAACCAAGCACGTGGAGATTGTTTCAAACCATAAAGTGAACGACGAAGTTTACATACCAGATTAAACTCCCCCTGAGCAACAAAGCCAGGCGGTTGCTTCATATAAATCTCCTCCTGGAGTTCACCAGGAAGAAAAGCATTCTTAATATCCAATTGGTACAAAGACCAATGGCGCATAGGTGTAATGGAGATAAACAAACGAACAGAGGACATCTTAGCAACCGGAGAGAATGTGTCACCATAGTCCAAACCATACACCTGAGTATAACCCTTGGCAACCAACCGAGTTTTGAGCCGATCAACTTTACCATTAGGACTAACCTTAATAGCATAAACCCATCGATATCCAACAAGAGACTTACCGGGAGGCAAAGAAACTAAATCCCAAGTACCATTGGCATGTAAAGCAGTTATCTCATCTACTATTGCCTGTGTCCACCCTGGATCTGAAAGAGCCTCACTCACATTCTTAGGAACAGAAATGGAAGATAGAGATGAAACAACGGTACAATAAGATGGAGATAACCGATGATAGCTGAGACAATTATAAAGTGGGTGAGGATTACGAGTAGCACGATTACCTTTTTTGATGGCAAGAGGAATAAAAAGTATATTTTTTATATTTCCTTAATAAAATATTTACACAGTACATATGTATTTATATACGTAAAAGAGGTATAACTCTATCAACTCTACCTACCTACTCTACCTACTTAACATACAACTCTACACATGCAATTTTCTCTGTACTTTTAAAATTGTGTACTACACGTGCGATTTTTCTATGGTAATGTGGTAATTATCTACTTCCAATCTTATTAAGTAATTAATTGTCTAAATACCTTTACAGAAAAAAAAAAAAAAATCTATTAACTAGTGATGATTAACTAAATGCAGATTTGATGTCAGATATTGTTGACCTTATGTGCTTATTTAGATTTTAATGCTGATGAACAACCAAATTTGGTAGATAACTGGACTTTTTATCTTTTGTGTTGGCTTTAATCAATGACCATATCTTTCTGATCAAAAGTTCTTTGGGTGGATGCAAGCTGTACCATCTAATATATGGTAGTTTCAGAAACCCTTAATATAGAGTACTGTTCATGAATCCCATATGATTCTTCTTGTGGTTTTGGTGGCCTGATCTCGCTAAAGTTTTTATAGGAAGAGATGGAGCGGTTTGTCAAGAAAATTGTGATTCTAATGCAAGAAGAGATGCTATTTTCTTGGCAAGGTGGACCAATCATTATGCTGCAGGTTGGATTTTAAACTTTTCTATGATAAAAGATATAAGCACATTATTTCATCAAGTACTTCACAGGATATATGTGATTAATTGCATTTGATTAAAATATAATAATCAATGTCTGTCAGAATTACCTAGTTTTGGTGCTAGGAGTTCAATTGCCTACAACTTCAATGGGGAATTGCTCAAAGATGGGTAATGATGGTCTAACAAGTAGATCTAGGTTGTTATATTCAATTACTTCAGTCTTAAGTTGGCTTGGTTAGCTGGTTCTGTTAAGGGCGAGAGAAATTGCTATCAACAATGTATTTGGCCAAAAATTTCAATATGGTTTCATCAAGATTACACTTCTGCTGAGAAGTTTTTATGAATATACAAACTTGTATGTAAGACAAGATTACAGTTTCTACCCTTTGCTTAGGCAATTCTACTGGCAATTTCATGTTCCCTTACTTTTCTTTTTTTTTTTCCCTATCAATGTTTTAATATGAGTTTGCTCTTACGTCTTTCCTGCGTTTTGAGGTGCCAGTAATGTGTTTGACCACATGAGTAGTAAATGTAAAACATTAATAATTAAGGCATCCTTGCCAAATTGGATTGTTTTGTTATATCTTTGCTTTTAGCTAAATTATTATGACTAGTGCATTTGAATCAGATTGAAAATGAATATGGAAATGTCGAGCGATCATATGGCCAAAGTGGAAAGGATTATGTGAAATGGGTGGCAAACATGGCACTTGGACTTGGTGCTGGTGTTCCCTGGGTCATGTGTCAGCAGTCTGATGCTCCAGAGAGTATTGTAAAATCTCATCTCTTTGTACTATATGCTTTCATTAGAAAAGTTATGTTTGTGTTGTTCGCCATGTTGCTTGTAGAAGAAAATCAGTTACTATGCATAGCGGATGCCCCAGCGTATTACTCTTTCAATTCACAGTTTCTGTATGGTCTTTATGAACAGATTAATACATGCAATGGGTTTTACTGTGATGGGTTTAGGCCAAATTCCCGTAGTAAACCTACATTATGGACTGAGGATTGGGATGGATGGTAAGATGCAACTGTGCTTTTGTAGTTCTTTTAACAAGAAATGAGGCTATTTCACAGCCAGATTAAATTTCATATAGGATTAATATAATCTGCAACATGGCATGACTTTCGCAAGCTGACTTACATGCCATGCAACAGCACTGAATCCACAAATGCAAATAAAGACTCAATATTTTCTTCATCTCATATCTATTATTTTATAAATAAAGAATTAAAGATATCTTGCAATGCCTTTTGAACTGCATATTGATACTAAGATGTGTTCATCCCTTCTTATGATACCTAGGATTCAAAATTAAGTTTGAAAAGCATTGTAAGACTAGCCTGTATGGAAAGCCAATCTGGGATATGCTGACTTGTTTGCTTGTTTCAGTGAAAATAATTTGCTCTAAAACAATTTTCTGTACAACATAATTTTGATGCAGCAAGATCATCTATTGCAAATGTGCTTTTCATCAGGATGTGTCTAGCAATGATAGCAATGTCTGTATGGAAGATGTTATCTCTGGGTTAGCTGAATATTACTAGATACCCTTGGCTTCCTGCTCTCTCTCTCTCCCCCTCTTATTCTTCCTGGTTATTATAGTGTATCGTAATTTCATTTGGGTGTCCTTATCCTAATTGCCTTGCATGATTTCCTATTCTAAAAAAAAACTTACACCATCATGGCTGTAAGCGTATTATGGTCTCTAGCGTGTCTTTAGAACACTATTTAAGGTCTACAACTCTTCAATATCTTAGGTTTCCTCTTTTGCTTTCCAGCAAAAACCCATCATTGCGCTTATTGAGTGTTGTGTTTCCTGCCAGCCATGAAATTGCAAGGACACCTTTCTCTTGCGGTGAAAAGCTTCATTGGGCCTATTGGGTGTTCTATTTTCTGCTGAGCCTAAGATGTAAATTGAAATTCTTGTATACTAATGAATTTTTCTATTGAAGCTCTACTCCCATTAGTTCCTTTGTAATTCTGTTCAGTTTTTGGGTCATCGTTAGCAAAATGCTTGTTAAGGTGCATATGTCATTTAATTTATTCCCAACATTATTCTCCTTTTACATTTGATGGGAAATTGATTTTCTTTAACATAGGCATCTAGGTGATATTGGTAATAGATTAGCTGAAGTAGATGATGAAGTTGATTGGGTTTGTTTGGATTGGTTTTTTTTTTTTTTTATTTTTTATCTTTATTTGACCTACTTATGTATCTAATCTATATCTTATCAGTATAATTTGTATATGAATAGTTATGTCTATTTATTTCTTACTGTTTTTTTACGGACACTTGGCACCAAACAAACACTAAACAAATGCCAAATGGATGGAAAACCAATGAACCAATAATATTAGAAATTGCTTGGCCATCTTGTCTCAATTCCTAGCTATTACTTGCCTTAGTAGCTAAGGGCAACTTCAATATATGTCTTAGTTGTTCTATTTCATTTCAATCTAAATCTATAGCACTGAGTTGGATGCTTTTGGTTTTTCAAGGTTTGCTTCCTGGGGTGGAAGGTTGCCACACAGACCTGCAGAGGACCTTGCTTTTGCAGTTGCCCGTTTCTTCCAACGTGGCGGAAGCTTTCAGAATTATTACATGGTATGAAGTTTGTTCAGTGCCGAAAATTGATAGTAATATATATAATAATTGCACCAAACCTATGAGCTTAAAATTTTAGATTGGATAATTATGGTACTAACCTCAACATAATATTAAAATGAGAGGTCTCAAATTAAAATCCCTACGTAGTCATTTTATCCTCATCTAATCAAGTTGTCCATTTGATGGGTTGCAACCAATGTTCTAGCTCATAAGTAAAGGGGAGTGTTGGTTTGTTTTTGTGTCAATGTTTGGATTAAATAAATTTCATTTCAAACTGATCATTGATTTAGTTTTTCAAATTTATAAATGTTTTCTAAATCAGATTTAATAATTACAGTCTCACAGGGCAAGCGCACTCATTAAATATAGCATAGATAGTGATTTAGGTCAATCCCAAGGGAATGGTTGACAACTAGTGTACTCTCAACCTCATTAATTGTCTGGCCAAAGAAAGGTTTAGAAAAATATAAAGAAAAAGGAACTATGCTAAGTTAGAAATATTTACAAACGTTTAATGGGTAAAATAAAAAATAAGCTTGAAACTTCTATGAAATAGCAGCTCAGGATTATTTCATCAATTCTTTATCAGAATGATTTCTTAAGAACAAAAAACTTCTTAAAAGCTGTTTGAATTATGTGTTTATACAGTCGAATTCTCTAATTTAAACTGAAGCTTTTTTTGAAGTCAGTAGTTCTAAATCTAGTTAAAACCATTAATCTGAAGTATCAATTAAACCCGCATAAAGAATAAGAATCCATTGTTTCGAAAAGACAACTCAATGAATTTTCAAAACAAGTGACAGAAAGTCTTCACCCATTCCTCGGCAAGAGATAGTTAGGATCGACTCCATTAGCAACCACAAATCTAACAATTAAATGATCTCTCAATCTATTCAATTGAAATCAATCGTGGATCTAAAAGAGTGCACCATTCCTTTAAAAATCACAAGTTTAAGCTCAAGTTACTAATTATAAATACCCAATCAAATTAACTTAAAATGGTATTTGAAATCAAACTAAATCAGGAATTGGATTCGTAATCTCTAGGCTGTAGGAGTTTATTTCTTTATGTATTTATCAAAATAAGCATAGATTAGGTCACTAGTTGAGATGTAAAAATAAGGGGGTTTGTCATGAATGTGTGGCATTCTTTAGCAGTTCAGACTGATATTGATCACTTTATTGTAGGCCTTGGTTGGAATTAGTTGTTTCACTTGAAACCATGCCTAACATCATCATATGGTTGCAGTATTTTGGTGGGACAAACTTTGGCCGAACTTCTGGTGGTCCCTTTTATATTACAAGCTACGACTATGATGCCCCACTTGATGAATATGGTAAGTCATACTGCATTAATAATAAACCATTAGCATCTACTTTATCTTGTAAAGTGTTTCTAACTATTACCATTTTCTGCAATGCTTTGTCTGCATTTTTGCATTTGACCTTTCATTATAATGAGGAGCTAGTGTATTTCACATTTGAGCTATTTGATTGACCTGTGACTGTTGCTTGCTTTAGGTCTTCTCAGCCAGCCAAAATGGGGCCATTTAAAGGACCTACATGTTGCTATAAAACTTTGTGAAATGGCTCTTATTACTTCTGATTCACCCTATTACATAAAATTGGGACCAAAGCAGGAGGTCAGTGTCATACTTTATGCTATCTATAAAACATGCCTTGTAAAGCTCCCGTGAGCTTTTCTTCATAAATTGTGCAACTTCATCCATCTCGCTGATGTGCCGATTAATCACAATCAGTCAAATTAAATTGAAACCCTATATATTCTATGACTTATCTTTGGTAAATGTACTTATTAGTTATAATATAGATTAGCATAAGGGTCGTTTCACTAGTACTCATCCTAAGTCTATTGTTTAGCTAGTCTAAATCAAATGATAGTAATAAGAATTAATGATTAATTAATTAAATTACCCTACAACAAAAAGTATCACATGCCTAAAAGATATATTAATCACAAGACATACCCCTAACCTTGATTCACCGCTAACCCTATGTTTCATTCCTTGTAAAATATCATTAATGGATCATTTAGCTTTCTGAACTACAGGAGCTCTTTAATCAATTATCTCTTTCAAGAATATTATTTTTAATCCTACGTGATTAATAGAAATATCTTTCATCATCAATTGCACATAGAACTGCATTCAAGCTTAACATTCCTAACAAAGATATAATCTTTATGTAGAAAGTTCATGTGATTTATATCTAAAGTTACATTCAAACTTGTTTATTCATGCTAGATCTATCTTATTAATCAATCTTTCGATCTAATCAACAAGAATCAAGCAGTGATCTAATACTACGCATATATTAAATAAAAAAACATTAAAAACTCTTGAATAGATTCTAGAAAACATACACTTCCATTAATGAAGCAATTGAGTCACTATATATGGGTTAAGGTTTCTCAAGACCTAGGATATAAAGATCTATTTTTTGATAATATAAGAATTATAGTGATAGAGATAAAAAAAATGGATAGGAATCATGATTACAACCCCTTAAAATGAAGTCTTGTGAACTTCAATAAGCCCTAGTGTTTCTTCACTCAAAAGCACTTAATTTTCTCTCTAAGGTTCATAGGAATAATGAAGTATCTTGTAAATGTCGAGTAAAGGCAGCTATTTAAAGAAAATGATGAAAATAGTTTTGTACAACTATCTTACGCGATCGTGGAGGATAGTCGTGTAGGATGAAAACTCATGATTTTTGCCTAAAATGACTCTGCACGGCCCTGATCACAACTTGCGCAGGGATCTCTGTAGATTCAAAAACAATCTTGATCATTTTCCCGCTTCTACATGTGCATGATACACGATGTTATAATATATTACTAAATAGTGTAACTAATATAGTGTTAGATAGAGGTTAGTAGGACTTTGTATCACTATATATATGTATCATCATTCTACTATTGAAAGATATATACAAATTTACAGTTTTCTTCTCATAACATGGTATTAGAGTTTCCAGTAAGAAAATAACTTAAAATAACTTTTACAAGTGTATATACATATATATATATATATATATATTTCCATCACAGTGAAGTTGCCCTAGTGAGCAACGTGCCACTCTTGAGAGTGAGTGAGTGTGTAAAGTTTTTTTTTAGTCATCGCCGGTCTAGAAAGGAGGACCACCTACTGACCGTCCAACCCACGAATTTCGGCGACCAAAGGACATGTTCGTGGGTCTCACATGCTAGTCAAAACTCTCATCCTTCTAGCACTTCGTTGGTGCATGGAGGAATTTTTCCGTCATGTGGAATCTTTGCCACATCATTTGTAAGGGTGTTTCTGCCTCCTTTGATATTGGGTTGATACTATTGATCATGCGGAAATTTTTCTCGGATCGTTGTGTTGTGGAATTGTGTGGATTGAATTTGGATGCTGGTTAATGTTATTCTCTTGGTGTAGTTTGTTATTTCGCACATAGGGTGACTTTATATTTTATATTGTAGTTGTTGCAAATTTGTGTTGTGATATAAAAAAACGAAAAAAAAAAGAGGAGAGTTAGGATTGTTTTGTTGCTGTTTGGTAGATCGTGGACTGGTTAGAATTTCTTTTAGGTACTATATATCTATTTTAAGATGGATAATGTAGATAATAAGTCTATAATTGATATGATTCCATATCTACTAAAGGTTACAGAATACAAACTTAATGGACATAATTTTATTGCATGGAGTAAGACTGTGCGGGTATATCTATGAAGTATTAAAAAAGAAGATTACCTCACTAGTATTCCCCTAGGGTATAGTACGAGACAAGCATGGTTACGTATGATGCTAGGATGTTTTTACAACTTAGAAATTTTATTGATAGAGATTATTACTTTGGTTGATCACTGCGAATATGTGAAGGAGTTGATGAATTATTTGGAGTTTATGTATATAGGGAAAGGGAATATTTCTCTTATATATAACGTGTGTAAAGGCTTTTATCATGCTGAATAGTATGATCAGTCTCTTATCAGCTATCTTATGAACTTCAAGAAGATATAATTGAATGTATTACTACCATTTAGTCTCGAAGTGAGAATTCAGCAAACTCAATGGGAACACGTGAGTTTTTTGGCCGGTCTTTATTTTGAATTTGATGGTGTCAAAATGCAGGTTCTCTCTAGGTTTGAGATATCATCTCTTCAAGAGACTTTTAGTAGGATAATTCGCACAGAGAAGCATATATCCGATAATTCATCATACTCTACTAGTGCCCTTGTTGGTCTAAATGCAAGCCGTTTCTCCATTAGTGGGGAATGGGAAGATAACACTCAAGATCAGAATTCAAGGGGAGTGGTGTGCTATTATTGTCGTGAACCAGGCCACACGAAGTACACTTGTAAGAAGTTGCACAATTGTACCCGGAAGGAACCATCAGCACATATAGCTTCCACTGAGTCTGTTCCAGGTTCCAAGAAGACAATCACAGTTTCTACTAATGAGTTTGTCAAATTCTCTCAGTATCAAGAGGCCTTGGAGGCTTCATCTCATCATATGTCTTCTATCACTGAATTAGGTAAACCAACTTAGTGTCTTCTTTCCTCATCTTTTAAGTGTCATTGATTCTGATGCCACAAATCACATTACAGGTAACCTTGATCTCTTCTCCACTTACCAAGCATGCACATCTCCTACAAACGTCACTCTAGCAGATGGATCTAAGCCATATGTCCTTGGATCTGGCACTATTAATCCAACTTTTTTGATTTCCTTATCTTTTGTATAACTTACTCCTACAATGAATTATTCTATCTCATGTTATCCTGATTATTGCTTGTTTTAGGATCTTATGACAAAGAAGATTATTGGTGAAGAAGATGAATCAGGTGGTCTCTTTATCTTGGATACACAAGTACCGAGTTCTATTACATGTTGAAGTGTCTAACACCTTTTGAAGAGCACCACCGACTTGGTCATTCCTCTCTGTTTGTGTTAAAAACACTTTATCCTCAATTTAATCATGTTTCTATCTTAGATTGTGACTTGTTATTTTGCTAAACACCATTGTTTGTCTAGTTTGCCTAGAGTCAATAAAAGTACTAGTCAGCCTTTTGAATTAGTTCATTCTGATATATGGGGCTCATGCCTAGTTGTATATAAGATTGGTTTTCGATATTTTGTTACATATTTGAATGACCATTCTCGTATGGTTTGGCTATATCTTATGAAAAATTGCTCAGAAGTGTTTTCTCATTTTTTTGCTTTTTATATTATAATAAAAACACAATTCGATGTCTCAGTACATACATTAAGGTGTGATAATGCCAAGGAATATTTCTCTTACTCATTTCATACATATATGCTCCAAAATGGTATTCTTCATCCATCTTCCTATGTGGACACAACTTTTCAAAATGGAGGGGATGAAAGGAAAAACAAACATCTTCTTGAGACAACAAGAGTACTTCTATTTCAGATGCATGTTCCTAAACAATTTTTGACTAATGCAATTTCCACTGTCTTTTTTTTTTCCCCTTGATTAATCGTCTTCCTTCATCTGTTGTTCAAGGTAAAACTCCTTATAAAGTGTTATTTTCTACAAATCCATTATTTTCTATTGAACCTCAGATGTTTGGTAGTAACTATTTTGTTCGTGATGTCTGTGATGTCCGTCCTCGGGTCACCAAACTAGATCCTAAATCTCTTAAATGTATTTTTTTGGGGATATTTTCAGGCTTAAAAGGGATATTGGTGTTTCTATCCTCATTTTGACAAGTATCTTATGTCAATTGATGTTACTTTTTTAGAAAGCACTCCTATCCTTTTCATCCATTGAAACCTCAAAACAGGAAGAGGATGACGATATATTACTTTACCATATTACCTATAAATGTTCAGGTACCCCACAACCACTGCTACCCCACAACCACTGCTACCCCCTCCACCATCATGACCTTGAATTCGATATGCATATTCCCAACGACAAGATCCAGCTACTTCATGTCCTACACCAGTCTCTTCTTCCTCAATGGATCCGACTTCAAGTAATCTTGATCTTCCTATAACACTTCTTAAAGGTAAACATCAATGTACTTATCCGATTTCTTCCTATGTATCTTATGATCACTTGTCACCATCATCTTCCTCATTTATTGCATCCTTTGATGCTATGACCATTCCAAAATCAATTAATGTTGCACTGTCACATCCTGGTTGGCGAGATGCTATGAATGATGAGATGAATACCTTGGACACAAATCGCACATGGGATCTAATGGACTTACCTGCAGGAAAAAGACAATTGACTGTAAATGGGTATTTGCAGTCAAGGTTAATCCTGATGGTACAGTAGCTTGGCTAAAAGCCTATCTTGTAGCAAAAGGATATGCTCAAACCTATAGTGTGGATTACTTAAACACTTTTTCTTTTATGGTTAAGTCAACTGCTATTCGCTTATTTATCTTTATAGCAGCTACTAATCATTGGCCTCTGTATCAGCTGGATACAAAAAAATGCTTTTTTACATAGTGATTTGAAGGAGGAAGTCTATATGGAACAATCACCTGGTTTGCTGCTCGGGGGGGGCGGGGGTGGGGGGTCAGGTAAATTTTGTCATCTGTTGAAGTCTTTATATGGATTGAAATAGAGTCCTCGATCGTGGTTTGGGAAATCCAGTTAAGTAGTTGAAAGTTTTGGTTTAAGAAAAAGCAGATCAGATCACTTGGTATTCTCTAAGTATTCTAACACCGGTGTAATTATCCTCATTGTATATGTTGACGATATCATCCTTATAGGAAGTGATAGCATTAGAATTACCTCTCTTAAATCATTTCTTCACACTCAGTTTCACACTAAGTATTTGGGGTTGTCGAAGTTTTTCTTAGGAATTAAGCTGACAAGAAGTAAGAGAGGTATTTTCCTATCTCAAAGGAAATATGTACTTGACTTATTAGCTGAGACAAGTAAATTGGGATCTAAGCCGTGCAATACACCTACGATGGATATGCAGCCTACAAAAGAAGGGGAATTATTCAAGGATCCAAAAAGGTACAGACGTCTAATTGGGAAGTTGAACTATCTCACGATAACCCAACCTGATATTGCGTACCTAGTTAGTGTCGTAAGTCGGTTTATGTCTTTTCCTACAGTACTCCATGGGGTAGCTTTAGGTTATATTTTGTGTTATCTAAATGGTGCTTCCGGACTGGGTTTAGTATATGAAAACCATGGACATAATCATATTAAATGTTTTTTGGATGCTGATTGAGTAAGATCCAAGATAGACAGAAGATCCACAGCTGGATATTATGTGTTTGTTGGAGGAAATCTAATCTTTTGGAAAAATAAGAAACAAAACACGGTATCCCGATCAATTGCAGAGGCAGAATATAGAGTTATGGTATAGTCAACACGTGAAATAATGTGGATTCATAAACTCTTAATTGAAGTAAAGTGCCTATACCTGCCCAGTTGTGGTGTGATGATTAGGCAAATCTTCACATTGCATCTAACCCGGTGTTTCATAAGCGATCTAAGCATATTGAAATCTATTGTCATTTCATTCGTGAGAAGATACAAAAAAATTTGATTTCTACTGGACATGTCAGAACTGGAGAACAGTTAGCAGATGTCTTTACCAAAGCTTTGAATGGTGTTAAAGTATATGTAACAAGTTGGGCATCATAGTGTTATAATATATTACTAGATATTGTAATTAATATAATGTTAGATGGAGGTTGGTAGAGGTTGATAGGACTTTGTATCACTATATATATGTATCCTCATTGTACTATTGAAAATATATACAAAATTTACAGTTTTCTTCTCATAACACATGGTTTGTGTAGCCTTTTATGCACTTCAAAATCGCTTGCTGCAAATTTTGCTCCCTACACTAATATTCTGTACAGCTTATGCAAAATGGTCATGTATATTATCAATCTTCACTTTGTCTAATTGTTCATCAAAATTTCTTTTAGATTATAAAAAATGTCTTCATTAATCTCTTTATCTTTTTTTGTTCTTGAAATTAATACTTTAACCAAATAAGTGTCATTTTCTTTTACAAATCACATATAATTCTTATAATATTATATTAGATTAACGTATATAATAAGGGTTTTTGTACACTTATCACTCCCCTCATAGTTTATGGGTCATCCCTATATGCACTTTTTATCATGATTCTAGTGAGTATTGATTTCTCTTATGGTAAATCCTAGGTATTGTATGTGATCCAAGCATTCTATGTGAATTTTGATTGAGGAATCCATGGTTTGTTCATTTAGATCAGCAGCATCATGCATCCCCTTTTACCCATGCAGTCTCTCCCCATCTAGTCTAGATTTTCGCTGTGCTAGGTATTTGCTTAGGTAGGTGGTGTAGGAGGTGTGCAAAATATCCGACCGGACCGTAAACCTAACAGAACCAAAATTTTCAGTTTTTTTCTTTTCAGTTCGGTTTATAATATGGTTTGACTATGGTTACTCGGTTCGCGGTTCGGTTCGAGACTCCGAACCGAAACGAACCAAACCGTACCGTATGTAACCTTTAAAAAAAAAAAGCGCGCCTAACCTGAAACTAAAACTAAAAAGCCAAAATTAACCTAACCCTAAATTGCATAAACTTGCCTCTCCCCTGCTCTCTTTCATTCTTCGCCTCTCTCCCCTGCTCCCTCTCTCATTCTCTGCCTCTCTGCCTCTCTCCTGCTCTCCCTTCCGGCCTCCCACTGTCTCCGGCGCTGCTCTCTGTGTCTTCTCCGTGAGTTCGTCAAAGGATGTAAGTTCAAAAGGTGGTATAGGATGCTAGATACAAGGTTCTCTGTATTATTATGATTGAAACATTTTATAATTAGTTATACAGCTTCATATAGATTGCTATATGTGTTTAATGTTTTCAAATGCACATTTTATTTTATGTGTTTGATTGGCTAAAAGTTGAAACTGATGTCTGAAATTTTTTTTTGGTCCGATTTTTAGGTTTTATTTTGATAAAATTTTCCCTTTTCCCTTTAAAGATGAGACCATGATGGATGTTCGATTGTTCATCTCTATGTTGTGCTTCTCTTCTCTGTTCCTGACTCTAATTTTATATTTAATTTGTTTACAGAAATATGTTTGGCCCAATTATACGAAAATTATTGTAGAACTATTAATTGTTGAACCTTGTGGTAGACAAAAGTAGCATAAAAGAATGAGAAATATATAGTAGAATTATACTATTTTTTTTTTGCTCCCTCTCTCGGACAAGATTCATGCACAAAGAGTCCCGTAGGCTGTAGGACAAGTTCCAACAACGGTATCAGCCCGTAAAATCTACTTTATTTATTTTTCTCCCATTGTCTTATATATCATTACAGTTATTGTTTGTCTTTTATCATATGAACAATTTTTTATCTATATTCTTAAAGCGGAAGGCATCCTTTTAGTGTGCATTTCACGTTTTTAAAATTTAACTTGCAATTAATCCCCATAATGTTATGTGATAAAAGAAACATTAAGAACTGGTGGTAGTCTCAAATTTGTTTTATCCTATCTGGTTAAAAATTCATTTATGGAAACGGTGCGAATCATTAACCGAACCATATCGAACCGTTTTTTCTTCAGTTCAAAAATTTTATGAACTAAGCCGTATAATTAGGTTTGGATTAAATAAGTAACCGAACCGTATTATTATGATTTGGTTTGGTTCGGGAAGCGAACCGTACCGTGCACACCTCTAATGGAGATATAACAAGGATCAGTTTGATGGTGTGTAAGTTTATCATTGTTAACTAAGGAATGTAAGTTGTATGCTAGTAGAAATGAGAAACTTGTAGGGGTCAGTTTAAAGGTGTGTGGTTGCATGCTTATACAACGAGAAACTTGCCACATAGCAAAACATATTCATGTAAATTTATAATGTTGAATGGACAAAAAAATTAGGAAGAGCATCAATGGAAGAACTCATCTTGTGTAATCCATAGACAATAGCTTTTTTTCCCTTTACTACACTTTTTTTTATGCTTCTAATAAATTTTGATATTATCTGTATTGCTAACTTTTTAAAAAAAAATTACACAAATTGTGCAAGATGAAAAAAATCTCATAAATAAGCAATTTAAACTTTGTCTCTTCAAGAGATGAGGTTTTTCAAGAGTTGAGGTCGGTCACTTACAACACTTCATCTCTTTAAGAGACGATGTCAACTTGTCTAATTCTAGGATTATTTTCATCCAGTGATATTTTTGTAGTTTTTTTAAATATATATATACATATATATTTTAATTTCCTTTTCCCGCTATTATGTATCATCCAAGATCAATAAGGTTAACCTTTTAGACTCCATATCTCTCCATACGTAGATTAGCATATGATTATGTTCACTGCTAAGTTTACATGGAGAAGGTTAAAAGCTTTCCAAGTTTTACACACAAACCACCACTGATCTCTATATAGAGCATGCTGAATATTTATGCATAAATCTATCAATAATATATGAAATAATTATAGATAAGCCAACAAAAATCATAACTTGCCTTAAAATTACCAACAAGCATTCTGAAAGATATTTAAATGTTTTGGTACTCCCCAATTTGTACATGCATATAGTTAAGGCTGCAAATGAGTCGAGCTACTGATGACTCGAGCTCGAATCTAAAGTGAACTCGTTTATCTAAATAAATCAAACTCGAGTTTTAATTTAGACTTGCAAGTTGACTTGTGAGTAAGCTCGTGAATAGGGCCACGAAAAGGCTCATTAATATACTTATAAATAAGCTCATTAGCAAATTTGTGAATTTTTTATACATGATATGTTATATATAACTATATAATTAAAACAACAAAAATTATTTTTTAATTAATATTCATATATATTTATAGCAACACATATATATTATATTTAGGTTTGAAAAAAATAGAAAACGGGCTATCTAAACAAGTTGAACTTGATCTTAAATTTCAGGCTTGATAAAAGCTGGATAGGCTCGACAAAAAGTTCGGTTCAAGCTTATTTCATAAATGAGTCGAGCTCGAGCGCAAACTAAAACTTGTTTAGCTAAATGAGTCGAGCTCAAGCTTAAATTTCAAATTCAATAAAAAGTTCGGCTCAATCTTAATCTCAATAAATTTTAAATGAGCTGAGCTTGAGCCTTTAAAAACTTAGCTTGATTGGGTTTGTTTGTAGTCCTACATATAATCGATGAATTGCTGTAATATAATAAATAGAACACAAAGTAATAATAGCTGTAAAAGTAGGGAAAATAGCAGCATAGCAGTATGAGAAGCAGAACAGCACAAACAGCAGCAGAAGTTGTAGTACATGCAGCAGCGATACCGTCAATACTAGCAGTGATTGTGGTAGCATCAAGCGGCAACAGTAGTAGTAGAGTAGAAGTTGGAGCAGCTGTGCAAGTAGCCTTAACTGGTTGAGAGAGGCCTCACAGCAGACTAGTCTAGGATCAATCATTGATTAGAGTTAGGTGTAGGACTAGGCTAGGCAAGGCGACCACGTTAACAGTATTTGAAATGTAATGTTATTATATATTTTGTCTATTTCATTTAAGAACCACTTGCCCCCTCTTTATATATGGAAACTATTAAACAACAGTGCTTTCGAGCTTTTTTTCTTACTTTATTGGATCGGCTTTATGAATCATGTTTTACCATTGCACTCTATGATGGATAAACTAAGAATGACACAATTCCTGAGAAAGCAAATAGCTTGAAATAGTAGGTGTAGTGGGTTTCTCAATAAACTTGTGAAAATTGCATTGGGAAGGTTTACTTGCATTTTTTATTTCAGCACATTATCAAGTCCTTGTGGGATTGCATATATTAGGAAGTTATTTTAAAACTGGCAAATGAGACTTGCTTTATGTGGTGTCTAACTGGTGCTCATGGCACAACTCTATCTTCTAAATATTCAGTCATTCATGATATAGGACTTCTTATATGAAAATTGATAGTTAATGTGGTTGATTAGGTTATCTTCTTTATCATTTGTATTGTAATATATTCTGATGCTTGAAATTGTTTAACTCTTCATATTTCAGGCTCATGTTTACAATGGAAATGGTTATAATGAGGGCATGAATATCACCTGGATTAAAAGTCCAAGCGTGTGCTCTGCATTTATTGCAAACATTGATGAGCATAACAGTGCTACCGTGAAGTTCTTTGGTCAGCATTATAGTTTACCTCCATGGTCTGTGAGCATATTACCAGACTGCAAAAATGTTGTCTTTAATACTGCCAAGGTAAAATTTCTGTAATGCTATTTGTAACTGGTTGGCTGAAGCCTTGCAAGGTAGTTGGACAAAAAGGCTATATCCTATCAGGACATTCTCATGTGTGTGTGTGTGTGTATATATATATAATTTTTTTCATTTTTTTGCCCATTACAATGGGAAGGTGAGAATCAAACCATTATATCCCACTCAGGAGACTAGTGATAGTGCCATTGGGCTACAATAGCATTGGCATAGTCTATT
Source organism: Combretum micranthum (assembly GCA_024138025.1). Classification (NCBI taxonomy): domain Eukaryota; kingdom Viridiplantae; phylum Streptophyta; class Magnoliopsida; order Myrtales; family Combretaceae; genus Combretum; species Combretum micranthum. The sequence goes on from JAMXBD010001027.1 coordinate 365,673, forward strand.
TTCTTGCAACTCTCTATTAGAGCTTTTAGGAGGATAGATTTTCTTTGATCAGGCTTCTGTTAACAATGAAAGATATGGTTAAATAGTATGGCAGTGTTGTACTTAAGAACCATGAAGTGGATTGTAACTTGTAATCTCCATTCTTTCAAGTAGGTTTCAGCACAAACTTCAATAAAATCAATATCAAGAGACCGGCCTCTTCTCTCAGATATATTTCTGCATCAGAAACAAAACTACCACCATGATTCCTATTTTGCAACATCATGGATGTATGTACCAGAGCCAATTGATATCTGGAGTGATGACAGCTTCACAGTGCAAGGCATATTGGAGCATTTGAACGTCACCAAGGACCGTTCTGATTACCTTTGGTATTTTACAAGGTATGGTGATAGTACCATGCTCATATTATGAAGTTTTGCATCTTGGAAAGAACCATTACTCGGTTGTAGTAATTCGTGGTACATTTCATTAGTTTGAATTACTGCAGTTGAAAATTGTCATCACCTTTCGAATTTTCATTTTTGCCAGGGGCTAACTTTATTCTTTTACCCTATTTTGTGAGGGTGGAACGATTAAACCTTGACTTGTTCATCCATTTTGTATGGATGATGTTTATTGGTCCTAGACTTTATTCGGAAGTTTTCACATCAATTCCAGAAATAAAACTACTTACAACAATACTCCTAGAATAGCTCAAGGATGATCCAAGAAATCAAAGTGCTGTGAAAACTTCAGAAAAAAGTCTAGGATCAATAACCAGCATCCATACAAAATGGATGAACAAGTCAAGCTTTAATCCTAGACTTTTTTCTGAAGTTTTCACAGCACTTTGATTTCTTGGATCATCCTTGAGCTCTTCTAGGAATATTGTTGTAAGTAGTTTTTATTTCTGGAATTGGTACCCACTGAAAGCTCAGATGCACTTATGATGAGTTTTCATGTTTCTATCTTAATAGGAAAGAGAATAATGATACTTAGGAGTAATACAATTACTAATCCAAATCCTAATGTATGCGTGGCTGCTGGTTATGATTGATTGGGGCCTAATCATGGCTATTTTTCGGGAATCTACCAACCTTCGGTCAATTTCTGTTGTGACTCAACTAATTTTTTATGAGTTGGGATTGAGAATAGGTCCATGCATCATGCTGGGAGGAACTGCATAGAGTATTGGATTTATTATGAACCAAATATATAGTAGAAATACGGGGAGTTGGTGGATTTTATATTTTTTTAACCTAGTAGTGAACATGGTTTATAGGTTCTTTTTGGTGTTTGCTTCACTCTAATTTTACATAAGCTTATGAGTAATTTTGATACTTATTTACTTTTCTTTTCTGTGTAATTTCATACACTCGACTATGCAAATAAGGTTAAAGAATTAATTTTTGTATTTTGGAAATGAATCACATAAAAAATATTTCTTCCTTTAATTATTATTGTGCTTTAAATATCTTCTTGTGGAATGCAGAATTTATATTTCTGATGAAGATATTGCATACTGGAAACAAAAAAACATCAAGCCTTCTATTACAATTGATAGCATGCGTGATGTCTTGCGTGTCTTTGTTAATGGAGAACTCCAAGGTAATTGTTTATTTATTTATTTTGTTCTTCACTATTTAGAAGTAGATTGTGTGTTTTCCTCTATCCAACATATATTATGTTTACAAGAAACCTGCAATGAAACCCAATGACATATTCCTCCCTCCCTTTTCCTCATTTTGGTGTGATTTGCTTCTGTGCTTTCTTGTCTGCAACAACACATAACTTCTCTCAGCTTGTTGCATTACCAATGTATTTGGATTTTTGCCACTTACATTGTTAATCAAACTGAATCTTCATTACATGGCATTGTAGTTGGTATGAACTGAAGGAGCTAGCCTAATGGTTTGAGGCCTTAGGCTCTCTTTGACGATTTGCTCTCACTATGGCACTTTTGGGCTTCGCATAGCACAAGTTATGCTTACTTGCTGGTTGAGTCTTGACCATTCATGTGTCCAAAGGTAGTCCAATTATAGTCATGTCCTTCCATCATAATTAAAAAAAAAAAAAAAAAGAAAGAAGAAGAAGAAAAAGTTGTCCAGCCTTTCCTTAAAAATAAATAAATAAATAAGTAAAAAATTTTTGCTGTTCAATCTTCATTTTATTTTTCTCATTGGTCAGCATTACATTCTTCTTTTAATAGTATGCCATGTGAGTCAAATGTGAAAATTGGGAGTAACAGCAATTGTGTAAGTGCTACAGATGGTGTTTCTGTCCTCATAGTGTTGTCTTTCTGTTATTTATTGAAGGAAGCGTGACTGGTCACTGGGTCAAGGTGGTGTTGCCAATTCAGCTAGTGCAAGGATATAATGATATGATTTTGTTATCTGAGACCGTCGGCTTGCAGGTAATTCAAAGTCTCATTCTTTATTATTATAATTATTTTGGAGTAGTCATTGCTTTTTATTGGGTGTCTTTGTTTATTTGATCGCTGGGTTACCCATCTGAGTTTGTTTTCAAAGGAAATATTTTTTCTTTTATGTATCAAACAGAACTAGAAAATTTTTATAAATTTGAGATGAAATAGAAGTTGATTTCATATTATTTACTGAGTTGGTGAACGTTTTAATGTTACTTAAGTGGTCATGGATGATGGATCTCTTTTGGGATATATTGTGTATGTACTCTAGTGTTTTTGCTTGCCTTCTGCATGTATCAATGTAAAATGGTAACTTGTATGGAGTGCTCTCATTGTTGTACATTATGTTAATGCTTCAACTGTATGTACCCATAAGAATATGAGTGAGAATTGGAATGTCAGATGTAGTGTCTATGTATCAATAGGTGAGTGTATATACATGCAATCACAGGCGTATTTATAATGGGCATCAAATGATTTTATACATGAAAACATGTAAAAATTATTTGGAGGCCAGATTATGCCAATGATAATTTGCTTTATACCTTGTCTTTAATATAATTTCTGCTTTAACAGAATAATGATCTCACTGCTATCTTCTGACACAGAACTCTGGTGCATTCTTTGAGAGAGATGGGGCTGGCTTTAGAGGCCAGGTTAAACTTACTGGATTAAGTAATGGGGACATGGACCTTTCCAAATTGGCATGGACATACCAGGTCAGTCTTTAAGTCAATCGTTCAGCCTTTTCACTGTGATGGTTCAAATGACACTGGTTGTATAATGCTTTCTCTTCTTGGTGAATGATTTTATGGAGCATTTGTCCTTGTTTCTCATTATTAATGCTTGCACCTCCAGTTTAAGTGACATGTGCCCTCTCTCTCTCTGATTTTAATTTTTGTTCGTTTTTTGGATAATTATTTCAAAAATTTCTTTTCTCATAAAGAGATGTATATATTGAAGACTGAAAAGATTATGGAAGCTGAAGCAGATTATCATTAGACTATGTAGGCCCAATATTCTGGTAGACTAACACCCTGCTTAAGATATTTGACCACAGAATTTAAAAGAATAAAAAATAAATAAATAAAAGATAAAATATTGAAAAACCATCATGTAGTAGAAGCTTTATAAATTATGGTTGTACCAAATGTTGATGCAGCAAACTAAATTACATATTGGCAAAAAAAAAAAAGAAAAAAATTTGAATTCTATATTCTTCTCGTTATATTTTTACTTCAGTGGAATTTCCTTGTAAATATTTATAGATGTAGCCGCAAAAAAGGCTTTAGAAAACAGATACTGGCCTCCATAGTTATGTCAGGTTACCAAATTTTGTGGTTGCAAGACCGCATAGAATTGTCCACACCAGTTACTTGTAGCCTTGCCTTTCCATATTGATTCTCTATATCACGTGAAACTTGTGCTCTGTCAACTGCCATAAGTCTCCACAAATTAACTTTCCACAACGAACACTTATGAAGAACATACAGCAAAATTTTCCATCATACTTTTTTCAAGCTAATAAAAAACAAATTTGTTATTCTTCTGAACTCTCTCAGATTCCTTCAACTAAAAATTTGTCATGTTTATGTTGCTGCAGACAGAAATTTATGTGATATATTATTACAAAATCACATTATTAGTGTAGTATGATGGACAACTAGTGTTGACATGCTTTGCAACTAATAGAAAGAAAATTTATGATTGATGCATATATTTTAAATACCAAATTATGGTTGATGTTTCAGTAACACCCTTATGTGATGGATGTTTATTGTATCATGCAAGAGAAAATTCAGATTGAGAAAATTAGTATTGTAACAATTGTTTGGCTAATCCTTACGTGAAGGAATGAGGTTCAGTTGTTATCGCCCAGTGCTTAATACTGCATTCTGAGGTTCTACTTTGGACTTATGGTGTATTGTTTGTTGCTTTTAACTAAGGCAGTAATATTGGAAAATCAAGTTTTAGTTGGCTTTCTTTTCTGCGTAGGTTGGTCTTCAAGGTGAAGCTATGAGAATATTTACCATTGAAGAAAATGAAAGGGCAGGATGGTCATATTTGACGAATGGTAATATTCCAGCCACATTCACCTGGTACAAGGTAAAACCATACTTTTGTCCTCTTTTTGCAAGATTCTAACAAATGTAAAGTTTGTGAGCATGCGTGCGCGCACACAATACATGTAAGATTGCTGGATCCAAAATTCAATTGACTTCTTTGTCTCTTGAAATTTTGAATGACTGTTTATTGATTGCTTCATTAAATGAAATTACTGTTCCTGTATTGTAAGTATCTAATGGGGAAAAGAAAGTACCATTGGCTTATTATTGTTTGAGAATCATTTATTATGTGGGTGAACTCCACTTAAGATGAACTCCACTTAAGAGCTTGCTTAAATTTGTACTTCATTTCAAGGGCAAAAACTGGACTTTTCATTGTATCTCACAATTGCCAATGTTGCTTTTACTACATATAATTTTAATTTGAGTAAAAATAGAATGTTAAATCATAATTTTGAAGAAACAAGTGTCATCATTTTCTCCCTCAATTTTTTTTTTCTTCTTTCTTTTTCTTTTTAATTTAGTTGATTATCTCTATTTGTTATTCTGATTAATTTGCAATAAGGAGAAAACTCGTTTCAAATCTTGAAAAGATTAAGCACTCAAATTGTAAGTCAATCAGACGTTGAGGACTGGTTTCGTCCTGCTATGGCTAAAACATTTGAAACTTTTTCTTATTTGTCAACATTGTAGTCTTCATGCTCTGAGCCAAGTGCCTGATTTTGTTGTATGTAGTAATTGTCGCTTATTACCTTTTCTTTAAGGTAGAATCTTGTGTTGCTTCTATTGCTTGATGACACTTACTTTATCATATTTTGCAAATCATACTCAGGTTTGGTTATTTTTCTCTTATTTGGTTATTATGTTGATGCAGGCATATTTTGATTCACCTGATGGGGATGATCCTGTTGCTCTAGATCTAGGAAGCATGGGAAAGGGTGAGGCCTGGATTAATGGTCATCACTTAGGAAGATACTGGACTGCAGTAGCCCCAAAAAGTGGATGCCAGAGAACCTGCGATTATCGTGGCCCCTATAATCCAGAAAAATGTTCAACAGCTTGCGGCAAGCCTACACAATCCCAGTATGCCTATTGGTCTAAATACTTGCAATTGTTATTGGTACTCTTGTGCAGCTCATTGTAGGGTATATCTGTTTATCCCCCATCTATATTGTTCATTCTTTTTTGAAGATGACATCAAATTGATTTAACAGAAATATTAATTGCAATCTAAGTTCTTTCACCCAATACATACTCTGTTTAACCAAGGATTGGTGAATCAATTTATTGTGTTTGCTTTTAGTCATTAGGTTTTCATTCTGCAGGTACCACATTCCTCGTTCATGGTTAAACCCTTCCAATAATTTACTTGTCATCTTTGAGGAAACAGGAGGAGATCCATTTCAGATTTCATTGAAGCTACGATCCTCCGAAACCATATGTGGCTTAGTCTCTGAGTCTCACTACCCCCCTATAAGGAAGTGGTCCCGTCCAGTTTCTTCAATTAGCAGAATTGCAATAACTGATTTGGCACCAGAAATGCATTTGAAATGTGAAAATGGGCATGTAATATCCTCTATAGAATTTTCAAGCTATGGGACTCCCCATGGCTCATGTGAGAACTTCAAGAGGAGCAGTTGCCATGCACCTAAATCTATTTCTGTGGTAACCATGGTATGTGAAATGCCTTTGACTACGGCTATGAAGCTTTTATGCATTTTGATGTTAACCTTGTATGACTTTCAAAATTGAAATACATGGATAGAAATGTTTATATATATATATATATATATATTTGGCCAACACATAACCTGAGGCATTGTGATTTGAGTGGATTCTTTTGTGTGTGTGTGTGTGTGTTTGTTCTTGTGGTGTTTGTCTTTACAGTCTCATTAATCAATCTAATAGAGTTGGTACAACTGTAAACTAAGTTTATTTCTTTAGCTATTTCTGCTGGTTGGAAAATAAATTACTGCTCGATATTTGCAGGCTTGTCAAGGGAAAAATAGTTGTTCTGTTGGTGTTTCAAATGCAGTCTTCGGAGGTGACCCTTGCCATGGCATTGTGAAAACATTGGCTGTACAGGCAAGATGTACTGCACTAATGATGGGGTTTGCTTCTGCGTCCAAGTAAATACAGTCTTACCAATGGGAGTGAACATCCTAACTTGCATTTGTCCTTCACCCTTAGTTGTATATTGGAATTAGTAGTTCTGCTTCCATTCAAAATTCTTGCTGACAATTTAATGTATTATGGCCTTTTTAATAAACACTTTTTGGTGGTCCCTAATAGTTCTCTAAATCCCATTTGATATTTGCATCAATCTTTTTCACTACTTCTTTTTAATAAACACTATTTGGTGATCCCTAATAATTCTCTAAATTCCATTTGATGTTTACATCAATCTTTTTCACAAGTTACATTTACTTGTTTCTATCATTTCCATAATTCAGGATAGTGTTATTCCTAGGTCTGACTATATAGCCTTGCATACTTAGGTGTTCTCTGTTTTGGTTAATATGCTTTTTCTTTCCTCTTTTTTTTTTTTTTTTTTGGGCCATTACTGTAGAGAAGGGAAGGTTCAAACGTAGTTTATTTCACTTAAAAGACCTGTGGTCATATCATTAGGTTATAAAGTCATTGATATCTTTTTAATTTGAAATATTCTCTTGAAAATTTTTACCAAAATTTACAAGTTTTTTTTTTTCTTTTTCCTATATATGGCATCCTTAGTGTCTAAAGTGACACGAAATACCTACTTTTTATGTTTTTGGAAATTACTTATTATAAATTCAAGTTCTGCACTCAAAATTTAAAATGTGTAAAATGAATTTAAAACATATTCTATTTACTCATTGTAGCATAACTATGAAGCTTGTTTGAAGTGTATTTTGTTCACAATCATAGATAGATTTTTCAGTTAAATATTGTGATCTTAATCCAAGCCTTTATATTCTTTCTATCCAAGAAAGTTTTTGGTTTACTCTTCAAAGAAAAAATTTATTGGAGATGAATTCCACGAAGTCTTAGATTTGTTGTGATTTTATTGTTTTGTGGATAGTCTATATGTGTTTTGAATAAGTTCAAATGGGAAAAGGAAAATAATAATGATCTTTTTAAAAAATTACAAAAATGTCACTAGTTAATCTTGTCTCTCGAAGGGGTAAGGTTATTAGTGCCTGATCTCGTCCCTTGAAGAGACGAGGTCGTTATTTTATGAATTGACCTTGTCTCTTAAAGAGATAATCTCATCTCTTTCTCTTCAAGAGACGAGGTCGATCCACAAAATAATAATCTCGTCTCTTGAAGAGACGAGGTCAATATAAATTATTTGCCCCATTTCTTTAGAAGACGAGATCAGTTAAAATTTTCTCGTATCGCCACATACCTCATAAATCAGTCTTTTTTTACATTAATTATTATGACATGTTAAAATCATACACAAGCAGATATATAAATCATTCATCTTTTGAACTTTTAAATTTAATCCATTTATTCACAGTTTCAAACCTAATCCATTCAATCATAATAGTTTTGTGAAACCTTTCACCATAAACATAATAAAAAACTCATAAAACATAATATGAAGTGATTGCTGTCACGCCCCGAGGGTATTCTAATAATAATAATCAAGAACCACTCGATTAACATTATTAGATTACCTTCTAGGAATGACATGATTTTCAAAAACAGGATCTTTTAGTTGCTTGGATGGAATAAACAAACATATATAAGATGTTAATTAGTAAACAACTACACAAACTACTATATTACAGATCATACGCTTCAGAATTCCTTACAACCTAAACTGATGATTCTAATGCACATTACATGCACCATAAGATTATTACAGATATAGATATTCTAATTCTATACTAAACTTTAAACTTCTGGCTTCTATTTCCTTACCGGGACCATGCTCCTGCTAGTAATGAGCCACGGTCGCAGAGTGAACCTGAAAGGACTGTGGGAGTGTGAGCTAAAACACGAGCTCAGTGAATAACCAGAACTTATTACACATAGCATACAAGTTATTAATCAATCATATGGAATGCAGCAATCACACAAATGAACATTACAAGCTTGGATAACCCGGAATCCAAGCAGGATGAAGATTTACGCCCTCCCATCGGGGTTGAAGGATCCAATCTATGGTCCACCTACCCAGGAGAGACTTAAGCTTTCAGGAAATAACAATCTCAATTTAGTTATCTCTTTATACTTATCATGTTTCATTATTTATTTCCTGCTTAGCTTTAGAAACTCCACTAAGTGTTAGTTATTCTCACGTAATACCATAAGCGGCGTCCTTCGTTTACCATGTAGTTCTTATGGTACTAACAGAACAAAAGTAATCTTGCAATTAACTACTAGCCCTCTGGCCTAGATAATTCAAGCCTTACCAGAGATCCGAGAACTAACACGTAGTAGGCTACCACTTACTCAATGCTTGTTATGCATAGTATGTAATGCATGATTTATTTACATTAAGGTACCAGTAGTTTTTAGTCAATTTAGGGGTGATCAAGCAATACAGACACTCACTGGCTACTACATACATTATCAAGATACACGCAATTTTTGGTTATCACTTATTTTAGAGTGACATAGCAATCAATGGAATACAATACATATTTTCACAAAACAATCACCAATTCTTTATTATCTTTTATTTAAGTTCACTACTGTACAAGCACAACCAATGTAATAAGACTGAGTCACTCACCTGCCCATCCTATTCAATCGTAGTAATCTTCAGGTAGGTACTCTCCAATACCCGAATCACCTATTGAGATAAATAATAATATAATTATTAAAATTCCAAACTATACAAATTAGCTATTTATGTGTCATATTGGTCGGTTGGGTTTCTGTTTTATTTTCAGCTAATTCTTTCGACATAACTCTAATTTCTAGATTCTTGTACTCTCCATTATCTTTTAAATTATTAATAAATTTTTCTTATAGAGTATATATATTCTTATACTCATAAATTTGGATTATTTAAATTTCCATTGTTATCTATTTATATACAAATATGCTAGTATAAACTTAGTATTTACTACTCATAGTTTATACATATATTTATTTTACTAAGAAAACATATCTGTTAATAAAAGAATTTTATTAACTTTATTATAACTATTTTCGAAATTATTTTTCTAAAGAAATTTCTTTTTAGATGAATAATATTTAAACACTCTCTTATTTAATAAAGTCATAAAAAAAAAAAATTTTATTTTTTAAATTTAAATAAATAAATAAAATGATTTTTGGATTTAATACTATTATATTATAATATTACTATTACTAATTCAGAAAATAATTAAATGCAGGAAAACAATTAGTAAACGTTCTAAAATTATTTAAATAATTAATTAGTATATACTTATGTATACTTAAATTCGTTTTTCTTCTCTTCTGGCCGAGGCGTGCACGGGGTGCGTACGCCCGTACAAAGTTGCTTGGCAGAGGGCTGCACGGGCATGAGTACGCCCGTACAAAGCTGCGAGCAGAGAGCTACACGGGGTTAAGTACGCCCGTGCAAAGCTCTGGTTGAGGGGTATATGGGCTAGTACGCCCGTACAAAACGCTGTATAAGGTTTGTACGCCCGTACAACGTTCTGGATGAGAGGTTGTACGCCCGTACAACGAGCCTGGGCTCATCGGGAAGTACTGTTCATCGTCTTCTCCGATGAGTTATGTCCATTTCCGACGAATCCCGACGTCAAAACATCGTGATTTTAGTTCCAAAAGACTCCTAATGACTTAATAAACTTATATATCCAAGAATCATAATCTAAAAACAACATGCTATTCATGTTCTCAAATCATTAAGCTCGGCTAGGGTTTAGGAAAAATACCTTCGTTGTGGCGTTCCGATGAGATTCGAAGCTTCTAGCTACCTTGGTTAGCTTCCTAAGATGTTTATAAATCAGTATACATCCTTAAAATTGAAAGAATACTCACGGAATAAGATCGACTCACCTTAAGCTCGTTCTTAAGCGTTTTTCCCAGATTTTGTTCGAATTTTCGAACTCGATGATTATGGGCGTTTAACAATCTGTTCCTAAGTTGGTTCTACTCCTAATGATATGTAAATGTGTTCTGGAAAGTTTGAGGAGTTTGGATTTCATTTGTTTGTCCGTCCGAGTTCGTTTGCTCATTTATGTATATATAACGAATGCGAGTTTGAGCCGCATTCCTCCGTGATATCTGATACAAATTGCTCTTGTTTGATATCCATTGCTTCCCTTGTTTGATTGTAATTAAGGCAAGGATGATCTGGCACAATTTCATTTGTTTTGTAGAGGAGTTGGATTGACTTTTGGCAAATGATTTGAAGAAAAACCGGCTCACATCTCTCAAGGACATCACAGCCCTTCAATCTTGGATAAAAACGTCTCCAGCAAGCCGAATTGATATATATATATATATATATATTATAATAGTTAGATGTTTTTAGTTAAGTTTTCGGGTAGTTTAATACACTATTAGGGTATATTTTAGCTTATATAGTACATATACATATACAAGATTTTTAATGAATCCAATGAAATGTTTAGTTTAACAAAAAGTACAATTTTAAACTTTAATAAAACGTATCTAATTGTCTAAGAAAAATTCATCCACGCGATTTGAATTTGAAAAGCCTCTCGGGTCAATTTTCGTTTCAGGCTCCAAGGGCTTTAGAAACCCTAATTTGGTTATTGGTATGACTCGATTTTATATTTGAAGTCTAAATCTCAAGTTATACATCAATTTATGTTTTTATTGGGTATTTATAATCCTAACCGTTTATCCTGAAATCACAATTTCCTAACTAAAACCCTATCAAGTAATTTATGTAATATTACTACTAATATATAGGCTATACTAGTTATATATATTAGATTTGGATACTCACTATGAAATCTTATCAAAGTAATTTATTACTGACTAAAACTCTCAAATTTTAGGGTTCCAATCTAAATATAGGTTCATTACTAAACCTTGTTTTAATTCCCGGTCTCTATCAGATATTAAGGTAATCACTTAATATTCATATTTAGGTTTTCCTATATATCCCATCAAAGATTCGGGTTTAGGATTGGAGTTTCCTTTGATCAAGATTTGAATTATTAACTCGGAATACTAAATCTTGTTTTTGGAATCACTTGAGGTTCAAGAATTCCTTTTATAAAGTCTATGAGTTCCAAACCGATCAAATTAGAGGATCTATCTAAACTAGGGTTTCTAATTAACTCTTAGGTTACTAGTCGACTTCATAATTTCTAATTTAGGGTCAGATCTTATGATGGAAGTATTCGGGGTTTACATTTTCTCCCCCCCTTAAAATAAGCTTTGTCCTCAAAGCTTGAGAGCGTACCTGGATTTTCGAACAGCTGTGGATAATTCTTCTTGATTTCCTCTTCCAACTCCCAAGTTACTTCTTCAGTCCAAGGATCCCATAGCACTTTGACGTAGTGGATTTCTTTATTTCTGAGAACTTGAACCTTCTTGTCTAGGATTCGGATAGGGTGCTTTTCATAAGTCAAGTTCTCTTTCAGATCAATTGGTTCCAGCTCAACAATCTTATCTGGATTTGGTACATACTTCTTAGTACCGACACATGAAAAACATTATGTATACCAGATAGTTTGGGTGGCAAAGCAAGACGATACGCTAGATTTCCCACTCGTTCCAGTATTTCAAATGGCCCTACGTATCTCGGACTTAGCTTTCCTTTTACTTGTCTATGGCGAAGACTTTTTATTGGCTTACTTTCAGGTAAACATGTTCTCCTCCTTAAATTCTAGTTCCCGTCTTTTCAAATCTGCCCAGCTTTCTGTCTATCTGGGCTTCTTTCATCCTTCTTTTTATCACTGAAACCTTGTTGATTGTTTCTTGAATCAGTTCGGGTCCAACTAGTACTCTTTCCATATTATCCCAGAATAATGGAGATCGACACTTTCTACCATATAAAGCTTCATAAGGTGGCATCCCTATACTTGAATGGTAGCTATTATTGTATGCAAATTCCACTAGTGGTAAATGTTGATCCCAATTTCCTTTAAATTCCAAGATACATGATCTCAACATATCTTCCATTGTCTGAATTGTTCTTTCTGTTGTCCATCGGTCTGGGGATGATAGGCCGTACTAAACCTCAACTGAGTTCCCAATGCTTTTTGTAATCCTTGCCAGAATCTTGAAACAAACCGTGGATCTCGATCTGACACTATATTAGCTGGTATCCCATGTAATCTCACAATTTCCTTTAAATATAACCGGGCCAACTTTTCCAAAGGATAGGTCATATTGATTGGCAAGAAATGGGCTGATTTAGTGAGTCTATCCACAATAACCCAAATAGCATCATAACCTGCACTTGTCTTAGGTAACGAACACACAAAATCCATAGATATTTGATCCCATTTCCATTCTGGAATAGACAATGGTTTCAACAATCCTCCTGGTTTTTGATGTTCCGCTTTTACCCTCTGACATATTCACATGGCACGAATTGAGCAATATCATTTTTCATCCCGTTCCACCAATATGCACTCTTAGCTCTTGGTAGGTCTTAGTTTCACCTGGGTGTACGGTATATCCAGAATAGTGTGCTTCATTCATTATTTCTTTCCTCAAACTTTCATCACGGGGTACACACAATCTTTTTCATCTTTAATACTCCATTTTCATCTATTTGAAAATCCTTGTATTTCCCTTGGGATATTCTTTTGATGATTGTCTGCAATTCTTCATCCCTTCCTTGAGCCTCTTTTATTCGTTGTAGTAAAGTGGGTTCCAAGGTTAAGCTGCTCAGTTCTGCGTTCAGACCTTGTATTGAAAATTCCAACCTTAAATTTTCAAATTCCCTAATGAGCTCTTTCTGTTCTGTCAACATTGAGGCTACTTCTCCATAATTTTTACGGCTCAAAGCATCGGCTACCGCATTTACCTTGCCAGGATGATAGTTGATAGTTAAATCATAGTCTTTGATTAACTCCAACCATCTACGTTGCCTCATGTTCAATTCCTTCTGGGTGAATATATATTTTAAGCTCTGATGATCTGTGTATATTTCACACTTCTGCCCGTACAAATAATGACGCCAAATTTTAAGTGCAAAGATGATAGCCGCTAATTCTAGATCATGAGTAGGGTAATTCATCTCATGTGGTTTTAACTGTCTAGAAGCATAGGCTATCACTTTCCCATTCTGCATTAATACACATCCCAAACCATTCTTGGATGCATCACTATAAATAGTGTAAGGATCCTGATCATTGGGCAGAACTAGTATTGGTGCAGAAACCAGTCTCTTTTTCAACTCCTGGAAACTCCATTCACGTTTCTCATTCCATACAAACTTTTCATTCTTTTTGGTCAATTGCGTCAGTGGTCGTGCAATTCTTGAGAAATCTTGTACGAATTTCCGATAATATCCTGCCAATCCTAAGAAGCTTCTTATCTCGGTAACAGTTCCAGGTCTTTTCCATTCCACAATAGCCTTAATCTTAGCAGGATCAACCGAAATTCCATCTCCTGACACAATATGTCCTAGAAAGGATATACTTTTGAGCCAAAACTCACATTTGGACAACTTGGCATAAAGCTGATTGCTTTGTAGTATCTGCAATACGGTTCTTAAATGTTCATCATGTTGTTCCTCTGTAACCGAGTATATTAGTATGTCATCTATGAAGACAATCACACAAACATCCAATAAAGGTTTGAAAACGCGATTCATAAGTCCATAAAAACAGCAGGTGCATTTGTCAATCCAAATGGCATAACTAGGAATTCATAATGACCATACCTAGTTCGGAATGCCGTTTTTGGTATATCTTCTGCCTTGATTCGGATTTGATGATATCCAGATTTCAAATCAATTCGAGAAAACACCTTTGCTCCCTTTAATTGATCGAAAAGATCGTCAATTCGGGGCAAAGGATATCTGTTCTTAATGGTTACTCGGTTTAGTTCTCTGTAGTCAATACAGAGTCTCATGGAACCGTCTTTCTTCTTGACAAACAGTACCGGTGCTCCCCATGGTGACACACTTGGTCTGATAAATCCTTTATCCATCAATTCTTGTAATTGCACCTTTAGTTCCTTCAATTCTACTGGTGCCATGCGATATGGAGCTTTTGATACCGGTTCTGTCCCAGGTATCAATTCAATCGAAAACTCCACTTCTCTATGTGGGGGTAATCCTGGTAATTCATCAGGAAATACTTCTGGATAGTCGCATACTGTTCTGATAGTATGAACATCTATCTTCTTGGATTCATCCTCAATCGTTCCATGATTATCCCCGCTTGATTCCATATCTATTTCATTTTCACCCTCTATGGTCATCATTCGCCCTTCGACTTTCTTGAGGACTTCCCCTTTAAACTCTTTTCTTTCTCCTTGGTCATTCATAAAAGATATTGTCTTAAGACGACAATCGACTTTTGCTTTTACAGCAGTCAGCCATGTCATACCTAAGATAACATCATATTTTTGGATGTCCACCAAAATTAAGTTAGCAAAGGATTTCTGTCCCCCAATTTCTAATGGATATCCCTTCATAGTTTCACGAGCCATCACTAAATCTCCTGTGGGTGTAGTAACTCCTAGTTCCTTAGTCATGGTCTCGATGGGATATTCCAATCTCCTTGCTAATCCAGTATTGATAAAAGAATGTGTTGCTCCCGTATCAAATAAAGCATAAGCAGGTTGACCATTCAATTGGATTGTTCCTAATTATTAAACATAGGTTATTATTCTCTACAAGAATGTTTGTTTATCCAAGTAGGGTTATACCAACTAAACTACTTAAATAAACAATTAATTATCAAATTAAGTACCTGCAATGAGATTATCGTCTGGATCAGCTTCATCCCACACATTTTCTCCATCCTCCTCTTCTATTTCTCCTTCCTCAATTGGGGTTCCTTGCATAGCATATACCCTTGCTGCTGTCACGGCTTTGCTATACTAGCATTTCCATTCTTAGGTCCAGTTGTATTGGCAATGCCTTTAGGATTGGAAGATCCAGCAACTGCATTCACTCGTTGTGGACAATGAGTTGATATATGTCCAATCTTCTTACAAATGAAACAAGTTGCACTACTTTTCTTTGGGCATGCGAAGACCATATGTCCACTTTCACCACAGTAATAACATTTTTGTTGTAGATGTGGACAGTTCCTCGGGTAATGAGCTCCCTTACATTTCCAGCACGAAACATTTTCAACATTCCTATTTTTCACATTTCCCATAGGTTTAAAGAATCTCTTTTTCTTAGGAACAAAACTTGTCCCTGCTTCCTCAAACACTCTTTTACCAAATGTCAATCCTCGTTTTCTATATCTTTCAACTTCATACTTCTTGGCACGTTCAATGGTTCTGGCCTTCTCAATCATGGCTGCAAAGTTGGAAATTTCAAACTCGGCTAGTCTCCTTTGAAAATTGGGTTCTAATCCTGCCATGAAAGTTTGCCTCTTTAATTCGTCGCTATCTTATAAGCATCTGGTGCAAATTGGAGCAACCGATTGAATTCGTGCTCATACTCATCAATTGTCTTACTGCCTTGTGTTAGATTCATCAGGTCAGTACTGTACTTTGCTTTTAAACTGCTGGGAAAATATTCATTAGAAATTCCTGTTTGAACGTTTCCCAACTGATGGGTTGAGGCAATGTCCTTTGTTTAGAGTTCCACCATAATCTCGCTCTCAACCGAAGCAAATAAGTTCCATACGGTACTCTTAAAGCTTCCGGTACCTGGAATACATCAAGAGATCGTTCAATCTGGGCTAGCCAATCTTCAGCTTCTTCGGGCTTCCCAGGTAATCCTTCAAAGTACCGATTGCATTTGATAAATTCAGGCAATACATTTCTTTGAGGACGCAATGGTGGTGGCGGTGGTAATTCTGGTTCATATCTTATTGGTCCTTGTACCTCAGCCGCCGATTCATTTGGATTCACCGGTCCATTTTCTTGAAATTGAGCAGGTGTAGTATATCTTTCATTCCTCCCAGTGTTCACAGGAGGAGCTTCTGGTACTTCAGTTGGAGGTACCGCATGTGTAGCTCGCATATTTTGTAGAGCTTGTAAAATTAGCACATTTTGTTGTTGCAGGTTTTTCAACACATCCTCTAGTGGATTTGAGGTGGTGGAGGGCATTTGTTGGAGAATTTTCAAATATCCTTGCATTTCTACCCCTGCCTCTTCCTCTTGGCATTCTAGTATCATAAAACATATTACTTGAGTCAATCATAAAACTCATACCCAAAGAAAGATTACAAGTAATCATACATATTTCACATCCATACTTCATAATCAAAACACACATGATATTATATAATTAGTGCTTTATATACAACCAAAATTTGCACTAACACTAGTTCTATGTTCTCTTTATCCACTACAGGGATTATCGTGCTTCATACTACATATCTCATATAACAGTAAGTTCATCAAAACAGTACATCAGTTATATTATCTATCAAGGCATATATCAAGGCTACTCTATGGGCTAGGGTACAGAGGTCCCTTGCCCTTGTCCCGAGGGCCCAACTGTGGATAGTGATCCTCCTCCTCTGAACCACTATCATCACTCTCCATCCTCCCTCTACTCCCTGGTGGTGCTAAAGTCAGATTGGTATCCATCATCCGGATACCTTTAGTAGCAGGTCTCCTCATAACATCAGAAGGTGTCACATCTTCCTCAATCCACCCCCATGAGCAGTCCCAGTCCAATGAGCATAATTATAATTGGAGACAAATTTTTCTGCTTCCTTCCTTCTCTTTTTGCCTTCTTTTTCATCTATCATAGCTGTAGTCACACTTTGCATAACCACTGTGGTCTGCATAGCTGCTTGTCTTCTTTTATTAGCTGACCTCCTAATGGACTGAGTCTCATCTTCCTCTTCTGGTATGATAGGGGGCCTGTTTGTCAAAACACTTCTG
Source organism: Combretum micranthum (assembly GCA_024138025.1). NCBI lineage: Eukaryota > Viridiplantae > Streptophyta > Magnoliopsida > Myrtales > Combretaceae > Combretum > Combretum micranthum. The sequence goes on from JAMXBD010001027.1 coordinate 383,091, forward strand.
GGGAAATGGCTTCTGATCACATGTGTCAGCATCCTCTCATCATCAGGAGCAGTATCCTCCCGGACTAAGGCATGATCATACCTGATATCATGTGCATATACCCAATCACCTCCAATAGGAATCCAGATCCTAAAGTCTGGAAGATCAGGTCTCACTGATCGGGCTGACACAATGAAGGCTATATTATCAATCTCTATGCCTCCACCCTTCTGGATGATCAATCTCTCAAACCTGTAGAGGGTTTCTACGGCTGTGCCATTATCTGGAAAAGCTCTTTCTACTAAAAACAACCAAGTCTTCAACATGGGTTGTAAACCTTTCTTCCAAGTGCTAAAAATTTCATCCAGGGTCTTTGTAATGCCAGACAATGCCAAATCTTCTACTAAGACTCGGAGTCGGCGCCTATAATCTGTAAGGGTTTCCTCCTCCATCATGCTAAAGATTTGCCATTTAATATGACAAACTGCGGGATTGGACTGCACACAATAAAATTTGTATGATTAGCAATCACACAGATTTTATTCCTAATTGTGCATCTAATTCTACTAATAACTACCCACTAACTCAATGGTTCTATTTGTGTCTAAATTGGTATTTTTAACTGCACATTTACTAATTCAACTTCTTACATATATTTGTTTTTCCTATACCAGCAACCATGCTCTGATACCAACTTAAATCTGTCACGCCCCGAGGGTACTCTAATAATAATAATCAAGAACCACTCGATTAACATTATTAGATTACCTTCTAGGAATGACATGATTTTCAAAAACAGGATCTTTTAGTTGCTTGGATGGAATAAACAAACATATATAAGATGTTAATTAGTAAACAACTATCACAAACTACTATATTACAGATCATACGCTTCAGAATTCCTTACAACCTAAACTGATGATTCTAATGCACATTACATGCACCATAAGATTATTACAGATATAGATATTCTAATTCTATACTAAACTTTAAACTTCTGGCTTCTATTTCCTTACCGGGACCATGCTCCTGCTAGTAATGAGCCACGGTCGCAGAGTGAACCTGAAAGGACTGTGGGAGTGTGAGCTAAAACACGAGCTCAGTGAATAACCAGAACTTATTACACAAGCATACAAGTTATTAATCAATCATATGGAATGCAGCAATCACACAAATGAACATTACAAGCTTGGATAACCCGGAATCCAAACAGGATGAAGATTTACGCCCTCCCATCGGGGTTGAAGGATCCAATCTATGGTCCACCTACCCAGGAGAGACTTAAGCTTTCAGGAAATAACAATCTCAATTTAGTTATCTCTTTATACTTATCATGTTTCATGATTTATTTCCTGTTTAGCTTTAGAAACTCCACTAAGTGTTAGTTATCTCACGTAATACCATAAGCGGCGTCCTTCGTTTACCATGTAGTTCTTATGGTACTAACAGAACAAAGGTAATCTTGCAATTAACTACTAGCCCTCTGGCCTAGATAATTCAAGCCTTACCAGAGATCCGAGAACTAACACGTAGTAGGCTACCACTTACTCAATGCTTTTTATGCATAGTATGTAATGCATGATTTATTTACATTATGGTACCAGTAGTTTTTAGTCAATTTGGGGTGATCAAGCAATACAGACATTCAATTACATACTACATACATTATCAAGATACACGCAATTGTATTATCACTTATTTTAGAGTGACATGGCAATCAATGGAATACAATAACACATTTCACAAACAGATCACCAATTTTTATTATCTTTTATTTAAGTTCACTATTAGTACAAACACAATCAATGTAATAAGACTGAGTCACTCACCTGCCCATCCTATTCAATCGTAGTAATCTTCAGGTAGGTCCTCTCCAATACCCGAATCACCTATTGAGATAAATAATAATATAATTATTAAAATTCCAAACTATACAAATTAGCTATTTATGTGTCCTATTGGTCGGTTGGGTTTCTGTTTTATTTTCAGCTAATTCTTTCGACATAACTCTAATTTCTAGATTCTTGTACTCTCCATTATCTTTTAAATTATTTAATAAATTTTTCTTATAGAGTATATATATTTATACTCATAAATTTGGATTATTTAAATTTCCATTGTTATCTATTTATATACAAATATGCTAGTATAAACTTAGTATTTACTACTCATAGTTTATACATATATTTATTTTACTAAGAAAACATATCTGTTAATAAAAGAATTTTATTAACTTTATTATAACTATTTTCGAAATTATTTTTCTAAAGAAATTTCTTTTTAGATGAATAATATTTAAACACTCTCTTATTTAATAAAGTCATAAAAAAAAAAAATTTATTTTTTTAAATTTAAATAAATAAATAAATAAATGATTTTTGGATTTAATACTATTATATTATAATATTACTATTACTAATTCAGAAAATAATTAAATGCAGGAAAACAATTAGTAAACGTTCTAAAATTATTTAAATAATTAATTAGTATATACTTATGTATACTTAAATTCGTTTTTCTTCTCTTCTGGCCGAGGCGTGCACGGGGTGCGTACGCCCGTACAAAGTTGCTTGGCAGAGGGCTGCACGGGCATGAGTACGCCCGTACAAAGCTGCGAGCAGAGAGCTACACGGGGTTAAGTACGCCCGTGCAAAGCTCTGGTTGAGGGGTATATGGGCTAGTACGCCCGTACAAAACGCTGTATAAGGTTTGTACGCCCGTACAACGTTCTGGATGAGAGGTTGTACGCCCGTACAACGAGCCTGGGCTCATCGGGAAGTACTGTTCATCGTCTTCTCCGATGAGTTATGTCCATTTCCGACGAATCCCGACGTCAAAACATCGTGATTTTAGTTCCAAAAGACTCCTAATGACTTAATAAACTTATATATCCAAGAATCATAATCTAAAAACAACATGCTATTCATGTTCTCAAATCATTAAGCTCGGCTAGGGTTTAGGAAAAATACCTTCGTTGTGGCGTTCCGATGAGATTCGAAGCTTCTAGCTACCTTGGTTAGCTTCCTAAGATGTTTATAAATCAGTATACATCCTTAAAATTGAAAGAATACTCACGGAATAAGATCGACTCACCTTAAGCTCGTTCTTAAGCGTTTTTCCCAGATTTTGTTCGAAATTTTCGAACTCGATGATTATGGGCGTTTAAAATCTGTTCCTAAGTTGGTTCTACTCCTAATGATATGTAAATGTGTTCTGGAAAGTTTGGGAGTTTGGATTTCATTTGTTTGTCCGTCCGAGTTCGTTTGCTCATTTATGTATATATAACGAATGCGAGTTTGAGCCGCATTCCTCCGTGATATCTGATACAAATTGCTCTTGTTTGATATCCATTGTTTCCCTTGTTTGATTGTAATTAAGGCAAGGATGATCTGGCACAATTTCATTTGTTTTGTAGAGGAGTTGGATTGACTTTTGGCAAATGATTTGAAGAAAAACCGGCTCACATCTCTCAAGGACATCACAGCCCTTCAATCTTGGATAAAAACGTCTCCAGCAAGCCGAATTGATATATATATATATATTTATAATAGTTAATATTGTTTATTAGGTTTTCGGGTAGTTTAATACACTATTAGGGTATTTTAGCTTATATAAGTACATATACATATACAAGATTTTTAATGAATCCAATGAAGTGTTTAGTTTAACAAAAAGTACAATTTTAAACTTTAATAAAACGTATCTAATTGTCTAAGAAAAATTCATCCCACGCGATTTGAATTTGAAAAGCCTCGGGTCAATTTTCGTTTCAGGCTCCAAGGGCTTTAGAAAACCCTAATTTGGTTATTGGTATGACTCGATTTTATATTTGAAGTCTAAATCTCAAGTTATACATCAATTTATGTTTTTATTGGGTATTTATAATCCTAACCGTTTATCCTGAAATCACAATTTCCTAACTAAAACCCTATCAAGTAATTTATGTAATATTACTACTAATATATAGGCTATACTAGTTATATATATTAGATTTGGATACTCACTATGAAATCTTATCAAAGTAATTTATTACTGACTAAAACTCTCAAATTTTAGGGTTCCAATCTAAATATAGGTTCATTACTAAACCTTGTTTTAATTCCCGGTCTCTATCAGATATTAAGGTAATCACTTAATATTCATATTTAGGTTTTCCTATATATCCCATCAAAGATTCGGGTTTAGGATTGGAAGTTTCCTTTGATCAAGATTTGAATTATTAACTCGGAATACTAAATCTTGTTTTTGGAATCACTTGAGGTTCAAGAATTCCTTTTATAAAGTCTATGAGTCCAAACCGATCAAATTTAGAGTATCTATCTAAACTAGGGTTTCTAATTAACTCTTAAGGTTACTAGTCGACTTCATAATTTCTAATTTAGGGTCATATCTTATGATGGAAGTATTCGGGGTTTACATTGCATTAATGTTCTGTTATTTACTCCAACAGTATATGAAAATTCTACATATAACAAATATAAAAGATAAGAATCTATATACAACAATAATTAAAGATGAAAATCTATGTAAACTTTACTGCTAGGTGCTTTGCTTCTCTTGTCCCCACTTGATAAAAGTTCAAGGAAATGGTATATGTTGGTGGATATCCTAACAGGAATGCTCCATAGATGGATCAACCCGTGTGAGCATGTCATTCCCATCTCCACCACCAACACTATAAGGATGAAATGGGACACGCTTTAGATCCACTTGAGTGAGTCCCTCTCCCATATCATGTAGCAGTGACTATCACCTCTTTTGTGGAGCAAGAGGAGTGTCGAACTCGGTGTATGAGATGTTTAGCATTGGGGCCTCTGCCAAATGACCATATTATAATGATGATGGACCAGGCTTGTCATGATGGAACTGTGAATGGCCATACTCATCAAGTACGTGCATGTGAGGGTCAAGACTCGTCTCTGATATCCGAAGCTCGTATTCCCCCTCACTCTTGATCCTAACCTTGACCTCGACCCCTACCCAGTCCCATCTCACACCTACCTCATTGTGGCCGTTGTCTCCATATATGCTGAGGCTGAGTCCTCTGGTATTGGTGCCGGTGCCGATGCTAATGCAGGTGCAGGTGTTGGCGTTGGCGTTGAATCATTCAAATTAAGCCTCATGAACTCCTCTACTACACGAATGACATCTTGTGCAATGGTAGGAGTGCTCTCCACTGAAATGTCGAGGACACTGTAAATGAAATTCGCTTGCAAGCAAGAGCAAACATTTAGATTAGTAAATATCACACACAATATATATCCATATATAGTTTATATGGTCATTGAACTTACCATATATTGAATAATGGCCCTTGTTCGACTGATCCAGCGCCTCATGATCGCATGGTACCGATCGAAATAATCTTCAAATATGCTAGTGAGGATATTTGCAATCTTGACAATGCAATCACGCCTGCCATCCCACTCTGCTACCTACCTGGTGTGCTTTGCCACCTAGTTCCACTTGGAATGCCCTTGTAAGTCCAGCTTATGCATGACTCTCATATCCGTTGGAAGGTTTGGGATTCCCTAGAAAATACCATACTATCTAAGCACCATGTCTGTATAGTAGTTCTCAACAATGTAAAAGCAAATCATGGGATCCAGCTTTCGCCATATATCACTGCCAACCTGGCAGGGAATCCATAATAACATAGTAGGAGTCCTAAATAACCTGTTCAACAAAAAAGTATACTTCACATTAGTGAAAATAATGAAATTATCTACATGTGAACACATAGAACATATAAAACAATACTTGGCTAGGAATCTGTCTATTGAAACACCACCTACACTCAACAATTGATGTGGCAGGGATCAAGTGACATCAAATATGGCTCCCTAATAACTAATGAGTGTGTACCCTGCGATAATTATTGTGATCTGTCGATGCAGCGGGCAAATATATGTGAAGTGCTTCTAGGCCCCAATGGGCACTTGATACGTTGTTCCACCTCTCAAACTTCTTTGCAACAAACGTTGTCAGCAACTTTCCCAAATTCATTGCTTCACTCACGTCTTGTCTTTTCTTGTTGAATATCGAGTTGCAATTGTAAAAAGCTTCTTTCACTAATGCTGCTATAGATAAGCACCAAGCATCTTTTAGAACGAAATTGTAACTTTCGGCCATGTTTGTTGTACCAATTCCAAACCTTATGTTTTCATCATAAGATAAAGTCCGCATGTATGGATGCAACTCGCGAAAATATCTCAATGTCCATGGACTACTTTACTTTGCTGCATTGAAGTAACCATGGAACTTTCTCATCTAGGTTTGGTATGTTGCTCTTTTTACTAATTCCTTACTTTTCACCTTTGAGTTGAAGTTGCTAATAACATGTCTGATACACCACTGCTGAGGCCAACCTCTAGGCCACACGGCATTTTTACCTTCAACTACACTCTTGATACTGGCATGTCGATCGGATATCAAGCAAACGTTTGGACGATCCTTGATAACTTGTTATAGCAATTTTGCAAGGAACCAACTCCATGTATCCTCTTTCTCTCCATGGACAAGAGCATAATTTAGTGCAACGATATGATTTGCCCCATCTACTGCTACTACGATGAGCAATTTTCTGCTTGTACTTGCCATACATAAAGGTGCCATCAACTGTGACCATGGGTCTGCAAACTAATAGATATAACTTAGTTCACTGATATCAATCTTTTATAACTAAATTGAAGCATGTATCCAAAACATACTTGCAGTATTGGAACACTTTAATGCAAGGAGCAAATATCCAAAAGAGTTTATTGAGGAAGATGTGTCCTACTGTATATGAATCCATAGTTCTCCACTCAACTTTTTTCCTAGATTTGCCTCTGTTATCATGTTAAGTATATGCGAGAGCTCTACATATGACTCTTTCCAGCTTTCATACACCTGCTCAATAGCTTTTTGCTTTCGCTCACGAATTCTCTTCATATGGACATTGTACTCAAGCTCTTTCAAGATGGTCAATTGGAGGTCATTCGCCCTCACATCTAGAGAATTACGAATCTCCAATATAATGCACCTAGATATGCCAGTGGAGTCCAACTAGTGATTTCATCCAAGCGAGAGTGGGGTCCTTCATATTTAGTGATGTGAAACCACCCACTATGCTTCTTCTGACTACCTTTGAATCTTCACTTGCAATCTGTATTATGGATATCAGTACATTTAACTATTCATGAACTTGGATTCGAGTCAACTACCTTGAAATTATAATGATTCGATATGTGCCACATTCTAACTTCTTGTATGAGATGATCTTTAGTCTCGAATCGCATCCCAATCTTGAATTCATCACTGAAACTCCAATTTTTAGTACTCATTTCCTGCTCATCATTAAATACAGCATAACCACTGCTAACGTCAATAGTGAAAAACGGTACTGGCATTGAGCTCCCAACTACATCAATGTCTGTAGGGGCCACAAAACGATGCCAGACATTTCTATTACGTTATACCCCAGTATTAACATCTTCTTGGGGAAAAGATTTCACTTTATCATTTCCATCATCATCATAGTTGTCATTGGATCCACTTGTTGAGGAGTCTGGCATTACATCAGTAGTGTGACCACATGTCCAACTAGGTGCACTAATTTCAAAGTTGCCCATTTGTACCTTTGTGCTACCTCTTTTCTGAATTGAAGTAGAGTTTGAATCTACCTACCTTTGGCTGCTAATACTTTCATCATTACCCACTTCCCCTACATGTGCCCGTGGCAATTCGTTCTCAAATATCTACACATATACAAGCATTGGCCCTTCAATGTACACTAACATCTCCTGTGTAGCAATATCATCAGTCACTGGAATAACATCATAGCGTAGCATCCTAACTCCAATAGCTATCTTATGATATAGCTCCACTCGATATGTTAATCTATTTACCTTAAGTCTGTTGCAAATGATGCCAAGTATTTGCTCATATGTTGAGTTCGTACTAATACTGACCATAGCAATTGGCTGCTTATCATAACCAAAACTATCATTCCCCTCCACAATGTTGCCATGAGCATATAGTAAAAACTTAACCTTATCTGTTTCGTCACCTACCCTGTCATCTCATAAAACATAGGGTAAATGTCACGCCCCAATGGGTACCCTAAACGTGATAGTCCGCCACACTCAATATTAAAGCTTAAGTATGACAACCTTAACCATTCCCAAAAGCTTTTATATTAAGTGTAAGGCGTACTTTCACAACTTTAGAGGACCATATATGGAATTATGAAGCTTAAGGAGATATAGAAACATATTAAGAAAAGAGGATTCACAATAATTATTCATTCATGGCAAAGACTTTACAAACTTAGGGACAACTCCCTAAATTACTCATCTATTATATAAATATTTGCATGCTAATACTATGCTACATTTTACCTAAATTTCTAAGGCTCAAGAGAGATTACCTGCCCGCATGGTCCACGTGGCCTTAACCATAAGTACAGGAACTGCAAAAGATATCTATTGGGGTATAAGCTAATAGGCTTAGTGAGAACTATTTCCCTAAATAACTTCTTGTAACAAGATTCAAACAAGTTGATTTAGTCAAACAAATGTAATGCACAAGCACATGGGCAAACAAGCATATAGTTTTCCGAGAACTATATGTTGAATGGATTTACGCCCTCCATTCGGGGTTTGGTGATACGTAACCTCAATTCAAGTAGTTTTAATTAAAAAAGTTTTCTTGCTTACGAGCACACATCGTTGAGCATTCCGAATCTACTTGATTGACCTTGCTTTCGGATCTACCGCCAAGCATATTCCATTAAGCCGCCAAGCAATCGCTTTCGGATCTCCCGCTAAGTGTTGCTTTTGACATGAGCTTACTATCCTTCTCACCCAAGGATAATAACCCAACAATGCAATGTGACTCACTTCGTGGTATGCATGAGTTCATTAATTTATAAAGTCATAGCATAATTATTTTCAACTTTATGGCGATCAAGAAATTTCACACAAATCAATATTTAAACTAAAACAATCACTTAGAACAATTCTGGCTTCGATATTCTTAGAATTCTTTCAATGAATTATTTTACATGCATATCGGTTTATCTTTTCCTGACTCTAGTGCAATTAATTTACAAGCACAACAAGTATAGCTTTTAATGGAAATAAACTCACGATGCCATTGTCGTCTATTCCTCTAAGCGGATGAGTCGTTCACACACTCCACTTAATCGTAATAGTTCTCGGGGTAAAGGAATCCTTCCTCGGGGTTACCTAGCTAAAGAAAATACCCACAATGAGTTTTTCTCGATGATTTTCTTGAATTTTGATAAAACAATGTCAAAGAACGTTAAAGTTCGTATGAAGGAATGTTCCAACTTAAAATGGCCATAACTTGGTCATTTTAACTCGGAATCGCGCATATAATATACCGATTTCTACCTACTCGAAAAGATCTACCCATTTCCAAAATTATATTCAACAAATAAGGCCATATAGGCTCTGAAAAAGTAGCGACAAAATTCTCCATGGATTTCCAAGTAAAAACAACTTTGGTTCAAGAAATCAAAATTTGTTTGATAAATACTTAGTTATCTATATAGTTGAAAAATTCTCTTTTTATAACTATATAATTCATATTTAAGCATGCTCAAGTGTCTTGTTGTCCAATTATTTTTCTTAGGTAAAACAATGTCGGGTTGAAGCTTTTCGGAAATTGTTTTTGTAAATTTCTTTGAAATGAATACCTTGCTTTCTTTGTTTTCTAAAAACGTTTTATGTTGGTTTTTATTTATCTCTTTCCAAGTAACTTGTGAAAATAAAATTTTTTACTTTCTAAGTTACTCTAATACTATTTTGAAGTCTTTTAGGAAATATGCTTTTCTTCGTATTTATTCTTCTTGCATAAATTCCTTTGTTCATTTGTTTTTACAAAAATTCTTACTTGATATTTCTCATTCTTTTTCTCATGTCTCATATTTTTCAAAGATAATTATCCATGTATGAATATTTGTTTTCTTCATAAAAATAATGTGGAATAATTAAGAACTTTTTCTAGAAAACTAGTTTCTAAAATATTATTATTTCCTCTTGTAACTTTGAAAGGAATAACTTTATTTTTGTTTTTAAATCATAGATTTCCTTTTCCTATTTGCAAAGGTCTTTTCTTGAAAATTCCTTAGCCATTCATCTTATTTATCTTTTAGAAGAACCATTTTCAACAAATATTTTCTTTTGAAAGACAAAGTGGAATAAGAAATGTTTAAGTAGCTTTTTAAGAAAATAGTTTCTAAAATTATAGTGAGCTCTTTTTGTAAAAAGGGAAATGAGTTTATTTTTGTTATCTTATAGATTTTATTCTTTACATAAGCTTTATTTCTATGTGACAAAAATTCCTTTTCCTTTAGAAATTAAAAGTTTGGACAATAATCTAAATGTGCATGAACATGAGAATAATAGTGAACAAATTAATATAGAACATAATTAATAAATCAAGTATTGGAGTCTTAGCTTTTTCAAGGCTCTTGGGACTAAGAAGTAGACTAGTCCCATAAAAATGAAATGAAAGAAAGAAAAGCTTGTTTTGACTTGATGAGGACAAGTCTAAGACTAGAGACTAGTCTTAAAAACAACTTGAAATAGATAAATTGCATTGAAGTAAATAAATTGCATGAAAGATAAATAAATTGCAAGATTATGAGCTTATATGCTTTAAATAGTATATATAGCTATATAGATATAGTAGATAGTTATGAACATAAAAGAAACATAAATGAACATAAAAGAAACATGAACATAAAGGAATTTTGATTATGAACAAAAACAAAGTATGAACCTATTGTTGCTTTCTTAACCTTCATGGTTTTAGAAAACACACATTAAGTTCATACTAAGTAGATGAACATGGAAACTTCTTGAAGAATTTTTACCTAAAGGAGATGAGCTAAAGAGAACTTCTTGGAGAGAAATTCTTGAGAGATTTTGAGAGAGTAATTTTAGTGTAGAAGTGGTGTGAAAGAAGTGAAAGAGGAGAGGGGTATTTATAGGAAAATATGGAGTGGTTTTTGTGTGATTAAAATAAAGTAAAATTGAAACAAAAATTGAGGAGAGAGGGGCAAATGGGCGCCGGCCATTGTGTGATGAGGGGGAGAGTGATTTAATTTTTTGACTTTTTGGAAAATAAAAGATGTAATTTGTAAGGTAGATGTGATATAAAGTTATGGGAAAGGTAAAAAGTTAAGATTATAGGTTATGTAGAGTGTAAGAATAGGTGTAAGAAAAGTAGAGATAAAAGAATAGTGTAGAATAGTAATGAATAGTGTAATGTAAAGTAGATATGACAATTAAAGTACCGGTAGTAAGAAAATAGCTTATAATAGCTATATCTGTTATTTTTACTTACCGAAAAAATTACGAAACTGATTTTTTGGAAAACTTATATTTTTACGAGTCTAACGGTGTATTCAGAATATTTTTACTACTCCGGGCTTCCGGACACATTTTTCGAGAACTGTGTCCGATCGGGTTAGAAGGACACCCGAATTTCGCGAAACTGAAACTTTTATAAAACCTATGGTTATTACGAACTATTTAGCTAATTATCCCAACTTCGTTTCTCAGGTTAAAGAAAACAACAATGCCGGATTTAGTTGGATACGGTAGACTAGGGTTTTGTTGACCTTTAGGGTTCGTTTGACTTCCGGTTTAGGGTTTTATGCTAAACCGATTCGAAAATTTAGGGGTTTACAGTAAATGCATGAAATTCACATCATAACTTGTCTATTGCACTCCCTTAATATTTAAGCATATTTGTTGCTGCTATATCCACCCCAATCTTATAATAGTATATGATCAATGTATATGATGTATAACAATATATGATTTCATAATTTGATTCCTAAATTCAAAATTTGTAGAGTATAATCATAATTACATTAGACATTGTGTACAAGGCAGCATCAACAACACATACAGTTAGCATACAACTCACATTACTACTCCACAATACAACTTATCTAACACTACGTACAACATCCATCTAACATATAATATGCTTCAACATTTGACAAAAAAAATTGTAAGTTTATTGCAAGTCGGATTGTCGAAAAGGTAAAAAAAGGAGAGAGAGAAACAAAAAAAAAAAAAAAAACAAACAAACAAACCATAGCAAGGTCGTATTTTCTTCAACCCAAACAACCTTAAGTAAGTTCTTTTTCTTTACTAATCATTCTTTTAATTTTAATTAAAATCGAATTTATGATCTCAACACCCAATATTCAACGATACAACATCAATAATAGCGAAAATTTAAGCAAAAAATCAAACGCACTTACCTATCGAGTTCAACATGATTTTATTGAATTTCTGCACGAATTTCTTCACTTTTTCACGATCTGATTTCTTTCGCAACGCATAGTAATCGATCCTATTCAAAATCACCTCATGATTTTGTCAAAATCCTTGTCACAATTAACAAACTTAGGGTTAGGGTTTCAAAATTAGGGGCATTGGGGGTTTTAGCTTGTGTAAAATGAGGAAGAAGTTGTCAAGCAAATATAATGCCTGCTAACTCGTATCTTCAAGAGACGATATCGATCCATAAAATAACGATCTCATTTTTTGAAGAGACGAGGTTAGAAGAGACAATGTAAACTTGTCTAAAATTGGGATTGTTTGATTCAAGATGTAAACTTGTCTAAAATTAGGATTATTTTGATTCCAGTAGCATTTTTGTAATTTTTTTTAAATTATTATTATTTTCCTTTTCCCCGGTTAAAATTAATCTACTTGGAGGAAAAAAAAAAGTGGTTCTGGATGAAGTTGCATAACGGATCCTTCATAATTGTTCATATTGTCAATCAGTTATTGGCCTTCTAAATCTAGGGTGAGAAATCTAGAAACAACAGTGTCTATTAGTTGGGGAGTTATGTGGGCCAACCTGCATAACTCGCAAAAAAATGTGGGTTAGCCTAAAAAGTTTTGCCCATTTAATGTGTAAGCCAAAATGGCCTGCCTCTCATAACCCGTGGGTTAAAGTGGGCTAATCTGCTATGGGTCGGGTTGGCCTGCGAACCCGCACTTAAAAAACATAAAAAAAAAAATAAAAAATATATAAATCTTATTACAATAAAAAACCTAATACATTACCTTCTTTATTTTCTCTTCACTTCACTTTTCTATTAACTTGTTGGTGAATGTTGATCATGTAATTTTTATGGGGGTGATGTTTAAACTTTCAACTTTTATGTTTATTATATTCTTAGTCCTTTTATCAATATATATATTTTTTATATTTATTAGATATTTAGATGCTTCTTTTTAAAATGAGCAACACAATATCAATATATAATTTCCATGATGTATTTTTCCTTGCCATACCAAAGGATTAAAATTGAAATGAATTCTAATTTCTATTAGTTAAAACAAATCATTTTATGTTGAAATAAAAAATTTCAAAATAGAAGTCTATAATTTTTCCGTACGTGATTATCATCTAAGATTAGTATGTGAGTAATTAGTGAGATAAAAAGAAATATATTTTATACTTAAATTATTAAAAATTTAAATTCTTATAAGATTTTTCAATAAAAAAAATATTAATGGGTTCGCTGGTCAGCTTGCATAATCCACCAACCTACGAGACGGATTAGGCTAAAAATTTTGTCCTGCTTACCCGTATAACCTACGGGTTGATGTAGAGCGGGACAGGTTAATCCATAAACCCGTTTGCACAGTTATAATTAGTTGCTCATAAATTTTGGCACTTCTTAGTGGCATGAGGTGACTATATTCTTGAGGAGGCATTTCTTGTTGCATGGTGCCAGCAATGAAGCCTTAGGTTGCTTGGACGTGTCTCGGGGGGTTGATGTTGACATTTTCCCTTACTGATTATGGTGGCAAGAGGTCCTTGAAATTTATTCTTAGTTATGTAGCCCATACTGGATAGTGGATACCTAGATGAAAACCTAACGGAAGGATTGACCTCTCATAAATTTTACTCATATATAATCCATTTTAATCAATAGTCTTTTGAACATCAATTTATCTTGCGATCATTTTTCTATGGTTGATCTTGGCTCCCCATTGTAATATAAAGGTCCTCTGTAGGGCATCATTAAACTTGCTAAAACTTACTAGTTTAATAAAATTTTGTGAGGTTCAAACTATATGCCTCACAATACATGTGTATGGGAGTGTAGCTGTCATGCTTTAAGGATAGTTTAAACGTAACAGTCCGCCGCATACTATATAAGACTTAGTAATTGTTACCACAACCATTCCAAAGTCTCGTACAGATGCAAGGCGTACCTTTACGATAATAGAATACATGAATCAATAGAGATAAATATTTTAATTTGACATACTACAAGCATCAGAATATAAATCATGAGTTTACATAATTAATTACAAAAGTTCTAGGGGCATTCCCTCGCAAAATAATATCAAGTTTAATAATAGTCTTTTATAGTCATCCGATAAATAATAGGGTTTCCTATGGAAGTCTACATAAAATCGAACATAAACTTCTAATGGAAACTCCTAATTCCTGTACCTGCTCGATAGGATACCTCGGCTTTAATCATATATAGGAATACTGCAATAAGAAAAAGCTGTGGAAGTGTAAGCTACACTAGCTTAGTGAGTGAATACTTCCATAAAGACATTTATAACAAAACAATCAATCAAGTTAATTATTCAATTGTATGAAATGCATCAACAACATGAATAAACAATCATATGATCAGCCAGAAATCATATGTGAATAGATTTACGCCCTCCATTCGAGGTTAGCAGAATAACGAATACTGCGGTACTATCGTTGAATTAATAAGCCGTTTATGGATCACAGGTAACCAACTTTTGTCGTTTATGGATCACGATCAACCAACTCATTTATGTCGTTTATGGATCACAATTAACCAACTTTTAGCCGTTTATGGATCACGGGTAACCAACATATGCTAATGCTCCATCCTCATCGTGAAGTGATTTTATCCATATTAATTTATCAATCCGAATAATCATGAATACCAATTCTTAGGTGATCAACAATTTTCGCAGACAATCAATCCTATAGTATTCTAAACAAGCATAAGTTAATCACCCGATTTCGATATTCTTAATACTAATTCTCAACTCATCAATAAGCATACATAATCCCCTTAATTCCCATCATGCAATTCCATTTTATCTTTTTCCTTATAATCTAGTGCAACTATTTGCTACAATTACAAGCAAGAAATGAAATTAGGAAGTAATACTCACTCGGCCATTGGTCGCCAATCTCTTAGTAATAGTAATCCGGTGGTAATGAATCCTCGGGATCCAAGTCACCTAAACGAAAGAAATACCCAAATGAGTATTTCAACTCATAACTAATCCATTTTATTTCATAAAAACTATTAAGTTCATAATTTCCATCATTAGTGTAAATTCCAACTTAAAACGACCATAACTTGATCATTTTAACTCGGAATTCTGCAAATTATATACCGATTCCTATCTACGTCGAAAAATCTATCTAATTCTAATATAATATCTCAATTTTGAAAACATTTAAGTCTCGAAAAATTTGGATCAGTTCTTTCGGTAATCAACATCCATTTTCGAGATTTTTGTGAGGAATTATGATATTTCTACTATCTCATGCCAAATATACATGCAATATTAATAGATTACTATCATGAATGGTATGTTATGAGCTTCTTATATGTATGTTCATGATGATATTCTATTAGAGAATACTTTTGGAAACTTCCACTTTACAAGATTCATGAATACTTATCCTAGTAAGTCTAGTTTTGTGTTCTTGAAAAACCACACTTGTTTAGAGATTTTCCTTATAAAACTTATTTATTCTTGCTAAAATTAAGTCTTTATCATATCTATTCCTTAAGGTCTTCATTTTTCAACATAAATCCTCATTTTACACTTTGCAAACAAGTGTTTAAGTATTGACTGCTCCTAGATTCGAATTTTGGTAAAAATAGTTTCTACGTGATTTCTTTAAGAAAACTGTGTTTGATACATTTAAAATTTAAGGCTCCATTATTCCTATCCCCTAAAGACTTCATTTCCTTAATAAAAATTTAATTTTGAGATTGAAAATAGGTGTTTGCATATCCTCTTTTCCTAGTTACGAATTTCATGTAACTATCAAAAGATCTAAATTTTCTATCTTGTAAATATTCCTTGTTTGATAAAATTCTCTTAGTAGATCTACTATTAACTTATTAAAATCATTTCTTATTGTTACCTATTCTATAACCCCTTCATTTTCCCCCTAAAAATCATGTTTTGGAGTTGAAAAATATGTTTTCAAAATGCAACTCATTATCCATCCGAATTTACAAAAGTTTGTTTTTATAAAACCAAATTTGTTCTTGAGCTTTTTGGCTCATCTTCATAAATATCCTAGCTTTTAAAAATAATGAATCATCCATTTACATAAAACAAAAATCTTTATGACCATTTATTCATCTTAAACACAATGAATGCATGAGAACTCCACTATCATGTAAAAGAATAAATGTTTAAAAGCTAAATCTAAGTGTAATGATCATGTGAATTGCATGAAAATGAAGTATACCATTTATGACAATAATGTATTAGTAAGATTCCTACATGAAATTATCACTATATGAACATATATCATAATCATGCTAAAAATATAAGTTTTAATCACAAGATCCACAACTTGTGATGGCTTGATCATCAAGTTCTAGTGGTTTTACGTCCCTAGCATGAAGCTCATAGGGATTTTTATGAATCCACACATGAATGATCTAGCCATTATATGTCTTTGTGGTAGTATAGTTTAGATCTATACCTATTTAGCTTATGGAACAAGAGGAGTTGAAGAAAAAAAATGTGTAATGAGTGTGTGTGTGTTTTTAAGGCTCACGGCAAGAGAGTGAAAGAGGGAAAGAGTTTGTGAAAATTTATAAAAGTGAAAATGAAGACAGAGAATAAAGGCATAAAATAATATTTATAGTGAGGGTCATTAAGGTTTTGTATGATTAAATAAAAAAAAAAAGAAAAATAACACAATTTGAGAGGGAATGGAGGGGGGTGTGCGCAGGCCATAGAGGGAAGGGGGAGAGAAAATGAATTTTGTAATTTTTCATATTAAATTTGTGTAATAAAGTGTGTTGGAAAAGTAAATGTAAGGAATGTGATGTAATAAGGTAAGGCTTGATTGTAAGGATGTAAGAGTAAGGGTATGGCTTGTGAGTGTGAGTAGGGTATGGACTTGTACTTGTGAATAGTAATGAATAGTAGATTAGACAATTAAATTACCGGTTAGTAAAGAAAATACGATATAAAGGCTATAACTGTAATTTTTATAAACCGAAAAATTATAATAAATATATTTTTGAATTCCTTATTAAATTCCAGTCTTAACGAGTATTCTGGAATATTTTTTCTAATTTCGAGTCCCGAAGGCTAGTTTTTCGGAATAGATCTCGATCAGGTTTGAAACAGATAATTTCCTGAAAAACTGATCTTTTTATGCTTCGTTATTATTCTTTAGAACTATAATTTAAGTAAACTTGCCCTCATAAGATCTAGGGTTTTATTCTCGATGAAGTTGGACTTAGGGTTTCTAGGTTTCTTTCTAACCCTAGCTATTTTGGTTTAGGGTTTCGGTTTTCGATTTGGCTTTTGAAGTCATGCTTAGCTTACAAAGAAAACCAGGGCTTACAACAACACATTTCTATAGCACTTAAAAAAACAAAAAGAAAAAAAAAAAGCCTAAATATAGGTCGATTAAAACTAATTACTAAAATTCATTATAAAATTACATCTAGATATTAATATTTAGTACACAAATTGTACATATTAATCACGATATAATGTTTTCATACTACAATTATATGATGTCTTGAAAATGGGAATATACAAAAAGCGATTTCAGTTTGTAAATGGTTACAGTTCTCATAGTTACTTTTAATTAATTTAATTTATTTCACTTGTTGGTCCCACTCTATTTATCTTTTTCTGTTATCTACAATTTGCAATTTTACATGCATAAATGCATCATTTACCACTACATCCCTTAGTTCTATAATTTGGTAATTAATTTTATTAAACCTTATTTAAATAATTAATTTTTTAAAGAACAAAAAAAAAAAAAACTTGCGCATGTGTTTACTTCATTGAAACTCACATCTGTAAAGATTTATAATTGATAACAGTGAATAAATAAAATAACAGATTATTGAATGAAAAGAATACCAATTGAAGCGTCAAAAAACTAATTAACGTGTGCATGACAAGTGGCAACATGTTGAAGAGTTATATTATTACTAAGGGTTGCAAATAAATCTAACTGGTTCAAAATTACTCGAACTCGTTTGATATTTACTTGAGTTTGATTTGAGAATAGTCAAGTCGAGCTGGAGCTGCAAATATTTAGCTTGATTATATCATAAGTCTAATCGAGCTCGAGCTCGGGTTTAATATTAATCAAAATTTAATTAAGTTTGGGTATAAATATTAATCAAATTAAAAATAAAATTTTAATGAGATGGATTTCAACTGGGTGTTACAATATTCTCTTGAGTTATAAAACATAGTGAGGAGCTGAAAAAAACAAGTTTTTTCTGAATAGGTTGGACAAGATTTGCATGTTCAATTGGAAGTGTTCGGCGTAAAAAACTTTTGTGAATTAGTGGAAGAGCTCAGATCATCGAAAAAGCTAAGAAAAGGAAGTTCAAGGCATGAGAAAAGAGAGTAGTTGTGTTTGGAAAGAAGCTAAATGAAGGGTCAAGTTCAAACTTTAGAGCTAAGAAGTTCTAAGACTTTTTTGGTAAAATAAAAGGAAATGGCATTTACAGCCTTGAATATTACAAGCTATAATTGTTGAGTAGTAAATAGAGCATGAAGATTGTTTTAATTAATATTATACATCAAGTAATTTAATTTTATTCATTATTAAGAAGTAATGATGGAGCCAAACATAGTAATTGCATTTTGTAATCGCAACAACAAAGCACAGGGATCACCCCAAAATTTTTTAAACTAAATTTATTTTTATTCTTCCGTTCATTCATTCTTCCCTCTTTTTTTTTTGGTGCGCGTGTGTGTTTTTTTTTTTTTTTTTTTTTTAAGGTGGGGGGGGATGGTGTTAGGTGGTGGTTTGCACGACGGCCTTGTTTGGGTCCAATTGACAGCTCAAGTAAAAAGCAGTTATTTTG
This sequence comes from Combretum micranthum, assembly GCA_024138025.1. Classification (NCBI taxonomy): domain Eukaryota; kingdom Viridiplantae; phylum Streptophyta; class Magnoliopsida; order Myrtales; family Combretaceae; genus Combretum; species Combretum micranthum. The sequence goes on from JAMXBD010001027.1 coordinate 402,226, forward strand.
ATGAGGAGCCACCAATTTTGGTTTTGACGTTTCTTCCAACATGTATTGACTTTTTTATGTGACCACACACCACAATTTGCAGGGAAAGAGTACCTTGTAAGGTCCATCCTGCCCAATATAATTCAATTCACTTATATCCTCTTTTGCTTTAGAAAAGAATATGTATAGAAGAATAAACAATAGCGAATGAATGCCTGAAGTAGCCATGAATTTTTCAATTTATATTTTATAAATATGTTATTAAAATTATATATGATTTTGAAGTGTGATGAATGTGATTCATGTTGATGCATGAAATATGAGTTGTGTTGTTGTGTTAAAAATAATTAAATACCTTAGACTTGTTAAATATTGAGTTCAATTTTTTTTTTTAATTTTTAAGTGTATTAGAATGTATGAAACATGATTAGAACAAGTTAAATTATACATGTATTTAACCCTACACTTAGCACAAATTTTTAGTCATTAAATAGAGCTCAAGACCCACATTTAATTAGCAAAAAACAAGCTCATTGATTAGTCAAAACCAAGCCAATTAAAGGCCTTAATTTAGGCAGCCACTAAAGTCAAACATAAGGAAAATATCAATGCTAAAAGTGCAAAAATTCATCCAAATTTTTCAGACAACATAAACACTCCTTCACAAGCCTTGAAACCCCATTTTTACACTCCCAAAAGTTCTCCCATGGCTATATATAATTAGTCCCTTCATCCTCCTTAAATTAAACCATTAAAAGTTTGCAACAAGACTCCTAAACCAAGGTACAAAGTTCTTATGATAAGTGTGTTTCTCTTACTTTATGTATACTTGAAGTTGTGCTTTTATTAGAGTAAGGTTTATATGCTAAATTGTGATAGGATGATTTCTATGCTTTGATGGTAATTTGAGTAGTGTTATGTTGCTAAAGGAGCTTGTAGTATGTGTTATATATGAATTTGGAAGTGTTGAGATGGTTGTACTAGGATGACAAAGTGTTGAGTAGTGTAGTGGGCATGTGGAGTTGAGATGTAATTTGTGTTTGATGTTGTAGTTGAGTGATTGATGGATTGAAGAGGAGTTAATGTTTGTTGAATGGTGTTAAGAACATATAACAAGCTTTGGGAAGCTTAGAATAAGTTTAGAGAATTTTTGAATATGTAATTTTTACAAAGAAAATAAGGGAATTCGTGGAAATCACGTAACTTTGTTCCAGGGGTCTACGTTGGCAAGTAGGCCACCGGTGTAGAAGCCCACACCGCTGGTGTACCAACAAAAGCTGGCGGCGGTTAGGGGTTCATAAGGCGTGAACCATCTCGTGTACCTCTCATAAAAATTTGGAAATTTACAATTCCAGGCTACGTTGGCACCAAAGCCACTGGCCTTTCCCTCTAAGTCGCTGGCGTACTAGCTTAGGCCGTCGGCTTACCTCCCCTGCAACTTGATTTTTCAGAACTCCTCTAAATGTTCTTTAAAGCTTGATATATGATCAATTGAGTATTTGTTGAGTATTGTATGATATTATATGATGTTTAAGTGCTATGTTATGATCTTGTGATAATTTATTTGAATTTCTTTGATTGGTTATGTTTGAAATTAGTTGAGTTATGCTTGAACTAAGTGAGAATTTCTATATTTTCTTTGTACAGTGATTGATCCTCGCTTGGCTAACCCTATTAGTTCCCGAGCTAATTCAGGTACGCAGTAACTTGCTTGATTCTTTGTTAGGATAAGCATCCTTTAAAATTACCTTAAATTAAGAAAATTTAATAATTGCTTGAATGGGTGTCTTTTATACCGTTGAATCTGGTTTAGAGAGCGGTACCCTACTTAGATTAGGGGCATAGTAGTTTTAGGAGCTTGGACCACCCCTGTCATTTTGAAATGACTTTCATAAGTAGTTCTGCAGGTAATTGATAGGGTATTCGGTATCGGTATAACACTTGCTTATTCTTGAAAGGATGTAATATGATTTAATTCAATGTTTATGTGAATATTTGAATTAGATGATATTATGGATTGAGTTAAGTAAAGTTGAGAAACGACTAAGAACCTTAGATGAGATTACTTTTTCGTTTTGGATAAAATTATCTAGGAGATATGAGTGTCCGAGCTACTCATATCGACTTCCCGAGCATCGTGATCATTACTCAGGTTCCCCTAGAAATCTCTGTTGTCCGGAGTTTGAATACTCCAGTGTTGTTTGGCTAATTAAAGATTAACTAATAGTCTAATGAATGTTGCATTTGTATTTAGCTTAAACATGTGTGTATCACTTCGCATTTGTATTCGTCACTTGTGTACTGGACCTTTGGCTCATATTTTAATAATTTCAGATGATGATAATAACGAATTCTACTCGAATATGGGATATGGTACCGACTTTGAGGATTTTCTAGATGACCTGGAGGACTAGATACGACCATAGACCTTGATGGAATTCCTATTTTGTAATAGATTAACTATGGTATCTTTTGATGTTATAGGTTGAATTATCTTTTGTGGCTTTTGTATAAGGTTTGTAAGAAGCCTTTATTTGTAATATCTAAACCTAGCTATATGTATATCTTGAACTTGTTTCTCTTGTGATATATGATGATGGTGATGTTGTGTTTATATTACAAGTTTTGAAAATTGATAGCTTCCAAATTAGTTGATTTTGAGGATTTAGAGAAACAATTCTTCAAACATTCTTTTAGGATAACCTTACATATAATTCTACATGTTATATGTGGTTGGGGAACTCTTATCACCTGTTTTAATTATAGGGATGATATCGGGTCCTCATAATGCCAAAACCAAAAATGTGCAAAATTGCCTGAGTATATATATACTCACGAGGCCACCTGTCAAGTCTTTGGTCCGGTTTAAGTGCACTAGTAAAAGACGGAACCATATACTCTCTCATCCTAAATTTGCCAAAATGCACTGCCAGAGATCATTAAAAGATAGTCCTAGTGCATCCAATTCTTCCCATAAGATACTTAGAACAAATCCTTTTCAGACCATAGACCATGAAGCATTCGATGTATTCAGGACCCATTCATCCATAGTTGATCTCAATGACCCCGTCCATGCTTCAGGTAGTGATTCATTACCCGAAATTGGGGGATCATGCGATGAACTAGTATGTTTGGTTTATGATGAATGCCTTGTCTTGTGGAATCCAACTACCAAGGAAAGTAGGGTCTTGCCAGAGCTGTTCTATGGATTTGGCTATGATTCCATTTCGGATAATTACAAAATCTTGTGGGGTGTTTGTTTTACCAAGAAAAGTGGAATTATGGACACTATGACTAAAGTGTTTTCATTGAGAAGCAGTTCCTGGACAAAGGTTCGTGATGATTGTCCTAGTATTGTTGGAAGATCCTGGTATGCAGCAACCTATGCCAATGATACCATCCATTGGTTAGCAACGCGCGAAACAAACAACGGCACCGTGAATTTACTGATTTCTTTTGACTTAAGGAAAGAGAAGTTTCATAAGAACTTGCCTTTACTGGATGTCGATCAGGGTACCCTTTTGGAGGATTAAGGGCTCATCAAGGGAGCTTAATGGTGTATCATGGACATTGGGATTACTACTTTGAAGGATGAGTGATGAAAGAGTATGGTGTGAAGGCTTCATGGGTTAAATTGCTCATACGGCATGAAGGAGTGCCCGGACATAAGTTTCATCTTACACCATTAGCATTGACTGAAGGGGAAACATTGGTTGGATGTGGATTCATGGTACATAATTTTGGTTAATGTAAGCGAAAATACTTATGAGAACATCCCAATTAAGAACACTTATGACTGGCTTTATGGTATTGAGTATGTTGAAAGTCTTGTTTCGCCGTATCGCGACAAAGCTCAACTGGAAATGGAATTCTGAAGTAGTGTATTGTTACGTAGTTGTATGCTAAGGTTGCTTTCTTGTGTTAATCTTTTTCATGCATACGACTCATCTGTATTTGTTTGAATAATAATAGTTGAAAAACTATCTTCTGTTTCATAATTATAAGATTTGTTTTATTTTCTGAAAGAGGTAATCATTGGAATAGCTTATAACTGATTCATACTTGGTGAATATCCCCTGTATTCTAAAAAATTATTGATTGTACAGAACTTGAGAAATGTAGAACCAGACCATAATTACAACTGATATCCAAATTCCCAATTTGTAATGTTCAACAATTAGTCATCAATACTAGGTAGTATTTGATTATAGGGATTAGACAAAATATGAGAAACTAAACAGTGTAGTAGAGAAACTGAACAGTGTAGTCGAAGAATACTTAATAACACAATTCATTTGTATTACATTTAGTATGCACGGCATTGCATAAGTATTTTATGTTGTCTACTATTCGATATATACAAGTCTAGCATTGTTCAGTGATGGTACGTACGGTACATGACAAGTAATTTTGTGTTACCCATCCTTTGATATATACAAGTACAACGCAAGAATGCTAAAAAGTTTTGAGTTGTTCATTGAAGAATTTGTTTCATCCTCCATATGATAATATATATATATTTTAAAATTTATCTATTATTCTTAAGGTTTATTGTTCTATACCAAAACACATGATAACAATAAATGGAATTAGGATTTTTGTCCTATCAAATCCTATAGATTTATACAAATCAAACGTCCTCATAGAAATAGTATGAATGACCAAATAAAATTTTCCCGGAAGAAACAGCTTAACCGTACCGGAGGGCCTTTATGGTCCAATTGGACGAAACAGAAGCAACAATGTCGTCCCTCGTCTTGACCGTCAAATAACTCTGTCATTTCTCAAAAACATATAGTGGTTTGGAGCATTCTGCTTTGGTCGTGTATGACTGGAATGATGTTGCCACTTTCTTAAGTCTCTCGACCCTTTTTATCTAGTATTATCGAAAAAATCGCTTAATGACTTAATTTTCAAGCAGTTCATTTTGAGAAAATTCATGGAAGCCTACTCCACAATCTGCTCTTTTTAAACTCATTGAGCAGTCTCAAAATTGTGTGTTCCTTGACGTTTTATTCAGATCCTTGAAATCTCTCTTGCCAAGAAGTCCATAGTGAGTACCTAAACCAAACCCATGGCGGAATTACCCGAGAACATCATCGTAGAGATACTCACAAGTCCTTGATGCGATTCAAGTGCACTAACAAAAGATGGTACCAGTTACTTTCTCATCCACACTTTACCAAATTGCATTACCAAAGAGGATCAAAAGATATTGTTAATACAACTACTACTCCCAAAACTTTACTCAAAACCAATCCCCTTCAATCCATAGACTATGAATCATTCGATTTGACTGACCATCATTCAGCTTTAGCTGATCTTGACATCCCCATCCGCCCTTCAAGTAGTAATAGTACAACTATCCAAATTGTAGGATCATGCGACGGAATCATATGTTTAATTTATACTGAATCCTTTATCTTGTGGAATCCAACTACCAGGGAAAGTAGGTATTTACCAAAGCCTATTATTACTCCAAGTGGTAGTGTGTTCTATGGATTTGGATACGATTCCATTTCTGATGATTACAAAATCTTATTGGGGATTAACTTTGCAAATGAAGATGGCATTGGGGACTCTATAGCTGAGGTGTTCACATTAAGGACTAATTCCTCGAGAAGGCTGCCTGATAAATTTCCTCCTAAAATTTCCAATATAGATCATCCAGCAGGTTTTGTCAATGACTCCATCCACTGGCTAGTGAAATACAAGTCGAATTGTGGAAAAGCTTGTTCAATTTTTTCTTTCAATATTAGTGAAGAGAAATTTTGTGAGACCTTAACATTACCGGAAAATATCCAAGGTAGCTCTTTCGAGGGATTAGGAATCCATGAAGGGTGTTTAATGGTGCATCATGGTTATTGTTGGTGGGGACGTTACTCGAAGGGCTGGTGATGAGAATATATGGTGGGGAAGTCTCCTGGTCTAAACTTTTCAAGATATCATGTGAAGGACTGTCAGGATGTATGTATTGGCTAGGACCTCTAGTGTAAACTAGAAAGGGAAGAATTGTGTCCGATGTTGATGCAGGATGCTTAAAAATTTATGATGAAAAGGAACATTTTATGTAGGAGCATTACAATAAAGACCATCAATCAAAGGCTGGATGCAGTTGTTTATGTGGAAAGCCCTGTTCGCCATTTTGCAACAATGGCAAGCTAGAAATGCCATGGTGAAGCGCATTATCAGGTCGTGAATGGAAAATGCTACGGTTCTTGCAGAACATTTTTGGGTAATTGGTTCATGGTTTGCCTTCTATTATAAAATGTTGAACCTTAAGACAGTAGATGTAAATTATGAGGCACGAAATGACAATGTCAAAGTGAATTTAGTGGTTTCTTTTGATCTCAGGGAAGAAAAGTTACTGTGAGAACTTTCCCTTACTAGATGTCGATACAAGTACCCTTTTTGAAGGATTAATCAAGGAAGCTTATTATGGCCATGTGGGATTACTAGTTTCAAGGATGGGTTAGGAAAATAGAGTATGAAGTGAGGCATCTAGATTAAAGTGATTAGTATATCATCTGAAGGAGTGCCTGGACATGAGTTGAATCTACAGCTGCTGGCATTGACTACACTATGTTGGATGTTGATGCATGGTGCATAATTTCCTTTAATGTAAGCAAGCATTCTTTTGAGAGCACTGCATTTACAAACACTCCTGATTGGCTTTATAAAATTTGGGTTTGTGGAAAGTCTTGTCTCATTGTATTGTCACAACGTTCAATTAAAAGTTTAAAAATGGAATCCTGAAGTAATGTATTGCTAAGTAGTTCTATGTCCTTTTTGAAGATTTGTATTGTTTGTTTGGTGTTCTTGTTACAGTTTTAATGGGTTGAAGCCTAAAGGTAGCATTAACATCTGAACAATTATGTTATTAGCGGCATATTACTGCAAATACACAATAAACAATCGACACTGTGTGGGAAAGGAAAATTTTATCCCTTCCTATCTATTTAGCCAAAAATATTAAACATGTCAATTTAAATATCTCCTTTTCAAAGTGATAGGTTTAAAATCTGCAATGTGTGGGAGGGAGTATCGATATGGTACTAGATCCATGCTCATACTAGGTTGGCTCATTGGTCACAGTTGATATTAATCATGCAAGCCAAGGAAGAGGAGAACAAAGTTTGGCTTCTGAAAAGAATATTCACACTAACATTCTATTTGAAAGGAAAGGAAAAATTATACATGAAGGGAGAATTGACAAATAAACTTCATAGAAGAATCCTACATCTATAACAGTTTGAAGCAATCACTCTAATTATGATAGACACATTCGTCCATCCTGAATAAATTAGACATTGCCATTCCTATGAACACTTGTCATCTTCCAAAGAGGATAAAGAGTTGCTTTTAGTGTGTTGTAACTTGTGTGATGATCTGCGTGCCATATAATTCTGGGGGAATGAGAACGTGGAGTCATTTTTTTGTACTCTATGGCTATTTTTCAATACGCGTGTCTGGAGATACCATTGGACTTGCATAGACAGAGGGTTCATTAGCTGTATTATTTCCCATATCTTTGGTTTTGTGAAGCAGAAATGTACCCGATAGGATTGTGACGAAACCACAGAGTTCAGTTGCTATTGTGATCCATTCTGCGAGTCCCAGTCCTGTTTTCGTTCAAAGAATCATGTAAAATAGAAAGATTTTATCATAGCTTGAATCCAGTCCAGTTGCAAACAACAAAATTGATGCCATCTCTAAACTACAACAAGATCATCAAAGTCTTGAAGTTGCAATTTAATGTTGCACACACTTTGCTGAATTCTAGCAAACCATGTAGGAAGACATGTATAGAGCAGTTTTAATTAGCACTGTTGAGAAAATTTCAATCAGAAATAACTTAAACACTGATCCATTGCATCTACACCAATCACATTATGCAGATAAGTAAATAAAATGATGCTTTATGTCAATTTATTCATCTGGCCAGTTGCCACACAATTTATGGTGATTATTGGGAACACCAAATGAGCGGAAATACAGCTGAAAACCAAATCTAACATGGAACTCTTTAAGATGACAATAGCATGGATTACGTGACAAACTCAAACAAAGTTGTGCCAATAGGCTGAATGCAACTTACCTTGAACATGATCATGCTTGCAAGGATAGTCAACGTTGTAAACGCCACATAGTAGACTGGAGATATCACGCAGCATTGTATGTATCTAGAGCCTGCACGAAAAATGACTAAGTCATCATATAAATTCACAAATCTAATGAAAAATTCATCCTAAATTTCTCCCTTTTCCAATAATCAAACTTTTCCAGATGTAGGTATACCTTGTTTAGGAAATTAATTTGCATGAGACAAAAGACTATCACAACCACGACGAAAAACCACGTCTGGAAGTATTTAAATTGATTCATCCCGTAAATGAAAGCTTCAATGCAATGCCTACTGCTTTAACAGCCATCACCTAAGGAAAAAAAAAAAAAAAAAAATCATGCAAGTATAAATTGACAAATAGCTAATGAACGCATGGCAATAGAAGATTAGTGCTCCATCCACTTAGGATCTACTTTCTCTTGTAAAAAACTTTATAAGTAACTAAACAAAGATGCATAAGAGCGTCAGTTCTAGAGGCACGCACCGTTAGAGAACCCGTGATAGAGCAAATTCCAATATATATCATCAAATTGGTCTGACCATAACGTGGAACAAAGTGAAAAATAAGTACTCCAACGGCAATAAGTGATATGCAACTGTAAACAATGAAGCCTGTATCACCAAGAAACTACAATTAATTAGCATGAGGACTTAAAAGACCAGGAATATCTTCTTCAAATTATTATGATTAAAATATATCTGAGGGCCATACTTTAATGGACGATTTGAGGTTTAGATTTTGGATGGATTAAATGCTTTACCACTGCACCAATACCTATAGCTGATGGCTGGTGATGTGGAACTCAAATTTTTCCCAATTACACACAGGGAAATGTTGAAAGGAGATTGCTGACAAGAATTTCTTAGTATCTAGCCCATGACAGACACTGGGATCTGCCAAGTCGCAGTTGAACATTGCGCTAGTTATAGCTTTTGATCCAGCTATGGAGCACTTGATTCAATATATATTTTTATTTGATTACAGGCTATCCTGTTACTTTAGATTATTTTGAAGAATTATGCACACAAATTGAACAATTAAAGAGTGGTGTGTCCATTAGCGGACTGGATACATCCAATCACATAAAATTCCCTACAGTAATGATGGACCGGGTCTGCTTATCCCATTCGATCATGACAACTTCAGACCTTAACCACTTAGCAACCCCTTCAAGGTTTATAACACATTTGCAAAGTTTTAAAAGATACAGAAAGATACTGACCTGGCTGTGTGGCGAGGTGCCACACTTGTATGACAGATTCGATGTCCCTCTCCTTTGGTGCATGCAAAACTATAGTGACAGAACCCACCATACAAAGGACGCATCCAAGCACACCAAAACAATGCAATTTCTCATCCAAAAAGAAATGGGCAAGTACTGCACTGCATAATCATTTTTCCTTTAGAATTTCTCATGCTTTCAATCCAGTACTCCAGTATGCATATTTTAGTGAAACAGCATAATGTAAACATCAGAAATCGAATAGGAAACATCTGCATTTTCAGATTGCTGACATGATTTTTAAGATTGTTCCCTTTAACGGTACCTGAAAATGATACTTAATGCACCTAAAGGAGTTACAAGGATTGCTGGTGCATATGCGTAAGCAGCAAAATTGGCTATCTCTCCAAGAATCACTGCAAGGAACACGTAAAATTTAGTCAATTTTTTAATAGTAAAATGATACCAAGAAGAAACAACAAATAAAATTTTTATGAGTCTAAGTTCAAACCAGAATTCAGGACAGACGTAAAATTAGTCAATTTTTTTATAGTAATTTGATATCAAAAAACTGCAGATAATATCTTTATGAATCAAGTTCAAACCAGAATTCAGGACACGAAATATCAGAAGCACACTGAATCAATCAGAATGAAATATACTCTAGCTCACTCAACCACAAGCAAGTAGAATCCAAGTTCAAGCGAAATTTTCACCTGTGTATACAGTATACTCTCGGTTTAAACCTAATTGAGGTCGGGTTTGTGCTTATGTTAACACTGAATTTGAGCTTCAATAAGATCCAACTCCAAACCCTAGCTTTTCCTAGAAATAACAAAGCACGTCAAGCCAAAACTTGAGCCAATTTACTACTGTTTGAGTCTAGCGCGTGCTTCAAGTTTCCACCACAAACTCAATGTTACCTCAACCACTCATTTGCATTCCTACTTTACAAATTGCCATTCACCCGAAGGGAAAAAACGATTCATTATGACTAATGATATTCAAACACAAGCTAATTATGATAGGTAGGTAGCTTTTTAAAAAATAATATTCACTAATCCATTCACGTGGTTGGCGTATTAGTACCATTAAAACTTTTGTCAATGTCTCGATCCCATTAACGGCACACGAGTGTTGTTGTTGTTGTTTTTTTTTTATTTGCCTGAAATTTTAGCTGTAATACATATATATATATATGGGATTATATAAAAACTGGTAATAGAGGCTCTGTAATTTTGAACTGAAGCAATCGAAATATTGATCAATAACGTACACGTATTATACATTCTTCAATTTATAAAATTGTAATACGGACAAATAGTGCAAACAAATCGAGAATATAAACTTTCGTATGGAACAAGAAGACATGCTTGTTTAAAACTTAAAACTCTAAACGCAATCATTGAAATAATAATATCAACCAATTGTTGCAACTTACTTGTTATCATTCCGGCCCACCACCATGGTTCACGTAAGTAGGAATATCCTCCTGAACCTAATTCCCGATTCCAGATTAAATTTTATCAGCAAATAATAATAATAATAATTTGAAAGAAAAAAATTATAAATAAAAAAAACCTGCTCTAGTTCCTGTAACACCAGCTCTTTTTAATCCAATTTTCTTGATGATGAAACTGGAACCAATGAATACGCTTGAAGAAACAGCCAAAACAAGTCCAGTAACATTATCTCTTGACATTCCCATGATTAAATAATAATTATCAAATATTTTCTTAAAAATAAATTTCTTTTTTGCAGGGCCAAGTCTTCAACAAAATCCCCAGTTCCTGAAAATCCGGAAGATCCTCGTTAAGATATTACATTATAAAACATTACATTAAACGTAACAAATGATACCAAAATGAGTCTATATAATATATATTTATGTATGTATGTATATATTTCCATATATACACACACACACATATATACATACATATATATATATATATATATGTATGGTATGTGAAAATTAATTTTATGAAGAAAGTCTTACCTTCCCTGGCACACTGCAAAATATAGGAGGTGGCTATAAGCCCACCTCCATGATACGTGAATATGGGAATGAAACAAGACGAACGATGATGTTTCTTTTCTTTTCTTTTTCCCTTTTTTCTTTTCTTTTTTTCTTTTCTCTCTTTTTAGTTTTTTTCGATGTGTGTTGGCTTCTTATGTTTGAACTACCTTGGCTAAAATGATTTACAACGTCCCGCAAATGTGTTTGTGTTCCTGTACGCGAGAGAGAGAGAGAGAGAGAGAGAGAGAGAGAGAGGGAGGGAGGGAAAGACTGCCTTACCGTTACCAAGGTGTTTTGGAAATTTTTAGAAAATAGTTAAAATTGGCATGATTATAGGTGGTCTCCGAATCACACGCTGCTTAAGTTATATGTGTTTGAATTTGCTTTTGTTTTAAATAAAGAAGGATCACGAATGGCTTATTTAAAGGGAGTTTGAGCTAATTACCGTCCATAGCATAAGCATTTCGTAGCATGTTTTTATTGTTCCAATATAATATAAAATATTTTGTATGTTTTACATTATTTAGCATATATAGATATATATATATATATATATGCACGTGTCAAACTAGTGAATTTCATAGTTGCAATCCTTGATATCATATATTAATTTAATGATGTTTTCTCACTCTATTATCACCTATAACTGTCATTACTATCCCTGCTAGCATCACCATCACCATGATGATGGATGGCAGTTTGATGCTAGTAATATACAAATAGTGGTACCCTTGTCAAAAGTATAGTAATGGTATAGCCAATAGCCAGAGCATTAGCAATGTTAGTGTCGTAGTGGTAACGGTCTTTGTAAAATTGAGTGGTGATAAGGTTTTAGTGGGGTTTTTTTTTCTCTTAATTGAAAAAAATTAATCGCATTTATTCTAAAATGTAAGTGTAAAAACAAGTTTTGAGTTATGTCCACTGTCAAGATAAAGTTTTATCCATCATCGGACTTATTTTGTTTCCCATATCTTAAAAATTGTGAATCAAAAGTTACAGCAAAGCAATCATATATTATTGTATTAAAAGGAAATACATGTGTATATATAAAAGTGAAAAATAAGTCTAGAATTTCTATAAAAATAATTATAAAAAAAATTAGTTTGAAAATAATTACTAAAATACTTCGCAAAATCATGTTTAATAATCAGGATATCACAATTTTACGTATCAAATTTCAGTAATGTATCTAAATCACAATAATAAAATAGGATATAGTATTTTTCAACGTGAATCACGTTAATTAATCACGATATAAGGGCGTACTGACTTCAAAGTTTTCCAGCTATACCTAACATTTTTTATATCACATTTATTAATTCCGATGTATCACTATTATCGTGTTTTTCTTTTAGGATTTATGCTTATATTGTTACTCAGGATATGCATCAACATATATCGCAATTTTTATTTCGTGATATAAGTCTTGGAAATTTGTTGCATGTATCAGCATATATTGCATTTATTTTTCAGGATATATACTAGCTATATCACTTTTTTTTCAAGATATTCATCTATTAATTAAACAGGTACGTTTATTAACCGTATATCGGCTTTATTATCATGATATAGAAGGATTCAAATATCCACTTAGTCGTTCATCCTCTTTAATACATCACTCTTGAAAAAAAAAAAAACATAGAGCTTCCATATTGTCATTCCCCAAAGGGTACTCTAAACGCGACAGTCCATCACATTCAATTTTAAAGTTTAAGTATGACAACCTTAGTCATCCCAAAAGTCTCGATATCAAGTGTAAGGCGTGCCTTCGCTATCGTAGTGAGCCAATCTTTGGATCATGCCGTTTAAGCAGTTATACACAATAGTAATTAATGAAATAAATCATAACAATATAACCAAGGTTCATAAAAATTATTAAGGAGTCTTTACAGCGTCAAGGGGTATTCTCCTATTAAAGATAACTAAGACATAAAAAAAAAGGAGTCTATCATAATACAATCTTACACTTTTGAATCTTCTCTTGGTATCCATATCTACCTCTAGCTTGCACTTCTATCCATAAGATCTCGGCTCAAGGCATTACCTAGGTAAAATAACCTCTTGGTTCCAACCAAAGGTATGAGAGCTACAAAAGATATCTAAGAGAGTATAAGTTACTAGCAACTATATGAGATGCACAAGTACGTAGGCAAATAATACATATAATTTTTTAGGAATCATATTTTGAATGGATTCACCCCTCCATTCGGTGGTTAGGTGTCACGCCCCGAAGGGTACCCTAAACGTGGCAGTCTGCAGCATATAATATTAAAGCTAATGAATGACAACCTTAGTCATGTAGGAGCTTCAATATCATATGCAAGGCGTGCTTCCAAGATAGTAGGAGACTCACTGGGGTATTACATTTAAGTAGATAATAAAAGCATGCAAGAACTTATATAAATAAACATGTAATATTCATTTGGATAATAATCTCTTATAACTTCTTGGGAGCATTCCCCCCTTCTAAAAAGTCTTGCTTAAGTAAGCCATCATCAAAATATACATAAATATATCATGAGTTTACTATAGAGATTTTTCTTAGAAGTCTATGTTCAAAACTAAATACATATAACTTCTTCCAAAGACTCCTAGTAGTTTTGGCTCATACCTAGCAAACGAGGCTCCTTGGTGCTAACCATAGGTAATCATGCTGTAACAAAAAGCTATAGAGGTATAAGCAAAACTAGCTTAGTGAGATAACTCTCATCTATAAGACATTTTCATATATCAAACAAGTATTTAAACAATCATATGAGAATGCACCAATCACATGAGTAAACAAAATACACAAGATTAACCGAAAACCATGTGTAGCATGGATTTTACGCCCTCCATGTCGGGGGTTGGGAGGTTTCAGGCCCATACAACCATCAATGTTTGCAGATTTATTGGCTCCTACTCGCCCTATAGACTTTTCGGCTCCTACTCGCTTACGTAGACTTTCTGGCTTCTACTAGCCACCACTACAACTCCTCGTTTCCCCATACGAAGAATAGTAGTGAAAATAGATGTGACTCACAAATATGATATGCATAAATTATTTTCAATATAGGTTTAACCAAATAACGTTGAGTTCAAGTTAAAGGCGATCAAAACAATATTCATCATATCATTATAAGAAAATATAAATTATTCATCAATTCTTCTTTCGATATTCTTAACTTTTATTCACTCAGTCATGAATCCAAATCACACAATATTCATTCATTTATCTTTTCCTTATTTTCTAGTATCACTATTTACAAGCACAAACAAGAAAATGTAACTAGTAAGGGATTAACTCACTCCATGACAATCGCTCTTAATCGAAGTAGTCCTCTGGAAAAGCGATATCGATTCCTTCTTCACCTAGACAAGATGAAGTACCCAAAATGAGTCTTTCATAGAATTTCTATTTTTGAAAATTCTAAATCTATCTTAAATTAGTGGTAAAATCGGATTGAAGGAAATTCCAACTTAAAGTGGCCATAACTTGCTTATTGTAACTCCGAATTTTGCATATTATATACCGTTTTCTACCTACTCGAAAAGATCTATCTATTTCTAAAACTATTTTCATCAAACTAGGTCGTTTGAGTTTCGAAATAGTGGTTATTAGATTCACCACGAATTTTTACAAAACCTGTATTTCTTCTTTTAACAAAAACTCATATCAAAGAGATAGATATTATAATAGTTTGTAAAACCTTTGAAATATATTTACATATATTTATTGACTCATATCAAATGTATGAAATTAATGAAGTTGTCTCAAACCATGAATTTTTTGGTAAAAGTAAAGTCTTCTAAAGAAAAAGTGAAACTTTTGAAAATTCCTCTTATTTTGCTGGAGAATAAGTTATTTTAAATGAGTATTTTTCTTTTCCTTAATTTCATTTCCTTAGTCTTTTTAAATTTCTAAGGAATGATTTCTATTTTCTAAGCTTAGTTTCTAATACTTTTTGAAAGTAATAACAGTTCTATACAATAATTTCCTTATTTCTTAAGATCATTCTATTTTTATGAAAGGAATTTCTTGGTGTTTGTCAAACTAGTATTGATGAAAAAGTGAAGTTCAGTAAAACTTTTGTTTACTCAAGAATTTCTTTCCATGTTATGTATATATTGCAAAAATTCCTATGAACTCCTCTAGATTTTCTTAGAAAAGTTTGTTAAGACAAATTCCTAAGTTTTTATGAAAATTTACTTCCTACTTTTATTTTTAGAAGAATTTCTATTTTGAGAAACTTTTCCTCATTATCTTGTTGAGACAAAATAAATATGTTCATGCATGATTGTGAATATGAATCATAAAATTACGAAAACATAAAAAAGACATAAAAATTAAAGAAATAAGCTAGTAAAGAATATATCAAGTATTGGAACCTTAGCTTCATCAAGGTATCTCGGGACTAAGAAAAGACTAGTCTTAAAAAAGAAAAAGAAAACGTTTTGACTTGATGAGGACAAGTCTAAGACTAGAAAGACTAGTCTTAAAAACAACATGAAAGTAAATAAATTGCAAAACAAATGAGCTTATATGCTCTAAAAGATATACATAGCTACATAGATATATTTAGTTAAATATATATATATGAAAGCAACATCATAAAATTTAGATTCATGAACAAAAATAAAGTATGAACTTATTGTTGCTTTCTTTAACCTTCATGGTTTAGAAAACACACATTAAGCTCATACTAAGTAAATGAACATAA
This sequence comes from Combretum micranthum, assembly GCA_024138025.1. Classification (NCBI taxonomy): domain Eukaryota; kingdom Viridiplantae; phylum Streptophyta; class Magnoliopsida; order Myrtales; family Combretaceae; genus Combretum; species Combretum micranthum. Next base: position 418,273 of record JAMXBD010001027.1, read on the forward strand.
AGGAAACTTGAAGAAATATTACCTATGAAAACTAAATTTGAGGGAACTTTGAGAGAGTTCTTGTAGAATTTGAGAGAGTAATTTTTTTTGTGTATGGAAGGTGTGAAGGAAGTGGAAGGAAGAGGGGGTATTTATGGGAAAATGTGGGAAGAACTTTGTGTTAATTAAATAATTGAAAAACAAAACAAATTGAGGAGAGGAGAGAGGGGGTCAGCGCAAATCATGTAGGGGAGGAAGATAATTTTTTTTTTTTGTATTTTTGTTAATGAAAAGTAAGATATGAAAGATGTAAAGTTGTATTGGAAATGAAAATTGTAAGAGAATAGAGGTATGGTTTGTAAGATTAGGTTGTAAGAAAAAGTAGAGATAGATAAATAGTATAGAATAGTAATAAATAGTGTAATGTAAAGTAGACATGACAATTTAAGTACCGATAGTAAGAAAATACGCGTATACTTGCGATATCTGATATTTTTAGTTATCGAAAAATTATGAAATTGACATTTTTGAAAACCTTATATTTTTAAGAGTTTAATGGTATATTTGGAATATTTTTACTAATCTAAGCCCTGGCACACGCTTTTCAAAAACTGTGTCCGATTGTGCTCAAAACGAATTGTGGTTTAACTAATATGATATTTTTAAGTTTTCACAGGTTATTACGAACTATTCTACATACTAATGTCTTACTTACTTTCTTAGAGTTTCTTAAACGGGAATGCCGGACTTGAATGGTTACGTCAGACTAGGGTTTTATTGACGTTTAGGATTCCGGTTGACTTTCTAATTATGGTTTAACCTTAATTGGTCTTTTATCCTCAAAACTTGAAGGTTATACCTGATTCTTCGAACAAACTTGGATACTTCTGGCGTATGTTGCTTTCGACCTCTCAGGTTGCTTCTTCATGCGAGTGATTCCTCCACGGAACCTTCACATACTTGATCTCCTTGTTTCGAAGCTTTTGCACCTTATGATATAGGATCTGAATCAGTTGTTCTTTGTAAGTGAGGTTTTCCCTTAACCATACGGGTTCCAACTCTGTGATTCTACTAAGATCTGGTACATGCTTCCGTAAAACAGATACGTGAAACACATTATAAATTCCAGATAGGTTAGGAGGTAGGGCCAGTGTAATGGTTGTGCTATGAGTGGAATGGGGAGGCTTACATGCATGTAAAAAGGGTTGGGTGTTTTTCATGTGGGTTCTCCAGCGTTACCACTTCACGGTGAAAGCCAGCCCACACAGCCCCCTTAAGCCCAGCTTAAGTGCCATGCCAACCAAGGCCATGCACACACGACCCCACCGCTACACATGGCGTGAAAGATAGTCCCACATGGGTTTAGCTCAACCCTTTTTACATGCATATAAGCCTCCCCATTCCACCCATAGCACAACCATTAGCATGGCACGTAAGCTGGGCTCAAGGGGGCTGTGTGGGCTGGCTTTCGCCGTGAAGTGGTAACGCTGGAGAACCCGCATGAAAAAACCCAACCCTTTTACATGCATAAAGCCTCCCCATTCCACCCATAGCACAACCGTTACAGCCAGACGATAAGCAAGATCTCCTACTCTTTCAAGCACTTCAAAAGGTCCAATATATCATGGGCTCATCTTTCCTTGTGCTCGAACTTTATGAATACTCTTGATGGGGTTTATCTTCAAATACACATGGTCTTGAGTATTCTTCGTTTCATATCTACCTAACTTTTCTGTTGATCTTGTGCTTCCTTCATCCTATGTTGAATGATCCGTGCCTTGTCAACCGCGTCTTGTACCAAGTCAGATCCAATGCTTAATTTCTCTACATCGTCCCAAAACAATGGCGACCTATACCACCTTCCATACAATGCTTCATAAGGTATCATCTAAATTGTGGAGTGGTAGCTGTTGTTGTAGGAAAATTCCGCTAATGATATGTGTGCGTCCCAACTACCCTTGAATTCTATTACACAAGCACGCAACATATCTTCCAAAGTTTGTATTGTCCTTTTCGATTAACCATCTGGTTTAGGGTGATATGCAGTACTGAAGTATAGTTTCGTTCTCATATATCTTTGTAAGCTTGTCCAAAATTTAGACATGAACCTTAGGTCTCGGTCGGAGACTATTCCAATGGGCACTCCATGCAAGCGCACTATCTCTCTTATGTATATTCTTGCCAACTTATCTACGGAGTACGTCATGTTGATTGGAAAGAAATGAGCTATCTTTGTCAATCGCTCGACTATCACCGAAATGGCACATACCCTATAGATGTTCTTGGTAGTCCACACATAAAATCCATCGTGATTTGGTCCCATTTCCATTCGACTATCAGTAGAGGTTTCAAAAGTCCTCTTGGTCTTTGGTGTTCTACCTTCACTTGCTGGCATGTGGGACACTTCATCACGAAATCGGCCACGTCTCCCTTCATACCGTTCCACCAGTAGTGGCTTTTCAAGTCTTGATACATCTTAGTTCCTCTTGGATGCTGTAAGCCCCTAGATTTTTCTATAATATAAGCAAACCCTAAGAACCAGAAGTCAAAACGAAACCCTAAAGTTAATCTAGTTATATGATTAGTCTAGTAAATCTAGATCCGGCAATCCTGTGTTCTTAAACCCTAGAAACGAAATTAAAATAATTGTGGAATATGGTTCGTATTAATATAGGAAAGCTTAAAAATATCAGATTTGTAATTTTCAAGTGTCCTTCGGATCCAAACGGGATCAGTTTTCGAAAACCATGCCCGTGCACCAGATAGTGAAAATATTCCGACAACACCAATAGATTCGTAAAAATATAAGAATTTCAAAAATATTAGTTTTAGAATTTTTCAGTAACTAAAAATATCTTATATAGGCTGTTTACGCGTATTTTCTTTACTATCGGTATTTTAATTGTCTAGTCTACTATTCATAGTACTTTTCTACTATTCATTACTATTCACCTATCTTTACTTTTTCTTACACTCTATTCTTACACACTACCATACCTATACCTTACAATTTACCTTCCCCATACAATTTTAATCACATCACACTTTACACATTACTTCTTTTATTACAAAACAAATAAAATAAATAAATTTCTCCTCCCCTATACTACTAGATTCGATGGCTCCCCTCTCTCTCTTCCATCTAATTATTTTTCTTTTGCAATTTATTTAATTACATCTAATTTCCACTCCAAAAATCTATAAATACCCCCTCCCTCTTTCATTCTTTCACACAACACAATTCATACTAAAACTCTACCAAAATCACTCCATAAAACCTCTCTCTCAAAATCTCTCTCAAGTTCTTTTTTTTCTTTAGAAAACCCATTTCCACATATCACTACAAACCATTCCATTCTTCTTCAACAAAACATAAGCCTTAGGTAAAATTTCTCTTATTACTCATCATGTTCATACAACTTAACATGAGTTTAGTGTATGTTTTTATACTCATGAGGTTAAAGAAGCAACAAATTATTCATGTTTTGTTTTTGTTCATGTTTCTATTCTTTTCTTTATGTTATTATTATATGTTATTGTTATTGTTATTATTATTTGTTCTAACCTAACTTATATAAAGTATTATGTACATTATATATATTTATTTAGAGCATATAAGCTATTTGTTATTTATTTACTTTCAAGTTATGCAATTTATTTATTTCATGTTGTTATTAAGACAGTTTTTCTAGTCTTAGACTTGTCCATATCAAGTCAAAATAATTTCTTTCTTTGCTTTTCTTTTCTTTTGAGGACTAGTCTATTCTTAGTCCCGAGATACCTTGATGAAGCTAAGGTTCCCAATACTTGACTTTACTTTTATGTTCTTATATAATTTATCTTATTATGTTGTTTCTCATAGTTATATATTCTCATGCATGCATGAACATGTTGTTATTGTCTCAACCATAATGAAAATAAGTTTTCTTAAGTAATAAAAATAAGAAACTCTCTTAAAAATAGTTTTTGTCATAAGAAATTATTTTTCCATAAAGACTTAAAGTTTTATCTTAATAAATATTTTCTAAAGTTAGATAAGTTACTCAAGTTTTAGTAATAATAGTATATGGTATTTTATCAATGAAAATAAAGTTATTACAAACTCTCTTTTAAAAAAACAATAAAATAAGAAAGTTTCTTTAAACTTAATTCCTTGTATAACCAAAAGTTTTCCTAAACTCATTTATCAAAGTTTTCTACCGACACTCTAAAATACTAAGTCTAGATAAGTTTTTTAAAATTAACTTATAAGATCATTGATATTCTTCTTTTGAAGTGGATCTAATTTTAGGAAAAACATTAGAACATATAACCATGAAAAACTATGTTTTCCAAACCACTAGAAATAAAGTTATGGAATCTTAAAAGATTAAAATTTCTTTTTGAAAATTTAATTATTCTCAAAGTTAAGAAATTGAGTTAAAAGAAGGAAATACTTACTAATAAATTTTCCAAACAAAATTAAAAAGGAGATTTCAAGTCTTAGCTTTTCTCACTTTTAAGACATTTTGTTATACAAAATCATTGTTGAGACAACACCACTAAATTCATGCATATGGTTTGAGTCTATATATATGTATTCAAAGGATTTTTCAATCATACAATTATCTATATTTTTGTACAAAAATTCTTGAATGAAGAAAAGTTTGAAAACTTAAGTTTTGAAATTGGAATTTTCATATCAAATTTGTACATTACTATTCTGAACCCAAATGACTTATTTTGATAAAATAACTTTAGAAATAGATAGATCTTTTCGAGTAGGTAGAAATAGTATATAATATGCGAAATTCCGAGTTAAAATGAGCAAGTTATGGCCATTTTAAGTTGGGATTTCTATTCATACGATTTTTGACGAATTCAATAAGATAGAATTATAGAGTTCGAATAGATCTTGGATGAAATACTCATGTGGGTTTTCTTTTGTTTAGGTGTTGAGGACCAAGATCTTCTCTTCCCCGAGGATTACTTTGACTCCTAGAAGAACGTTATGAACAAGTGAGTTTCCTTTACGATTATGTATTTGCGCATGTGCTTGTAGAATAGAGCACTAGATGTTAGGAAAAGATAAAATTGATATGCATGTGGGATATCATGGGAATTATGTATGTGAATCATTGTGTGCGATCAATGAACAATAAAATATGGAACCCGATTTTTTATTGATATAAATGTTCCTATACATGTATTGCTATGTGTGCAAACATTGCTTGATCACTTTAAATGATTTAATGTCATATTAGAATCTTCATATAATAAATTACTCGTGCATATCACTTAGAATATCATTTTGGAATTTTGCTACTATTCCTCAGCGTGGGATCGGAAAAGTAAGCTGCCTTGCTACAACCTTGAGAGTTTAGGACTTTCGGGGAATACGGTCTCAAGTTGTAGCCGAGCTAGATCGATTACTTTGGGTATGGAAAGCCCATGGACTAGTAGTACGTTTTGTTGGAACCCCAAGACACGCGTAACTTTAAGGAGGTTGTTTGGGACCCAGTTTAAAGCATTCCCTAACCACCGATGGAGGGGTAAATCTATCACACATACGAAACTGGATAGTCGTATGTAATGTTTGATCATATGGTTGTTGCATTTCATATGCTTGATTGATAAACTTGGTTGATTGCTTGTTATGAGTACTTTTACGCAAGGAATATCTCACTAAGCTAGTTATGCTTATACTCCTATAGACTTTTGATATTGCAGAATTATCCTTTTTGCGCCCAAGACCATCTTGACCACCCGGGTAGAATCTTTATTTTGAGAAGCTTTTGGAGGAATTCTATTTTGAAGTCATAGAGTAGATTTCTTCTAAAAACTTCTAGCTTTAGTTATTTTATCTTTAGTAGAACCATGTTATTATGGAATTTATCAGGGGAATGCCCCTTAGAAGTTATAAGACTTTATGTTTCTATGAATTATATATTAAGTGTTATTTTGTATGTTTCGCTGCCAATATCTTAAAATGCATTACTTCACCGGTCTCCCTTTGATGTGAATGTATGCCTTGTACCGATATAGAAACTTTCGAGTGACTGAGGTAGTCATTCTTAAGTTTTAATATTGTGTACGGCGGGCTGTCACGTTTAGAGTAACTATTGGGGCGTGACAGATGCATTTTATATTTTGAATGGTGTGCTTCATTCATGATTTCCTTCCTCATATCATCATCATCTGGAACACATAATCTCCCTTTCATTCTCACAACCTCATCTTTATCCATTGTGAAATCCGTATATTTGCCTTCTTGTACATCTCCTTTAATCTTTTGAATTAGCTCATCATACTGTTGGGCTTCCTTGATCCTTTCTACTAAGGTGGGTTCTATGACTAGGCTAGTGATTTCTACTTCCACACTTTGCCCTATGAACTCGATACTCATCTTTTCAAATTCCTTTATTAGCTCCTTCTTATCAGTGAGCAAGGTAGCTACTTCTCTATGATTCTTCCTACTCAGGGCATCTGCGATAGCGTTTACTCTCTCTGAGTAGTAGTTTATTCCAAGGTCATAATCCTTGATGAGTTCCAACCATCTTCGTTGCCACATATTCAACTCCTTTTGCGTGAATAGATACTTGAGACTCTTATAGTCGGTGGTCGGTGTTGATCTCACACCTTTGCCCATATAGGTAATGTCTCCATAACTTAAGCGCAAACATAACGGCGGCTAACTCTAGATCATGGGTGGGGTAATTCTGCTCATGGGGCCTAAGTTGTCGGGAGGCATAAGCAATCACCTTTCCATCTTGCATCAACACACACCCGAGACTATTTTTAGAGGTATCATTATGCACCGTATAAGGTTTCTTGGGGTCTGATAGAACCACAATTGGGACAGAGACAAGTCTTTTCTTGAGTTCTTGAAAACCCTGTTCTCTCTTATCAGTCCAAATGAACTTTTCATCCTTCTGAGTCAACTGTGTTAGGAGTTTAGCTATGGTAGAGAAATTCTTCACAAATTTCCTATAATATCCAGCCAATCCAAGGAAACTTCTCACTTCAGTAATAGTCTTAGGTTGTTTCCAATCCATTACTGCCTTGATTTTCTCAGGATCTACCGATATATCTTCTCCAGATATGACACATCCTAGGAAGGATATCCTATCCAACCAGAAAAAACACTTAGATAGCTTGGCATACAACTTATGCTTATGTAAGGTCTGTAATGCAATTCTTAAGTGTTCTACATGTTGTTCTTGCATCTTGGATTAGATTAGAATATCGTCTCTAAAGACTATCACACACTTATCTAGCAGAGGTTTGTATACTCGGTTCATGAGATCCATAAAAGCTGTTGGTGCATTGGTTAAACCAAAAGGCATTACCAGAAAGTCGTAATGTCTGTAGCGAGTTCGAAAAGCCATCTTGGGTACATCCTATAGCTTGATCCTTAACTGATAATATCCTGACCGTAGATCAATTCTTGAAAAGACACTAACTCCTTGAAGCTGGTCAAAAAGATCATCTATCCTTGGAAGTGATACTTATTCTTGATGGTGACTTTATTGAGCTCTTGGTAATGATGCACAAGCGCATAAACCATCCTTCTTTTTTACGAACAGAACTGGTGCTCCCCAAGGTGATATACTTGGTCGAATGAAACCTTGGTCTAGCAAGTCTTGCAACTGAGTCTTCAGCTCCTTTAGCTCCACTGGTGCCATCGGCAGGATGCCTTTGATATTGGCTCATGTTCACTAATAGGTTGATTTCGAAATCGATTTCCCTCTTAAATGGTAATCCAGGTAATCCGTCAGGAAATACATCTGGAAATTCCTTAATCACAGTATAGATTCCAACTCAGGTTTCTCTTTTTCTTTCTCCTCTATGGCTACGTTACTCAAGCTGATCTCTTCATTGTCCATTAACAGCTCGAATGAGTTCAACTTCACCGTGGATTCTCCCTTGAATACTATCTCACACCCATCTTTATTCTTAAACTTCACTTCTTTGTGTCTACAGTCTACTAGAGCCTTAACAGATGTCAACCAACTCATTCCTAAGATCGCCTCATATTTGTTCATTTCTAATATTATCAGGTCACACTTAGTGTAACATCCTTGTATCTCCATGGGACAATCCTTAAGCATTCCCTTAGTTGACACAACGCTCCCGAGAGGGGTCTTAACTCGAAATCCGATAGGGATGGTATCTATGAGAGAGCTGGTTCGTTTAGCCAGACTAGAGGTGATAAAGGAATGCGTAGCTCCAGTATCGAACAAAGCATATGCAGTTTGACTAGCTATGCATATGTAACCTGCACTTAAATTTTATACTAATCACGAAACTTGCATACTTAAGCTATCTGAGAGCATAGAACCTTATACTTCTAGGTTAAAAATTGAATGCATGGTACTTAATAACTTGCAACATAAAGGTAAAGGAGTTTCTGATCCTAACCTGTCACCAGTCCAAAGTCGGGGCCACAATCTCCATCCAAGGTTGCTATCTCAGCTCCTTCATCGTCTGATTCTTCACACACTCACTGCCCTTCCAAGTTGTAAATTCTCATTCCATGGACAGCTGCTTCAGAACGGCTCGGGTTGCTTCTTCCACTTCCACACTTTGTCAATGTAGCTCCTTCCATTGTACCAAGCGGTTTAGCTGGGGCATTCTTCCTCTGCGAGCATTCACAGGAAAAGTGCCTAGTTTGCTTGCATACAAAGCAGATGGTAGAAGCCTTCTTCAGGCAGTCACTGATCTTGTAGCTAGGGTCTCCACAAAAATAGCATTTGTGTTGGAGCAAGAGGCATCTCTTCGGGTAATGCTCTTCTTTACACTTCCAGCAGGATACCTTGACCGTCGATGCCTTCCTGTTGCCACTAGCACTTCCTTTGTAGCTGTTGAAGGGTTTAAACTTCTTGTTTTGGAAACTGGGGCCATAACTATCTTGAGTCCTCTTCCTGAACACAAAGGTTCTCTTCTCTGACACCTTACTTTTTCTCTTCTTGGCTCCTTCTATAATGCGAGCCCTTTCAACCAATTCATGGAGGGTCCTTAAATCCAATTCTTCCAGATGTATCCTCAAGTCTTCGTCCAGGCCACTCAGGAAGACTTGCCTTTTTAACTCTTCACTGTGTATAAAGGATTCCGGTGCATATTGGAGTAAGTGATTGAACTTAGTCTCATATTGTTCTATCGTTCTTCCTTTTTGGGATATGTGAAGGAAGTCTCCACTATATTGCACTCTCAAACTTCCAGGAAAATAATTTTCCAAAAATTCTCTTCTGAAGGTTGCCCAGGTCACAGGTGGTAGCAACTCTCTACTTTTTGATTCCCACCACACTCTAGCATTGAATCTGAACATATAAGTGCCATAGTCCAAGCGAAGGTGATGGGGCACTTTGTAAGCAACAAAAGATCTTTCTATTTATGCTAACCAGTCTTCTGCTTCATCTGGCTTTCCGAAACTCCCATCAAAGTATCGATTACTTTTGATGAAGTATGGTAAGGAACTTTGGTAATGTTGAGGTGGCGGTGGTGCCGGCAAAGGGGCAGTTTGGGATTCAGCTTCTGGTGGTGCTAGTGCCTCTACTATCACGCCCCAAGGGGTACCCTAAATGTAACAGTCCATCACACATAATATTAAAACTTAAGTCTGACAACATTAGCCACTCCCAAAAGCTTTGATATTAAGTGTAAGGCATGCTTTCACAATTTTAGAGGACCATACATGGAATTATGAAGCTTAAGAAGATATAATAACATATTAAGAAAAGATGATTCATAATATTCATTTATTCATAACAATGTTCTTACAAAACTTAGGGACATTTCCCTTATTCACAATTCTATTACAGGAGTATTTCTACATCCTATCTAATAAATTTTTCTTAGGAAATTCCTTAACTAAAAAGAGAAATACTGATTGCAGGTCTCGTGGCCTCAACCACAAATAAGGGAACTGCAAAAGATATCTATAGGGGTATAAGCTAATAGGCTTAGTGAGAACTATTTCCATAAATAACTTATTGTAACAAAATTTCAAACAAGTTGTTTAATCAAACAAATGGAAATGCAACATATACGTAGGCAAACAAAGCATATAGTTTTCGGGAACTATATGTTAAATGGATTTGCGCCCTCATTCGGGGTTTGGTGATACGTAACCTCAAAACAAGTAGTTTTAGTAAAAAAAAAAAAAAAAAATTATGCTTTCAACCAATATCACCAAATAGGAAGTCTACTTGAATTGAGCCTTGCTTTCGGATCTTCCGCCAAGCATTTCCTTAATGTCGCCAAGCAATCGCTTTCGGTCACTCCGCCAAGTGTTGCTTTCGACCTGAGCTACAATCCTTCTCACCCAAGGATAACAACCCAATGCAATGTGACTCATTTCATGGTATGCATGAACCCATTTATTTATGATATCATAATATTATTATCAGATTTAAGGTGATCAAGAATTTCATACAAATCAAGAGTTATATTTAAAACAAACATTAAATCAATTCCGGCCTCGATATTCTTAGGATTCTTTCAAAGAATTATCTTTACAAACATATCCATTTTCTTTTCTTAATTCTAATGCAACTAAATTACAAGCACAAATAAGTAAAGCATTTTAAGGAAATAAACTCATGATGCCATGACGATGATTTCTCTAACGGATGAGTCGCTCACACACTCCACTTAATCGAAATAGTCTTCGGGATATAGGTATTCTTCCTCAGAATCACCTAGCCAAAGAAAATACCCAAGATGAGTATTTCTTGATGATTTTCTTGAATTTTGATAAAACGATGTCATAAGAACGTTAAAGTTCGTATAAAGGAGAATTCCAATTTAAAACGGCCATAACTTGGTCATTTTAACTCGAAATTGCACATATAATATATCGATTTCTACCTACTCGAAAAGATCTACCATTTTCAAAACTATTTTTAACAAACAAGATCATATAGGCTCCAAAACAGTGGCGACAAAAGTCTCTACGAATTTCCAACTCAAAAATAATTTTGGTTCAAATATTAAATCATTCAAAATTTGTTTGATAAATACTTAGTTATCTATATAGTTGAAAAATTCTCTTTTTATAGTGACTTAGCTCATATTTATTCATGCTCAAGTGTTTGTTGTCCATTTATGTTTCTTAAGTAAAACAATGTCAAATTAGGAGTTTAGAAAACTATAGTTTACAAGAAATTCATTATTTTGAAATGAATATTTTGATTCTTTTTGTTTTCAAAGAATTGCTTTATAATTGACTTGTTATGACTTTTCGAAAAGAAATTTTCTTCTTTTCTAAGTGCTACTTCTCCCATTTATGTTCTATAAAATCTTTCTTTGACTATTTATTTGAAAAAATCTAAATTCGAAAATTCTTACTTCTTGCTCCTAAGGTTTTCGTTATAAAAAGTCATTTCTATATTAAAAATCATTTTTTCTCTTTGAATTACAAAGCGACATAGAAAGGCTTTTCAAAACAAAAATAGTTTCAAAAATTGTAGTGAGTTCTTCTTAAAACTTGGAAAGGAATAACTTTTACTTTTGTTAAACCATAGATTTTATATTTCATATAACTTATTCCTAAGTGATAAAATCTCCTTTTTATCAATTATTTTTAGAGCTTGAAAAATTTGGACAACAATCTTAATGAACATGGTTTATGAGAGATAATAGCAAGCAAAATAATATAAATAATAAATAAAGTCAAGTATTGGGAGTCTTAGCTTCTTCAAGGCTCCGGACTAAGAAGTAGACTAGTCCCAAAAGAAAAATAAAATGAAAGAAAGAAAAATTTGTTTTGACTTGATGAGGACAAGTCTAAGACTGGAGCCTAGTCTTAAAACAACAAGAAATAAATAAATTGTAATGGAATAAATAAATAAATTACATTGCATGAAAATAAATAAATAACAAGAACAAAATAAAACAATATAAACATAAATAATTTTTCATGAACAAGAACAATACATGAACATAGTATAGCTTCCATAACACTTAGTCTTTAGAAACTTACACCATGGTCATGTAAAGTTACATGACATGAAAAGAAGAAAAATAATAAGAAAGTTTACATAAAGAAGGTTTTGGTAGTGTTATGGGTCTTGTTGCAGGTAGAAAGTGGTTTTGGAATTATTTTGAGAGATTATTTGGAGAGAATTTTGAGAGGAGAATTTGAGAGAGTTTTTGTAGGAAATTTGTGAGTAGTAATTGTGTCAAAGAAGTGAAAGAGGAGGGGGTATTTATAGGAAAATGTGGAGTGATTTTTGAGTGATTAAAATAAAAGAAAATTGAAACAAATTGAGAGAGATGCATGAGAGGGGGGCCGGCCATGTAGAATAGAGTGGGGAAGAGAGATTTTATTTTTTATTTTTGTGGATTAAAAGAAGTAATAAGTAAGATAGATGTGAAATAAAGTTATGGGAAAAGTAAAAAGTAAAGGTTATAGGTTATGGTTGTGTAAGAGTAGGTGTAAGAAAAAAGTAGAGATAAAAAAATAGTTAGAATAGTAATGAATAGTGTAATGTAAAGTAGACATGACAATTTAAGTACCGGTAGTAAGAAAATACGCGTATAATTGCGATATTTGTTATTTTTACTTACCAAAAAATTATAAAACTGATATTTTTGATTTTTTTACTAGTCTAACGATATATTTGGAATATTTTTACTATTCTAAGCCCCAGAACATGTTTTTCAAGAACTGTGTCCGATCGGGTTCAAGATGATTTACGGTTTTACTAAGCTGATCTTTTTAAGCTTCCTCAGGTAATTACACACTATTCTACATTCTAAACTCCTATATACTCTCACCAAGTTGCTTATTCGGGATTGCCGGACTTAAGCTATTACGTTTAACTGAGGTTTTGTTGACTTTAGAGTTCTGGTTGACTTCCAGATTAGGGTTTTAAGCTAAACTAATTTTAAGAATTTGGGGGTTTACATCTGCTGTTGCTTTAGGTGCATTGGCAGCTGGTGGCACCATATTCTGCGTGTGTTGCATAAAGTTGTTGACCAAACAGGCTAATTGGTTGATAGCTGCCCAAACATCGCCTTGTTGATTTGGTGGGGGATTTGGTGGTGCCACTGGTTGGCCTGCTTGTGGATTTTCTGGCTCAGCTAGAACATTATTGGATGCACGATGTTCTCATCTCCTACCTCTCCTACCTCGTCTGTTAATTATTTTTAGTTTTAGACTTCTTAAATCTTTGCAAGGGGGAAGAAGATCGGAAATATCGGAAATTTGCACAGGAAATATTTAAGGTAATCAAATAAAAAATCATTAAATCAAACACAAGATACTTTTTATTACTAAAACAGAAGAGGGTGATAACCCTTACATAATCTGAGAAGGTTATAACCATTCTCAGCAAAAGATAGTGCTTAGAAATACTCAGCAAAAGACAGTGCTTAGAAATAATAAATACTTAAAACATACTCATTAAAAACAAAAACATTCATGCATTACAAATAAGGATATCCTATCCTAATCCTTGGAAAAGGCTTGTTGGACTTGTCGAGGTTGTGCTTAGCTCCTTCTCTTCTTCCTTCCTCAATCTTTCCTTCTTCACGATGATGGTGCCAGGTTCATGCTTCGGCTTGTGGAACCCTTGTGCCTCTTGACAAATTGTCGCAGATATTGGCTTACTGTCATCCTCTTTCCTTTGTATCTCGATGTGATTTGAACCTGAGATGGCCATCCTTCTTCTTGCATAGAAATCCTATCTCCTTGGGTGGTGTCATTGGTTGCTTCCTGACCTCCTTGATTTCCTCCTTCAGGTGCTACTGCTATGGTAGGGGTTTGAGACCTGCTCCTCAAAATCCACTTGGTTCAAAAGCGTTCCTCCAGCGCGGGTTATCTCTCCTTCCATCTTCCTCAGAGTCAGAGATCATCACAGGGTTGTTTCTTGCAATTGTCTCATGGGAACATCTAGCTTAACCTTCGAGGAGGTACTGGACTGGGATCAGGGGATTATCTTCCTAAAAAGATGCGGACAGAGTTTCCTTAGGTTCTGGGTCCTCATCTGGGTCTTCATCCGGATCTCCTTCGATTTCTCCATTTCCCTCATTCTCCTGGCATCTCCCATAATGAAATTCGTTCGGAATTACGTCCAGCTGCATTCCTATAAAGTTTGGTTGGGAGCTACATTCTGATGGCATTGAAACGATACGTCTATAGGCGACATACCAATAGAAACGTTCTTCCGCATCAGCTCTTAGCCAGTTGCTGTGATCTACCAACACGTCATGTGCATAGATGTAGAGGGGTCTTAACTTGTTCCATGTTCGAAAGTCTGGGTCCTTTCAGGTTCCTTCACTTTTTAAGATAAAGGTCATTTCTTACAACATGGTCTCTCTATACATAACAACCATCATCCTTTCTACTACGTAGATCACCTCCACATCACTCCACCTTTTTCTGCTAAGGGCATCAAATCTCAGTTCTTCAGGCAAATTCCTCATAAAGAATGTTTTAAACCCTTCCTCCATAGCATAAACATCTTCCTAGCGGTTCGGGGTGTTCCTACTAACGCAAATTCTTTACATAGGACTCTCAACCTAAGGTGGTAGTTCACAAAAGTCTCATCTGGGTCTTTAAGGAAATTTCAGGATTTTACCTTTACTTCGGGGAAGGTTAACTATTCAATAGAACAAGAAGATGATCAGATCTTATGCTCAAGTTCTAGCTTCTTACCATCTATCTTAAAGTCTATTCCTACTATCTTTATCTTAAAACTTGTGCTCTGATACCAACTTAAACTGTCAACCCAGGGTACCCTAAATGTAGCAGTCTGCCGCATATAATATTAAAACTAATGAATGCCAACCTTAGTCATGCAGGAGCTTCGATATCACATGCAAAGCATGCTTCCAAGATAATAAGAGACTCAGGGGTATTACATTTGAGTAGATAATAAAAGCATGCAAGAACTTATATAAATAAACATGTAATATTCATTTGGATAATAATCTCTTACAACTTCTTAGGGGCATTCGCCCATTCTAAAAAGTCTTGCTTAATTAAGCCATCATCAAAATAGACATAAATATATCATGAGTCTATTATAGAGATTTTTCTTAGAAGTCTATGTCCAAAACTAAATACATATAACTTCTCCCAAAAACTTCTAGTAGCTTTGGCTCATACTTGGAAAACGGGGCTCCTCGGTGCCAACCATAGGTAATCATACTGTAACAAAAAGCTATAAGGTATAAGGAAAACTAGCTTAGTGAGATAAACTCCCATCTATAAAACATTTCATATATCAAACAAGTATTTAAACAATCATATGAGAATGCACCAATCACATGAGCAAACAAAATACACAAGATTAACCGGAAACCATATGTAGCATGGATTTTACGCCCTCCATGTGGGGGTTGGGAGGTTTTAGGCCCATACGACCATCAATGTTTGCAGATTTACTGGCTCCTACTGCATTGTAGACTTTCGGTCCTATTCGCCCACGTAGACTTTCTGGCTCCTACTAGCCACCACTACAACTCCTCATTTCCCCACATGAAGAATAGTAGTGAAAATAATATGACTCACAAATATGATATGCATGAATTATTTTCAATATAGGTTTAACAAATAACGTTGAGTTCAAGTTAAAGGCGATCAAAACAATATTCATCATATCATTACAAGAAAACATAAATCATTCATCAATTCTTCTTTCGATATTCTTAACTTTTATTCAATTAGTTATTAATCCAAATCACACAACATTCGTTCATTTATCTTTTCTTTATTTTCTAGTGCCTACTTACAAGCACAAACAAGGAAATGTAACTAGTAAGGGATTAACTCACTCCATGACGATCGCTCCTAATCGAAGTATCTCTGGAAAAGTGATATCGGTTCTTTCTTCACCTAGACAAGATGAAATACCCAAAATGAGTCTTTCATAGATTTCTATTTTTGAAAATTCTAAATCTATCTTAAATTCGCGATAAAATCGGATTGAAGGAAATTCCAATTTAAAATGGCCATAACTTGCTCATTGTAACTCGAATTTCGCATATTATATACCGTTTTCTACCTACTCGAAAAGATCTATCTATTTCTAAAACTATTTTCATCAAACTAAGTCATTTGAGTTTCGAAATAGTGGTGATCAGATTCACCATGAATTTTCACAAAACTTGTATTTCTTCTTTTAACAAAAACTCATATCAAAGAGATAGATATTATAATAGTTTATAAAACTTTGAAATGTATTTAGATATATTTATTGACTCATATTAAATGTATGAAATTAATGAAGTTGTCTCAAACCATGAATTTTTTGGTAAAAGTAAAGTCTTCAAAGAAAAAGTGAAACTTTTGAAAATTCCCTTATTTTGCTAGAATATCTCAAGTTATTTAAATGAGTATTTTTCTTTTCCTTAATTTCATTTCCTTAGTCTTTTTAAATTTCCAAAGATGATTTCATTTTCTAAGCTTAGTTTCTAATACTTTTTGAAAGTAATAACAATTCTATAGAAATAATTTCCTTTTTCTTAAGATCATTCTATTTTTATGAAGGAATTTCTTGGTGTTTGTCAAACTAGTATTGATGAAAAAGTGAAGTTTAGTAAAACTTTTGTTTATCAAGAATTTATTTCCATGTTATGTATGTATTGTAAAAATTCCTATGAACTCCTCTAGATTTTCTTAGAAAAGTTTGTTAAACAAATTCCTAAGTTTTTATGAAAATTTACTTCCTACTTTTATTTTTAGAGAAGAATTTCTATTTTAAGAAAACTTTTCCTTATTTATCTTGTTGACACAAAATCAATATGTTCATGCATGATTATGAATATGAATCATAAAATTACGAAAACATAAGAAAGACATAAAAATTAAAGAAATAAGCTAGTAAAGAATATATCAAGTATTGGAACCTTAGCTTCATCAAGGTAACCCGGGACTAAGAAAAGACTAGTCCCAAAAAGAAAAAGAAAACGTTTTGACTTAATGAGGACAAGTCTAAGACTAGAAAGATTAGTCTTAAAAACAACATGAAAGTAAATAAATTGCAAGGTAATAAATAAATTTCAAGGAAAGTAAATAAATTGCAAAACAAAGGAGCTTATATGCTCTAAAAGATATATAGCTACATAGATATATTTAGTTTAATATATATATGAAAGCAACATAATAAAATTTAGATTCATGAACAAAAACAAAGTATGAACTTATTGTTGCTTTCTTTAACCTTCATGGCTTAGAAAACACACACTAAGCTTATACTAAGTAAATGAATATAAAGTAAACTTGAAGAACTATTACCTATGAAAACTAAACTTGAGAGAACTTTGAGAGAGAATTCTTGTAGAATTTTGAGAGAGTAATTTTTTTGTGTATGGAAGGTGTGAAGGAAGTGGAAGGAAGATGGGGTATTTATAGGAAAATGTGGGAAGAATTTTGTGTTAATTAAATAATTGAAAAACAAAAAAAATTGAGGAGAGGAGAGAGGGGGCGGTGCAAATCATGTTAGGGAGGAAGATAATTTTTTTTTTGTATTTTTGTTAATGAAAAGTAAGATATGAAAGATGTGAAGTTGTATTGGAAATGAAAATTGTAAGAGAATAGGTATGGTTTATAAGAGTAGTTGTAAGAAAAAGTCGAAATAGATAAATAGTATATATAAAGTAGACATGACAATTTAAGTACGGTAGTAAGAAAATACGCGTATACTTGCGATATCTGATAATTTTAGTTACCGAAAAATTATGAAATTGATTTTTGAAAACCTTATTTACAAGTTTAACGGTATATTCGGAATATTTTTACTAATCTGAGCCCCGACACATGCTTTTCGAACACTGTGTCCTATGTGCTCAAAACGAATCGTGGTTTAACTAATATGATATTTTTAAGCTTTCACAGGTTATTACGAATTATTCTACATACTAATCTTTTACTTACTTTCTTAAGGTTGCTTAAACAGGAATGTTCAGACTTGAATGGTTACGTCAGACTAAGGTTTTATTGACTTTTAGGATTCGGTTGACTTTCTGTTAAGGTTTAAGCTTAATTAATCACAAAACTTTAGGGGTTAACATTAGGTGTTTCAGATGAATAGGCGGCTATCGTACCATATGATTCCATGATAATTCTTATTTTTAACAACTTCATTGCTAAAAAAAAATGTATGTATAATCCAACTTTTTTGTTTTATTTCGAGCTACTAATAGCTGTCAAATATGTTTTATTCGGATGTTTTCTCACTGCCAGTTGATTCGGACGATGCCTGTCGCTCTATAGAAATTACAGACTCTATGAATCTCCTTACTAAGCCTTTGTCCCACCAAAGGAATAGTAATAAATGCAATGAACTCACTTGATGACATGCATTAATTATTTTAGTTAAGTACTCATGCATAATTAAATATTTTAGGGGTGATAATAGAATTGCAAATAATCAATCTTTATATTAGATCAAACATTTATTATAAACAATTCATACATCGATATACTTACTTGTAATTTCAACCCAATATGTAGAGCACATGCATTTTCCATTTTATCTTTTCCTTAATTTAATGCTACTACTTTACAAGTAAAATCATAAGTGCAAATATGTAAGAAAAAACTCACTCAGCCATTTTGTGCGGATACTTCTAGTCAAGGAAATCCTCAGAATACGGAACTTAGTCTCTTCGTCACCTAAACAATAGAAATACCCAAAATGAGTATTTCTTTGAAGTTCCACTTAAACTTGTAATTCTATTGTTACTAGGTTTGTCAAAATTTATATAGAGGGAAGTTCCAACTTAAAATGATCATAACTTGCTCATTTTAACTCGAAATTTCATTATAATATATCGATTTCTACCTACTCAAAAAGATCTATATTTCTAAGGTTATTTTCTACATAAAAGGTAATTTGGCTTCCCAAAAGCCTGGTACAGAACTAAAACGTGAAATCCCATTTTTTTGCAAAACAATTTCCAAACTCAATTTTATTCAAAAATCCTTTTGAAAAATATATATATATATATATATATAGTTGAAAAATCCTTTGAGTATTTATATAGACTCATATTATATGCAAGATTCTAATGGTGTTGTCTCAACGATTATTTTTTGTAAAACAATTTTTTTTAAGATGTTGAAACTTAACAAATTCATTTCTAAGTGTTTTGGAGAAACTTTATAATTCCTTAGGTTATTGTAAAAAGTATATCCTAATTTTATTTTCCAATTTCTTTCTTAAACAAATAAGTTTCCTTTTTAACTTTTAATCATTTACAAATTTTGCCTTTGTGGTAAAACGTAAGTTTCCAAAGTTTTTATCAAGTTATGGATAACCTATGGTGATTTTTAACTTGTATATATTTCCCTTTTAAAGAAAAAATGGTTTTGTTAGACAAATTCTTATCCTTATATTCTCATCTTCTAAGTTCTTTGAAATAGATTTTATTTCTAAAACTTAGTTCCTTAAGTCTTCTATCAATTTTTCTAGGAAGAAATTATTCTTTTTAAGTTGTTGATAAAATTCATTGTCTTTGAAGTCATCATTCTTATATCTTTTTTATTCTTTTGAAAATGAGTTTATTATTATATACTTGGAAATCCTTTATCTTATATGTGGGTTTATAGATTAGAAGGTTGATTTCTATCTTATGTTTGAAAATTAGTTTTGTTTTTAGTTTTATTATGGAGTTAGTTTAAATCCTATAAGTAAACTTTTATGAAAAATTTTGTTTACTAAGAAAGCATTCATGCTAAGTTTTGATAAACTTTATGTGGTCTATTATCAAAGAAAAAGTTCATTTTGTCTGTTAATTCCTTTTATGAAATCATCGTCATCGTTATTTAAGAAAAATCTTGGTGAGTTTGATAAGAAGTTGTAAAAATGATTTTCCTATAGTTTGCTAATAAAATATTGATTTAGACATAAAGTTATATAAGGGAGTTTAGTTCATTTTCCTTTATTAAAGAAAAATCTACTTCAAATTTTTTTGAGACAAGATCATTATGATGATGCATGTTTATGAGCACATAATATGAAAAAAAATGATGAAAATATATAAGATAAGAAGCAAGATAATATTAATAAGAAATATAGCAATAATAAGCAAGATAATATATTAAGTATTGAGAATCTTAGTTTATCAAAGTAACCCGATCAAGCATTGGGAGCCTTAGCTTCATTAAGGAAATTGATTAAGTATTGGGAGCCTTAGCTTCATCAAGGCATCCCGGGACTAAGTCCTAAAAAGAAAAAGAAAAAGAAAGAAAAGGAAAAAGTAATAATAGCAAGTTAGAGAAAGTTAGTGAGCATTAGGCTATAAAAATATATAGATATACATATACTTAATAATATATAGAGTTAGATTAGAGCATAATAACAACAATAATATCATCAGTAACATCATATATAGAAGCATAATAACAAGATATTAATATAGGAATTTCATGCGCAAGAACAAAACATGAACATATTGTTACTTTTACTACTCATGTGAGTTTCAAAACAACACTATGGTCATGCTAAGTTACATAACTGGTTAAAATGAATGTTGGAAAGAAATTTACTAAAGTGTTTTGTAGTAGGAAGAAGGTAATGAATCTATGTTTATGTGGTAGATGGTATGTGGTAGATGGTTTGTGTATAGAGAGGGATTTTGTGAGTGTTTGGTGAATAGTGTTTTGGTAGAGAGAAATTTTGTGGAGAAATTTTGAGAGAGTTTTGTTGTATGAAATGAATATGTGAAGAGTGAGGGAAAATGGTGTTTTTATAGAATTTTTGAAGTGAAAATTAAATGAAATAAAACAAATTGAAAAGAAAATAAATAGAGATGTGAGAGAGAGGGGAGGCACCGGTTTGGAGGGAAAAGAGAGAGAATGTGAGTTGATTTGTTTGTATTTTGTAAGAAAATAATTAATATGTAAGATATGATTTGATATAAGATGTGTTGGAAAAGTAAAAAGTAAGAAAAAAGGAATATAGGTAGTAAGGAAAAGTAGAGATAGGTGAATAGTAATGAACAGTAGATAAGTACAATGAATAGTAAACAAGACTAATAAGTTATCGGTAGTAAAGAAAATACGCATATAAAAGCGATATCTGTAGTTTTTAGCTACCGAAAAATTACGAAACTAATATTTTTGGATTTCTCATATTATTACAAGTCTATCGGTATAAACAAAATATTTTTACCATTTGGTGTTCTCAGGCATGGTTTTTAAAAACTGATCCTATTCAGATCCAAAAGACACTTGAAATTGGTGAATATGATATTTTTATACTCCCTTATATTATTATGAACTATTATAAGCCATTAACTCAATTTTGTTGTCTAGGGTTTAAGAACACGGGATTGTCAGATCTAAATTCTAGGGTTTTGGCATAAGTTTTTGTTGACTAGGGTTTCCAGTTGACTTCTGGTTCTAGGGTTTGAACTTAGAAATCATAAAAAAATATAGGGGTTTACACACATGCTTTTGGTAAGTTATTTAAGGTTGCATTGTTTTTCAAATAGAAGTTGTTAGAATCAACAAATGACTTCATCAACTCAAATAGCAGTAAATAATGTGCTATTTTCATTTTCAATTTGTCTTGATTGTGAGAAATTTTAGTTTATTAAATAAATAACGCAAAATACATGTTCGATGAAATGTTTGTTAGAGATTCTTTTAAAGTAATTGCCCGATAACAAAAACACAACACTCTAAAGCTATCACATCCCAATGGGTACCCTAAACGTGACAGTCCGCCACACTTAATATTAAAGCTTAAGTGTGACAACCTTAGTCATTTTCAAAAGCTTTTATATTAAGTGTAAGGCTTACTTTCACAATTTTAGAGGACCGTATATGGAATAATGTAGCTTAAGGAGATATAAAAACATATTAAGAAAAGAAGAATCACAATAATTATTTGTTCATGGCAAAAACTTTACAAACTTAGGGACAACTCCCTAAATTACTAATCTATTATATACATATTAACATGCTAATACTAAGCTATACTTTATCCAGATTTCTAATGTTCAAAAAGGATTACCCGCCCGCATGGTCCACGTGGCCTTAACCATAAGTAAGGGAACTGCAAAAGATATCTATCGGGGTATAAGCTACTAGGCTTAGTGAGTAAATCCCAAAATTCATACTCGAGGAAAATTATCAATCAAGTCTATTATTCAAACATATGAAATGCAACAACCACGTGAGCATACAAGACATATGACTTTACGGGAATCATATGTTGAATGAATTACGCCCTTCATTCGGGGTTGGGTATTCAGGCCAATTACAGCCACAACCTTTAAAAACACTTTTATAGATCTTACCGGCTCCTATACGCCATCAAAAACTTGTAGTTATTACAGGCTCCTACTAGCCATAAAAAACTTGTAGTTATTACAGGCTCCTACTAGCCATCAAATTAAGTAGTTCTTACTGGCTCCTACTCGCCACTTACATAGTATATCGGTTATGTCTACCACCACTATTATACACTTGTCCCACCAATTGTATAGTAGTGAATGCAATGTGACTCAACATATGAAGTGCATGAATAATTTCTTTAATTAAAGTCTAGTAGTTACATTTAACTTCTTTCAAGTGATCAACCAATTTCAAACACTTCAAGATATTAATGCACATACAACTTTATTATAAACAAATCGAGTCTCGATATACTTAGTATTCCTTCAACATATTATCATACACTTCCTTTTGATTTTGCCTAAATTCTAGTGCAACTAATTTTACAAGCACACTCGGGAGTATGAGAAAATTAACAGGAAGTAAACTCACGATGCCATTGCCGTCTATTCCTCTAAGCAGATGAGTCGTTCACACCACTCCACTTAATCGTAATGGTTCTTGTGGTAAAGGAATCCTTCCTCGGGGTTACCTAACCAAAGAAAATACCCACAATGAGTTTTTTCTTGATGATTTTCTTGAATTTTGACAAAACAATGTCAAAGAACGTTAAAGTTAGTATAAAAGAATGTTCCAATTTAAAATGGCCATAACTTGGTCATTTTAACTCGGAATCGCGCATATAATATACCGATTTCTATTTACTCGAAAAGATCTACCATTTCCAAAATTATTTTCACAATAAGGCCATATAGGATCTGAAAAAGGAGCAACAAATTCACCACGGATTTCCAAGTAAAAACAACTTTGGTTCAAGAAATCAAAATTTGTTTGATAGATACTTAGTTATCTATATAGTTGAAAAATTCTCTTTTTATAACTATATAACTCATATTTAAGCATGCTCAAGTGTCTTATTGTCCAATTATTTTTCTTAGGTAAAACAATGGGGTTGAAGCTTTTCGGAAATTGTTTTTGTAAATTTCATTGAAATGAATGCCTTGCTTTCTTTGTTTTCTAAAAACGTTTTATGTTTGGTTTTATTTATCTCTTTCCAAGTAACTTTTGAAAATAAAATTTTCTACTTTCTAACTTACTCTAGTGCTATTTTGAAGTCTTTTAGGAAATATGCTTTTCTTCATATTTATTCTTCTTGTGCAAATTCTTTTGTTTATTTGTTTTGGAAAAATCTTTACTTGATATTTCTCATTCTTTTCTCATATCCTATAAAATCATCTATGCATGAAAATTTTTTTTCTTCATAAAAAACAATGTGGAATAATTAAGAACTTTTTGTAGAAAAACTAGTTTCTCAAATCTTATTATTTGTATCTTGAAAAGGAATAACTTCATTTTTGTTTTCAAATCAAAGATTTCCTTTGCCTTTTTTTTTTTTTTTGTAAAGGTCTTTTCTTGAAAATTCCTTAGCCATTCATCTTATTTATCTTTTTAAAAGAACCATTTTCGACAAATATTTTCTTTTGAAAGACAAAGTGGAAATAAGAAAGGTTTAAGTAGCTTTTTAAGAAAATAGTTTCTAAAATTATAGTGAGCTCTTTTTATAAAAAGGGAAATGAGTTTATTTTTGTTATCTTATAGATTTTATTCTTTACATAAGCTTTATTTCTATGTGACAAAAATTCCTTTTTCCTTTAGAAATTAAAAGTTTGGACAACAATCTAAATGTGCATGAACATGAGAATAATAATAACCAAAATAACATAAAGCATAATAATAAAGTCAAGTATTGGAGTCTTAGCTTTTTCAAGGCTCCCGGGACTAAGAAGTAACTAGTCCCATAATAAAATAAAATGAAAGAAAGAAAAGCTTGTTTTGACTTGATGAGGACAAGTCTAAAACTAGAGACTAGTCTTAATTTCAACAAGGAATAAATAAATTGAAATGGGAAAGTAAATAAATTGCTTTGCATGAAATAAAAATTGCAAGTGAGCTTATATGCTCTAAAGGATATGTATATATGTATATAGATATATAAACAATAATAAAACAACATAAACATAAATGGATTGGCATGGACAAGAACAATACATGAACATAATGTAGTTTCCATAACTTGTAGTATTTGGAAACTCACACTATGGTCATGTAAAGTTACATGACATGAAGAAGATGAAAGAAATATAAAGTAGTTACCTAAAAAGACTTTGATATGGTTATGTGGCTATGGGTTTTGGTTTGTTGGTAGAAGTTGTTGTAGAATTATTTGGAGAGAGTTTTGAGATGGTATTTTGGGAGAGTTTTGAGAGGAAAATTTGAGAGAGTTTTTGTATGAATTTGTGGGTAGTGAATGTGTGAAAGAAGTGAAAGAGGAGAGGGGTATTTATAGGAAATTGAGGAGTGATTTTTGTGTGATTAAAATAAATTAAAATTGAAACAAAATTAAGAGGCACATGGGGGAGGGGGCACCGGCCATTGAGTGTAGAGAGGGAGTGTGATTTATTTTTTTGACTTTTTGTTAAATAAAAGATGTAATATGTAAGATAGATGTGATATAAAGTTATGAGAAAGGTAAAAAGTTAAGATTATAAGTTATGTAGAGTGTAAGAATAGGTGTAAGAAAAAGTAGAGATAAAAGAATAGTGTAGAATAGTAATGAATAGTGTAATGTAAAGTAGATATGACAATTAAAGTACCGGTAGTAAGAAAATACGCGTATAATAGCCATATCTGTTATTTTTACTTACCGAAAAATTACGAAACTGATATTTTTGGAAAACTTATATTTTACGAGTCTAACGGTGTATTCGAAATATTTTTACTATTCCGAGCTTTCGGACACGTTTTTCGAGAATTGTGTCCGATCGGGTTCGAAGGACATCCGAATTTCGCAAAACTGAAACTTTTATAAAACCTATGATTATTACGAACTATTCTAGCTAATTATCCAACTTTGTTTCTCAGGGCCAAAGAAAACGGCAATGTCGGATTTAAATGGGTACGGTAAACTAGAGTTTCGTTGACTTCTAGGGTTCCGTTTGACTTCCGGTTTAGGGTTTTATGCTAAATCGATTCCAAAAATTTAGGGGTTTACAAAAGCTCTCTTGGCAAGGATTTAAAATTTGTTAAAAGACTACTATGGGTTCTTTTACTTTCACTTTATGAACAATTGTTAAATTCGTTGTTGTCTGTTTGCTTTATTTTTGTTGTCTTGTTCTGTCTT
Source organism: Combretum micranthum (assembly GCA_024138025.1). NCBI lineage: Eukaryota > Viridiplantae > Streptophyta > Magnoliopsida > Myrtales > Combretaceae > Combretum > Combretum micranthum. Next base: position 443,706 of record JAMXBD010001027.1, read on the forward strand.
ATTATATTGGATGTGAACTCGTTGGGAGGGAGGTGTTGGAATTTCACACATTTGATAGAGGCTAGAGAGTTGATAAATGGATATGAGAGTAAATAAATGGATGTATATGTAATATATGTACGAACATTTTTCCTAGCATAATTTAGGAAAAGTAATGTCAATTTGGAGTCTTAGTAATCCTCCATAATAGAGCCAGACATATTAATTTGGTGAATTCAATGGATTTTGTATCAATACAAAGAAGGTTGTAGGTTGCAGTCAAAGTATCTAGTACATCATGTTAGGTAGAAATTCTACTAATGCAAAATTGCATCCCAATGCAATTAATTAGATCAGTAAAGAGAGAACATCCAACTGAGTAGAAAATTGTATCTAATAATTAAGATATATCTGGCTGCAATCAAGCTATCTAGTACAAACAAAGTTCCATTAGATCAACAAATTCGACTATTTTCATTTAGATAAAAGAAATCCGTTTCTATTTTGTTTTGGTGTATATAAGTTTGTGCTTAAACTGCCTTGCAAAATTTAGCTTTAGATCAGCAAGTTGGCTTGTTTTGTTTTGGTTTATTTAGCTTTAGAGTAGTTCTACTCTAAATAAATTTGCAATTTCAGCTTCCACTAAAATTGAGTATACTTTATTAAGATTGGTCTGTTCTAGTATAAGTAAATATGCAATTGGGCTAGCTAAGGTAGTGTTTGATTTTGGTTGCTACTAGTCAAGGATCTTATGTTCCAAATTATCTTGCCAGTGATTGAGATGAATTTTGGATATGTCACAAATATAAGTGCTTATAATTACTAACAATGTTTTGGCAATCTTTCCAATGGGTAGTGAAAATGGTAGAACACATAAGGATTGTTATTTTTTGCTCATGGAAAAACTTTGCAAGGTACAAACGGGCCATATTATGATAAGGGACCATTGAAGAACCTAAAAGTAAGAGTTGATATGGATTACTTAGGGCTTTAGGGTATTATATGTGAACTTTTAAAGGTTGGCATTAATAATACTACTGTGGAAGTGCATCACAGACAACCATCAGTATATGGAAATGGATCAAGGATTGATTTCATGTTGAAAGAAATTAGTGATGATGATGATGTGCAAGCACTAATAGAGTTTGCTAAAGCATCTAGGATAATGTGCCTTCAGCAATTGTTCATTAAGATGAAAGATAAATTTGCATTAAGTCAAAGAAATACATCACATTTACCATAAATGCAAAAACCTATGGATGTTACATTAGATGTTGAAAGAACGAATGAAGTCTTTCAAAATGAGGATCCTATAAATGTTGGAGTTGAAATTGAAAGTGGAATGGAAGAAATATTTGAAGAATTAGATTGTAAGCCCCGGAAAATTTCAGTAAATAATTCCAAGATGAATTTCGAAAATAAACCCTAGAGGCCGAGGTGTAGTTTAAATAAGTAGAATAGCTCGTAGTAATATAAGTTTGTTTAAAAACATCAGATTGGTAAATTTTTTACCTATCTCGAACCTGTTCGGATACAAACTTTGAAAAGCGTGTCCCAGGGCTCGAGATATAAAAAACATACCATTAGTACCGTTAGACTCGTAATTTTATAAGATTTCTAAATATATCAGTTATATAATTTTTCGAGTTATAAAAGTTACAATTATAACCTTTTTATCGTATTTTCATTTCTACCGGTAATTGATTAGTCTTTTGCACTATTCATATTATTTCATTACACAATTTTATTATTATTATTTTTTATAATGTATACCCCGGGTTTCCTAGTAATCAAGTAAACTTCGAAAACCAGAAAATGAAACCCTAAATCGGTTTAGTTCAAGCTTTGTGAGAAAGACTTAGAAACCCTAATTTCGGCTTTTCCTCAGTTTTCAAATAAGGAACTTTTATAAGAAAATTTAATTTTGAATATAGTTCTTGATTATATTTCAAACCAAGAAAAGATCAGATTTTGAGAAAATTTCAATTTCGGGTCATCCCGAGACCCATTATAGAAAAGCGTGCCCTGGAACTAGAATTTCAAAAATTTACTTATGAATACTCATTTGAATCGAAATAAAATAAGGATTTCAAAAATATATATTTCATAATTTTCCGGCTTACGAAAAATACGGTTATAACCTTCTTATTCGTATTTTTCTTACTACCGGTAATTAAGTTGTCTTGATTACTATTCATTACTATTCACAAGTACAACCTATGACTACCTATTTGTACACCCTACACTTGCAACACTTACCATCACTCAATCACTTCGTTTTCAAAGTCTTTTTGTCTCTTAAATATTATTTCAATTTATGACAAATTGTACTCTTTTCCATCAAAACAGGTTAAATCAAAATCAAATCTTCTCCTCCTCCCTATGCATTGGTCGGCGTGAAACCCCCTCCAACAAGCTCCATTTTGCAATTTTATTTTTTTTATTTATTTTAGTCTCATTTAACCTAATTCTATTTAATATATAAGTTACACTTTCCTTCTCTCTCTTCATTCTTTCACTTTCAAAGTTTTCAAAAGGTAAAAATGCTCTCTTTTTCTCTCCCCCTCACCCTCCTTGCCGTGGCTTTCATGCCACACACACCCACACACACAACTTTCCATTTTCTTTCTTTTGTCTCCTATTTTACTCTAAGTAAATAAACTTCTACTCCTTCTACTCATAGATCCTTGTTATGCCAAGGATATTCTTGGATATTTCAACTAAATGTCCCCATGATCTTTTGGTAGGGACAATGAAATATCAAAACAAGAATACCAAACCATTACAAAGTAGATCTAACATTTAAAGAAGCTTTCATGCCAAAAGCTTTATGTTTATCCATCAAAAAGTGTTTTGAACAAAAGATCTTTTATAAAAATGTAGTTTATATGTTTTCAAAACCTATTTAAGCACTTGATATAGTAGATCTATCATTTTACTACTCATATTCATGTAGACATTTAAGATCTCATCTTTATTTTGGGTTTATGTGCATTCATAGTCTTTAATGTTTTTGTCCTTAGTAATTAACCTTTCTCGTACATAGATCTATAGATAGATAAGTTAACAAAACCAAAAAGGAAAACACTTTTCAAGAAATGAGTTAGTGTAAATTCGGATGGCTTGGGAACCCTAGACTAAAAACCCTTTTACTAACTTCTAAACATGCATTTTACAAGAAAAATGAAGCCTATAGGTGATAGATAATGTTTGATGATGTTTTGCATAAGTTTAAATGAGTTTTTACTAAAGAAAATATTTAAAACAAGAGATGAAGTCCAATAGAAGTTTTGAGTTAAAAGTCTTGTAGGCAAAATTCGTAATAATGGATAGATGGTTAGAAAACACTAGTTTTCCAACTTCAAAAATGGATTTTCTTAAATAAATGAAGTCCTTAGGGTATAGGTAAAACAAATACTTAAATTTCTAAGTATAAAATGCATTTTTCTTAAAAGAATCAACTTGAAAATGAAGTTTTCTAAATTCGGATTTTTGGAACTATCCTAGTATAAGACCCACTTAAAAGTTTACAAATGAAGATTTTATTAAAGAAATAGATGCCTTAGGATATAGTTAATATAAGAGTCAAAATTTCTTTACACAAAGTGGAGTTTTCCCAAAGAAAATCCTTATAATAAGTAAATGTGACCAAGTCTAGTAAACTTACTTGTTAAACAATAGCATGAAATGATTTTCTAGGAAAAAGTTTATTTAAATTCTTTAAGTCTAAAAATTTATAAGAACTTAGGCTCATTAGAGTTCATATCATAGCATTCATGATAGGGAAAATCATTGCCATGGCATTTAGTTTCATTTTGCACTTAGGAATCTCAAGTGCATTCATGAAAACCGCATTTTCGGAATCTATATAACCGCTGTACAGATCTGATCCCTCATTTCTAAGGCTTAGATATTTTCAAAACTTGATTTAAACTTCATATTTAGAAAGCTCTTCCGAAGTAGATAGAAATTGATATAAAATTTGCGAGATTCCGAGTTAAAATGACCAAGTTATGGCCGTTTTAAGTTGGAATTCCCGCTTAGGACGCGAATTACGAATTTGATAGTTCGTAAGAAGTCGTTGGATTAGTTTGAGTTGAAATACTTATTAGAGTATTTCTTCCTTTTTAGGTAATCCCGAGTTCGAAGATTCCCTACCACCAGATTATTATTATTAGAAGACCGGTGATCTAATGGCCGAGTGATTTTTCTCCTTGTTTTGTTACATTGATTGTGCTTGTAGTTAGTTGCATTAGAATTATAGGAACAAGATAAAAATCGATATGAATGGGGATGGGATATATGATGAGACTGTGATCAATGTATACCAAGGAATACTAAAGCATATCGAAACCACGATTTGATTGGATAACTGCACGGTTGTCATGCCCCAATGGGTACCCTAAACGTGGCAGTCCGCCACACTCAATATTAAAGCTTAAGTATGACAACCTTAGCCATTCCCTAAAGCTTTTATATCAAGTGTAAGGCGTACTTTCACAACTTTAGAGGACCATATATGGAATTATGAAGCTTAAGGAGATATAAAAACATATTAAGAAAAGAGGATTCACAATAAATATTCATTCATAGCAAAGGCTTTACAAATTAAAGAACATTTCCCTTGATTTCTAATCTATTATATGGATATTTACATGTTAATACTAATGCTGCACTTTATCTAAATTTCTATTATCTAAAAGAGATTACCTGTCCGCAGGGTCCTCGTGGCCTTAACCATAAGTAAGGAAACTGCAAAAGATATCTATCGGGGTATAAGCTAATAGGCTTAGTGAGAACTATTTCCATAAATAACTTCTTGTAACAAGATTCAAACAAGTTGATTTAATCAAACAAATGTAATGCACAAGCACGTGGGCAAACAAGCATATAGTTTTCCGGGAACTATATGTTGAATGGATTTGCGCCCTCCATTCGGGGTTTGGTGATACATAACCTCAATTCAAGTAGTTTTAAATAAAAAGTTTTCATGCTCGCGAGCACTCATCGCCAAGCATTCCGAATCTACTTGATTGACCTTGCTTTCGGATCCACCGCCAAGCATATTCCATTAAGCCGCCAAGCAATCGCTTTCGGATCTCCCGCCAAGTGTTGCTTTCGACATGAGCTTACTATCCTTCTCACCCAAGGATAATAACCCAACATGCAATGTGACTCACTTCGTGGTATGCATGAGTTCATTAATTTATAAGGTCATAGCATAATTATTCTTAAATTTAAGGCGATCAAGGAATTTCATACAAATCAATACTATACTAAAACAATCATTTAAAACAATTCTGGCTTCGATATTCTTAAAAATTCCTTCAAAGAATTATTTACATACATATCGGTTTATCTTTTTCCTAAACTAATGCAACTAATTTACAAGCACAACAAGTATAGCATTTAATGGAAATAAACTCACGATGCCATGGTGACTATTCTTCTATGCGGGTGAGTCGTTCACACACTCCACTTAGCCGTAATAATCCTCGGGGTAAAGGAATCCTTCCTCGGGGTCACCTAGCCAAAGAAAATACCCACAATGAGTTTTTCTTGATGATTTTCTTGAATTTTGACAAAACAATGTCAAAAGAACGTTAAAGTTCGTATAAAGGAATGTTCCAACTTAAAATGGCCATAACTTGGTCATTTTAACTCGGAATCGCGCATATAATATACCGATTTCTACCTACTCGAAAAGATCTACCCATTCCAAAATTATATTCAACAAACAAGGCCATATAGGCTCCGAAAAAGTGGCGACAAAATTCACCACGGATTTCTAAGTAAAAACAATTTTGGTTCAAGAAATCGAAATTTATTTGATAACTACTTAGTTATCTATATATTTGAAAAATTCTCTTTTTATAACTATATAACTCATATTAAGCATGCTCAAGTGTCTTGTTGTCCAATTATTTTTCTTAGGTAAAACAATGTCGGGTTGAAGCTTTTCGGAAATTGTTTTTGTAAATTTCTTTGAAATGAATACCTTGCTTTCTTTGTTTTCTAAAAACGTTTTATGTTGGTTTTATTTATCTTTTCCGAAGTAACTTTTGAAAATAAAAATTTTCTACTTTCTAAGTTACACTAATACTATTTTGAAGTCTTTTAGAAAAGATGCTATTCCTCATATTTATTTTTCTTGTGCAAATTCCTTTGTTTATTTGTTTTGCAAAAATCTTTACTTGAAATTTCTCATTCTTTTCTCATATCTTATGTTTTTCATAAAATCATCCATGCATGAAAATTTGTTTTCTTCATAAAAACAATGTGGAACAATTAAGAACTTTTTTGTAGAAAAACTAGTTTCTATAATCTTATTACCTTCCTCTTGTAACTTGAAAGGAATTATTTTTGTTTTTAATCCATAGACGTTCTTTGCCTATTTGTTTGTAAAGGTCTTTACTTGAAAATTCCTTAGCCATTCATCTTATTTATCTTTATAAAAAGAACCATTTTTGTATCACAAATATTTTCTTTTGAAAAACAAGGTGGAATAACAAAGATTTAAGTAGCTTTTTAAGTAAAAATAGTTTCTAAAATTATAGTGAGTTCTTTTTGTAACTTGAAAATGAATGAGTTTATTTTTGTTATCTTACATATTTTTATGCTTTACATAAACTTATTTCTAAGTGACAAAATCCTTCTTTTGCTTAATTATCTTTAGAAAATAAAATTTTTGGACAACAACCTAAATGAACATGATTATGAGAATAATAATAAACAAAATAACATAAAACATAAATAATAAAGTCAAGTATTGGAGTCTTAGCTTTTTCAAGGCTCCCGGGACTAAGAAGTAGACTAGTCCCATAATAAAATAAATTGAAAGAAAGAAAAGTTTGTTTTGACTTGATGAGGACAAGTCTAAGACTAGAGACTAGTCTTATTATCAACTTGAAATTAAATAAATTGCATGAAAGATAAATAAATTGCAAGACAATGAGCTTATATGCTCTAAATAATATATATAGCTATATGGATATGTTAGATAGTAATGAACATAAAAGAAACATAAATGAACATAAGAAATTATGATTATGAACAAAAACAAAGTATGAACCTATTGTTGCTTTCTTAACCTTCATGGTTTTAGAAAACACACACTAAGCTCATACTAAGTAGATGAACATGAAGAAATCTTGAAGAAACTCTTACCTAAAGGAAGTTAAACTAAGAAGACTTCTTGAAAGAACTCTTGAGAGAATTTGAGAGAGATTTTAGTATAGTAACTTTAGAGAAGAAGTGGTGTGAAAGAAGTGAAAGAGGAGGGGGGTATTTATAGGAAATTGAGGAGTGATTTTTGTGTGATTAAAATAAAGTAAAATTAAAACAATTTGAGGGCATTAGAGAGGGGGGGGGGGGGGGGGGGGGGGGGGGGGGGGGGGGGGCGGGGCCGGCCATGCATGGGGGGGGTGATTTATTTATTTTTTTGACTTTTTGGAAAAATAAAAGATGTAATATGTAAGGTAGATGTGATATAAAGTTATGGGAAAGGTAAAAAGTTAAGTTTATAGGTTATGTAGAGTGTAAGAATAGGTGTAAAAAAAGTAGAGATAAAAGAATAGTGTAGAATAGTAATGAATAGTGTAATGTAAAGTAGATATGACAATTAAAGTACCGGTAGTAAGAAAATACGCGTATAATAGCTATATCTGTTATTTTTACTTACCGAAAAATTACGAAACTGATATTTTTGGAAAACTTATATTTTTACGAGTCTAATGGTGTATTCGGAATATTTTTATTATTCCGGGCTTCCGGACATGTTTTTCGAGAACTGTGTCCTATCGGGTTCGAAGGACACTCGAATTTCGCGAAACTGAAATTTTTATAAAACCTATGGTTATTACGAACTATTCTAGCTAATTATCCCAACTTCGTTTTTCAGGGCCAAAGAAAACGGCAATGCGGATTTAGTTTGGTACAGTAAACTAGGGTTTTGTTGACTTTAGGGTTTCATTTGACTTCCGATTTAGGTTTGTATGCTAAACCGATTCCGAAAATTTGGGGGTTTACAACTGTTCATATTATTTCTGTTATATGTGTGATATTGGTTGGTCATTCTAAAGAATGTATAAATATTTTTGACCTAAGCAAAAATTTAAATTGGTCATGCATCGTATCGGACATATTGCATTTGGTAGCGTGCTACTCCTACGAAGGTCGATCGGTATGGTCCGAGGACTCGTTTGGATAATGAGACCTGGGATCATAGCACATTCATAGGAAAACTAAGGGCATCGGGGATGCATTCCATGTATGAGCCTAGCCGAGGCGAATGCTAAGAGCCGAGGGCTTGGGGACTAGCCAGCGGTCGTGTAGACTTCAATACCATCCCTAACCCAATATACGGAGGGCATATAAATCGTTCTGTGTGTGGGTTCCGGATACCCATGCATAATTGCTTGCTCACGTGTTTGTTCATGCATAGATATGATTGATTAATACTTGCTTGTTATGGTACGAAATTAAGGGAATTCTCACTAAGCTAATGTAGCTTATATCCCCAATAGTTGTTTAAATGAGCAGGTTATTCCAAGAATGCTAAGTGGGGACCGAAATGGTTGAAGTCGAGAATGACTTCGGGATTCCGGCAAGATATAAAAATGCGTGAAGTTTTTGGCTAAGCCTTGTGATTTGCCTTGTAATAGTTTTATGAAGTGAAGTCTTGGGATGAATGTAATTGAAGTTTGATGAATTGTATTTTGAAGTATAGTGTTTTGTATTTGGAGTATAGTGGATTGTATTTCCTTTACATTGTTACTCAATTATATCAACATAAAATGCATCATTCCAATGTGTCTCCTTTATGTGTTAGACGCCTTGTACATAGTATGGAAGCCTTCGCATGATCGAGGTGGTTATTCTTAGGCTTTAATATGTGTACGGTGGACTGCCATGTTTAGGGTACCTTTCGGGGCGTGACATCGATTATGAAGATGAATTAGTAAGTCAACAAGAAGACAACTTGAATTTTGGATGTGACTTATTTGATGATGATAAGGATCCTGAGACACTAGAAAATATTGATGAACTTATTGTTGAGTCAAGATCTTAGTCAATACAGCATAACATAAACATGTCTCTCGAGGATGATGTTCCATTCCTTAGTAAGATGGATGTTGGAGATGGATATATATCATATGAAGAAGACTTTTTTCACTCTAAAAGGATAGGTTCCATTGATGCATTAAGGCAAGTTATGTGATTTAAAAGTTAATCAAATTTGGTGTTTGTCGTCAAAATGTGGCATATAAAACATCACTACAACTTCTTGGTTATTGAGTTAGATACAAAGGTATGGTCAATTATATGCAAAGAGAAGGAAAGCTATTGTAAACCCTTGAAATTTACATAATTTTTAGAAAATAATCATAAAAGTTAGAAACTAAAAACCGAAATCGTGAAAATCAACCCAAGTTAAAATCAAAATTCTAAATAAGGTCAAATATGAGATTCTTAATCTTGAGAAATAGGAACCTTAAAACAAAATAAAAAATCCAACTATCGATTGATTAATATCCGTACACCAATCAAATCATCTATCCGATTCCTACACACAAATCAAGATGATATATCCAAACTCTCAACAACGAAATATTAAGACCTTAAACCCTTGGTGAATTTTAGAATCAAAAGTTTTATTTTCACCAAAAGTCAAACTGAGTCAACCATAACTTTAGACTGGTTAAACAATCCCGAGAATTGGAAAATACTAAATAATCACAAACAAAATGAAATAAACCATAGATTGAACTAGAAATATAATACGAATAAAACCCCAAAATTTTATTATCTTACGAATAAAAATTCATAAGTTAAAAGTCAAACCAAAACCCTAAAAGTCAAAGCTTACAACTAACTAGTGTTTAAGATTGGACAATCATGCTCTTAAACCCTAAACAACGAAAGAAAATAATTGTTGATAATAGTTTGTAATAATATAGGAGAAGCTTAAAAATATCAGATTCGCAAATTTCTAGTGTCCTTTGGATCGAAGGGATCAGTTTTCAAAAGCTGTGCCTCGTACACCGGATGGAAAAAATATTTCATTAATATCAATAGACTCGTAAAAATATAGGGAATCAGAAATATCATTTTAGAATGGTAACTAAAAATTACAGATATCGTATTTATACGTTTTTATTACTATCGGTATTTTAATTTATAGTCTATTATTTATAGTACTTTTTACTATTCATTACTATTAATCTATCTCTACTTTTTCTTACTACTTATTCTTACAACCTAATACTATTTCTTACAAATTTCTTTTCTCATAAAAATTCTACACACATATTACCAAACTTCTCTTACACTTTTCTTCAAAAATTAATTTTTAATCAGTTTTCTCTCTCTTCCCCCTTCCTTTGCCATCCACCCCCTCTCTCTCTTCACTTTCAATTTTTTTCTTTTTCAATTAATTTCATTACATCTAATTTTCACTCCAAAATTCTATAAATACCTCATTCCTCTCATTCTTTCACACACTCATTTTACTACCAAAACTCTCAAAATCTCTCCACAAACCTCTCTCCAAAATTTCTCTTTACCAAAACTCTCTTAAACCAATTCTTCACAAAAACCCTTCTTTATATACGAACTATCTACCACATATCACTACCCATAGAATACCCCATTCATCTACTATCTTCATACCACATAAACATTTTAGGTAAACTTTTTCAACCATTTAGTTTATCCATGTCATATAACTTAACATGACTATGGTATTGTTTTGAAACTCACATGAGTAGTAATAGCAACAATATGTTCATGTTTTGTTCTTGCACATGAAATTCCTATTTTATTATCTTGTTATTATGTTTTTATACATGTTGTTATTGATGTTATTATTCGTTGTTATTGTTACTATTATGGTAACTTCTTATTCATATCTAACTAAATATATTTATGTACTTATATATAATCTTTAGAGCATACAAGCTCACTTGTTATTTATTTAATTTCATGTTTTGCAATTTATTTATTTCATGCTATTTTAAGACTAGTCTTTCTAGTTTTAGACTTATCCATGTCAAGTTAAAACAATCTTTTCTTTCTTTATTTTTATTCTTTTTTGGGACTAGTCTATTCTTAGTCCCGGGATGCCTTGATAAAGCTAAGGTTCCCAATACTTGACCGGGTTATCTTGATGAAGCTAAGGTTCCCAATATTTGATATTTTAATTGCTTTGCTTATTATTATTTGCTTCTAGTATCTTTCTCTTATTATTTTACATGCTCATAACACATGCATCTACATAATGATATTGTCTCAACTAAATTTAAAAGTAGAATTTTTCTTTAAAGAAACTTGAAACCAAATTTTCTATTATGTGGCTTGTTATTAAATAATGAAGTTATTATCAACAACATAGAAATAGAATAATACAATTTTTCTCAAATAACGAAAATAGCTTTACCAAGGAAATATAAGAAATAAACACATTCTTTCCATAATATAGTAACCTAAGTCTTAGGAAAATAATTTGTTAGTATTCAAAGTTTTCACAAAAAGCTTAAGATAAAACACTTTTCAACTCCATAATAAAACCAAGAAGCAAAGAAGTTTTCAAAGTTAAGATAAAATCAACCGATAAATATATAAACCCACTTAGGAAAATAATGATTTTTAAGTTTCTAAAGAAGAAACATATTTTCAAAGAATATAAATATGATAAGAATAAAAAAAAAAGGATTTTATCAATAAAGATGATTCTTTGCAACTAAAAATTGTAGAGGAAATAAAAGACCAAGTTTTAGAAAATAAAAACTTATATTATAAACAAGAAATATAAGAAAAAAAACTCATTTTCTAAAACTATTTGAAATGCAAATTTATAAATAGGTTATCAATAACTTAATAAACTTTTGATAACTATGATCTTTTTTACTAGAAGTAAAAATTATAAAAGACCAAAGTTAAAGGAAAATTGACTTGTTTTGAAAAAAGGAATGAGGAAAATAAAATAAGAATATACTCATTTATAATAACCTAGGAAAATATAAAGTTTTTCAAAATACTTAAAAGAAACTTGTCAAGTTAAGTTTTAACACTTCGAAACGAATTGTTTTATGAAATAAATTGTTTAGAGGACCACTATTAGAATTTTTGCATATAAAGTGAGCTTATCTATATACTCAAAGGATTTATCAATCATATATATATATATATATATACTAAAGGATTTTTGAATGAAGTTGAGTTGGAAAATTGATTCGCAAAATCTGAAATATTCATTTTGAATCTGTACCCTATGGTTTCGAAACCCAAACGACCTTATATGAGAAAAATAACATTAGAAATAGATAGATCTTTTCGAATATGTAAAAAAAGTATATTATATGCGAAATTCCAAGTTAAAATGAGCAAGTTATGACCATTTTAAATTGGAATTTCATTCTATGCAATTTTGACGAAATAATGAAATAGAATAGAAAGTTTGAGTAAATTTCTACGAAATACTCATCCTAGATTTTTTTTGTCTAGTGACGAAGGATACGAGGTTACCTTTTTGAGGATTGCTACGACTAAGAAGATTGCGAATGAACGAGTGAGTTATTCTTTTAATTTCGTTACCTTGCTTGTACTTGTAAAGTAGTGGCATTAGTATACTAAGAAAGATAAAAATGGATATGTGTGGGGAATATGAGAATATGTATATATGTGATTCTGTGCTTATATGTGAAATGAGAATTAAGAATATTGCAACTTCAAACTGCCTGTTTAAGTGTTTTGTTTACTTAGTTATACGACTGCTTATTGTTTGCTAAATTGATTGATCACCTCCCCTAATAAACCTTAATACGGTTTGGCTTAAGAAACTTAAAACGCTCACGCATAGCATCCATCGAGTCGTATTTCTTTCAGAAGGTTACTACTCCTACGTGTAGAGTTGGATTGGCTGTTATCGTGCTGGGACATGGACCATGTTCGTTCCTAGAGAATCTAAATCACTTGGGGAATGTGACTCTAGGTTTGAAGCCAAGCCAACAGAACGTTTTAGGTGGGGACCATGGGATTAGCAGTAGAAGGTCGAGGATCTTCATCAATAATACCCTAACCTTTGATATGGAGGGGTAAATCCATTCTATATATAGTTTCCGGATAACTATATATATTTGTGAAATCACTTGATTGTTGCATTGTATGCATAGCATATGTGTGAAAAGTTAAATGAACTTGTTTGAAAGCATAGTGCGAATGAAAAGGAATACCTCACTAAGCTAGTTGTAAGCTTATACCTCTATAGATTTTGTTAAAACGGGTATACCCATGGCTTAAGTCAAAGATCATGACATTAAGGAAGTCATGGAAAAATGTTAAACTTTTATGAAGGCAATGGGAACATAGGATGAAGTTACTTTGTAAGGTTCCTTATATGTAATGTATGCTATGTTAATGTTTTGCAAATTACTAAGTAGTGTATTTATTTTGACTTGAAGACAATAGAGGGATATGCCCTTAAGAATTGCAATTTACCATGTTTATGTTTTATGATAAGTATTCTCATTGCCTTGTTACTTAATCATTATCAATGTAAATTGTGCTACTCTGATGTGTTCCCCTGGTTATGATGTACGCATTATACATGATATGGAAGCCTTTGTGAGACTGAGGTAGTCATTCTTAGGCTTTAGTATTGTGTACAGTGGACTGCCACGTTTAGGGTACCCCTCAAGGCATGACAGCTATATGATGCAAGGAGACTTCGTGCATGATAGAAATTTGGGATATCGACTTTGTGATAACAATAATGGAAGGACCACATACATGTATAAACAGAAAAATAGATCAAGACCATCAATAGCTTAACCAAAGCTTCTTGAGTCAATGTTTTATGGGTTAAGTTAGAAATGATGTTGATGTGAAGATCACTATACTAAGAAAGTTAATATACAGAAATATGAAGATGAAAATATAATTGATTATGAATCATAAGATGATTTAGGATGAGTTTAAGGTCAAAACAAGTAAGTTGTAAAAGTTTAAGTTTGATTGTGGAATGAATATTGAAGTTTGGATTTCTGTAATTTTTGATAGATGCTATGCCGCCATCTAGAGAATCTACGCCACCAGCATAGAGATGGCGTAGGAAGGAAACAGTAGCGTTTTTATTAACACTAGGTGGAACGCTACGCGGTGTGAGCATTGATTTTGATTAGTATGATTTCTTTTTAATGCCAGATAGGAACGCCACCAGCGTTGATCATGGATTTGCCAACATATGTTGTTGGGTCGAAATTTGGGAATTCATTGCTCGATGAACACCGTAGTGTTCATGTTATTTTTGCTAGCGTGATGTGTGTGCCGGCAAAATAATAAGTATACCGACGGTAGGTGCCGACGTATGAAAATTTTTTATATACGAGACGCGAGAAACGGTGTTTCGACAAAAACATTTTTTATTTTTCCTTCGTCAAAGAGAGCTTTGAAGCATTCTTGGAGTTTTAGGGTTGGAGAATCATCAAGGGGGTGTTTTTGATCCAAAGTAAGTGATCTTAACCTTCTCTTATGTGTTGTATATGAATTTGTATGAGTTTTCTTAAGGTTTCATGGATTTTCATAAGGTTTTTGCAGAAAAACCCTAGCTTTGTGTGGAATCCGAAATTTTGAGAAGAAATTTGGGTTTGGTGATCTAAGTAAGTAAGTAAAGTCTTTTAAACGTAAAGATTCAATAAAGGTTCATTCTTGATATGAATGTGATTGTTCTTGTTGTTATGAATATTAGGGTTTTGGAGGATTTTTTGAGTTCGGAAGATTATTGTGGAAGATTGATTGGGTTAGACGGTGCAACTTGATAATGTTCTTTGTCAGGTTAAGATTTTGAGAGTTATAGTACATTAAGGTTTGTTTATATCATGTTCTTATTTGTTCTATATATGTATGTTGTTGACAGGAGTTTGGAGATTTGAGTGTTGTTGATAAAGGATTTTTAGGAGATTCAGATTAAAATTCCTGAAACTGAGAAATGTATGACCAATCCCTACTTATTGTTTTTGCTTGTTAGTTTAGTATTGATTGACTGGTTGTAGGAACAGAATTTCATAATAAACCTAATTATATTCGGCTTAATAATTGTCTGTTTGGTTGTGCTTGATTTTGACTAGTAAAGACCTGGTAAACAATGATACTGGTGAGGCACTCTGATGATCTTGGTGTGATTTTATCCCTAGTGGACTCGTGCCTTGATATGATTCTGGTAGAATTAGGTGTTTTGGATTTGGGGCATTTGGGGAGTACCCACTCATCCATATATGTATATGATTATTATTTTCAAAGAGTTGTTTGATTTTTAAGGGGTTTGAGTTACTCTGAGTTTGGGATTAGAGTATACCTAATACTAGACTATGTTGTTTTGTTGGCCTAAGAAAGATAATAATATGACTGTACGCATTAGCTTAAGTCACATGAATTATTTGTCTATTGTATGTGTATATACATTTGTTTTTGGATTGGAGTTTTCGTATTGGGCGTTGCCGCTCATTCTTTTAAATTTCAGGTACAAGTGAAGAGGATATAGTATATGATCTTTCTACATATGAGTTTCTTTGATAACAGGATGGCGATAGTGGACTCGACTACCCAACCGAGAGCTAGTTCAGATTAGGATTTCTAAAGAAAAGAAATGTTTAGGTCTTTTTGAAGTTGTAGTTGGATATTTAGGTTGATTTCAGTGAAGGGATTTTAATGTGAACAGTTTTTAATTTCTGTTGTTTCTGTTAGCTGTGTTTTGTCAACTTGGATTTTATGTTTGAACCAGGAGTTTATGTTTTTTAATTTAAATAGGTTTCGTATCCTATGAGATACCCTATATGTGTTTACAGGTGATTAATGTGTTATTATGGATTTCAGAGCCTTTGCATATCCTATATAAGAGGGGATACATGGCGGGTTGTAATGCCTTTAGATTAAAGCGTTATAAAAGCAAATTAAAGAAACTTTTAGATATATAGTGACAATGAGGAAAATTTTGGAAGGAAAAAGAAAAAGTTGAATCTATATATGGCAATTGGGAATGTAAACCCCTAAATATTTCGTAGTTCTTAAAAAATAATCCTAGAAGTTAAACACCAAAACCAAGATCTTGAAAATTGACAAAGTTAAATCGAATTCTAAACAAGATCAAATACGAAAATTCTTAACCTCAAGAAAGAGAGAACCATCAAAACGAAACCTAATAATCGTTTGATTCAACATCTATACGCCAACCAAATCATCTATCTAATCTCTAACATGCAAATCAAGATAATATATATTCAAATAATACGCTCGACAACAAAATACTAAAACCTTAACCCTTCATTGAATTTTAGAATCAAAATTTTCAATTACCACCAAAAGTCAAACTGAGTTAACCCATAACCCTAGGATCAGTCAAACGATCATGAGAACTGAAAAATATTAAATGATCACAAATAAAATAAAATAAACCATATATATTGAACAAAAAATATAACATGGTCAAAACCCCAAAATTTTATGACCTTACGAATAAAATCAACAAGCCGGAAAGTCAAACCGGAACCTAAAGGTTAATAAAGTCTACAACATACCCTAGTGTTTAAGATTTGACAATCGCGCTTTTAAACCTAAACAAAAGAACTAAAATAATTGTTGATAATAGTTCGTAATAATATAGGGAAACTTAAAAATATCATATTCGCAAATTTCTAGTGCCTTTCGGATTCGAACATGATCGATTTTCAAAAACTATGCCTCGGTACACCAAACGACAAAAATATTCCATTAATACCGATAGACTCGTAATAATATAAGAAATCCAAAATATCAGCTTCATAATTTTTCGATATCTAAAAATATCTGATATAGCTCGTTTACGCGTATTTTCATTATTATCGGTATTTAATTTGTCTAGTCTATGATTCATAGTACTATTTCTACTATTCATTACTATTCATCTATCTGTACTTTTTCTTTACCTATACACTTATTTTCTTACTTTTTACTTTTCCAATACATCTTATATCAAATCACTTCTTATATATTAATTATTTTCTTACAAAAATACAAACAAAATCAACTTTCTCTCTCTCTTTCCCTTCATGGCTAGCGTGATCCCCCCTCCCTCTTTCTCTATTTATTTTCTTTTCAATTTATTTTATTACACACAATTTCCTTCATCTTCAACTATAAATACCCCATCTCCTTCTACTACTTTCACACATTCATTACATATAACAAAACTCTCTCAAATTCACTTCTTAAACTCTCTAAGAAAACTCTTCTCTAAAAACTCTCTTTAACCAATTCCTCACAAAAATCATTCTCTAAACACAAACCATCTACTACTATCATCAAACACATAATACTATTCATCTACCATCTTCATACCACATAAACATCTTAGGTAAACTACTACCCTATTTGTTTAGCCATGTCATATAACCTAGCTTGACCATGGTGTTGTTTTGAAACTCATATGATAGTAAAGCAACAACATATTCATATTTTATTCTTGCACATAAATTTCCAATTTTATTATCTTGTTATTATGCTTCTATATATGTTGTTATTAATGATATTATTGTTGTTATTATGTTTCTAATCTAGCTCTACATATTATTAAGTATATGTATATATATTTATTAGAGCCTAAATGCTCACTAACTTTTACTAACTTGCTTTTATTATTTTTAATGTTTCTATTAGTGTACTTTTCTTTTCTTTTTTTTTTTTTTTCCTTTTTGGGACTAGTCTATTCTTAGTCCCGGAATGTCTTCATGAAGCTAAGGCTCCCGATGCTTGACCAGTATACCTTGATAAAGCTAAGGTTCTCAATGCTTGATATTATTACATTTCTTATTATTATTATCTTGCTTCTAACCTTTTTTTTCTTATATTTTCATCATTTTCATATTACATGCTCATATATATGCATCCCCATAATGATATTGTCTCAACAAATTTAAAATAGAATTTTTATTAATAGAGGAACTTGAAACTAAAACTCTTTTATTATGTAACTAGTCACTAAATAAAGAAACTTGTCAACAAACTTAGAAAATATATTTTTACAACTTCTTCTCAAAGTTTTCCTAAGTGTCAACAAGGATAATTTTATTAAAAAAACAAAGGAAAAATGAAACCAAACTCTCTTTATATACATCAAGATTTTGTTATCAACCACCTAGGAAAAATTAGTTCTACAACCTCTTTTCAAAGCTACCAAGACTTTTCTTAAATAACAATGAAAATGATTTTTCTCAAAGAAGTTGACTAACAAAATAAACATTTTCTTCTATTATGATAAGTCACATAAAGTTTATTAAAAATTAGTAATAATAATTCTTTGATAAATAAACTTTTCTAAAAAAGAAAAAACTTACATATAGAATTTTTACCAACTCCATAATAAAAAGTAATAACTAGATTAAATTTTATAAGTTAAGATAAAATCAACTCACAAAAAAAAAAAAAAACTCACTTAGAAAAATAGAGGTTGTCGAGTTTCTAAAAGATAAACCATTTTATAAACATGATAAGAACAATAGATATTATCAAAAACTTAATAAAATAGTGAAACATGATTTTCTTCCCAACAAGATTTACAAAAGACTTAAAGACCAAGTTTAGAAATAAAATGTATTTTAAAGAAGTGAGGAATGACATATAAGAAGAAAAAGACTTGATTATCAAAACCATTTTTAAAAGGGAATATATACAATTCAAATTATTATAAGTTATCGACAACTTAATAAAACTCTTGAAAACTTCATTTTATCACTACAAGTAAAATTTGTAAAAGAGCAAGGCTAAGAGAAAATATATTGGAAAACAAAATAAGAATATTCTCATTTATAGCAATAACCCAAGGATTTATAATGGTCATTCTAAACATTTAGAAAGGAAATTATTAAAGTTCAACTTTTAACACCGTAAGATATTGTTTTACGAAATATAATCATTGAGACAACACCATTGGAATTTTGCATATAATATGATTCTATATATATATTTAAAGGAATTTTCCAACTATACTAATATCTACATTTTTTAACAAGTATTTTTTGATAAAAAAAGTTTGCGAATTTACGTTTTGAAAACTGGAATTTTCGTGACAACTCTATACCCTACGGTTTTGAAACCTAAATGACTTTTTATGACAAAAATAACCTTAAAAATAGATATATCTTTTTAAGTAGATAGAAAATAGTATATTATATGTAAAATTCCAAGTTAAAATGAGCAAGTTATGGCCATTTTAAGTTGGAATTTCATTCTACGCGATTTTGACGAACATAGTGAAAGAGAATTAGAAAGTTTAAGTAGAACTTCTACAAAATACTCATCCCGGGTATTTCTTTTGTCTAGGTGAAGAATGATACGAGATTTCTCTTCTTAAGGATTATTACGACTAAGAAGGTCGTGAAATGGACGAATGAGTTATTCCTCTTGATTTTGTTTCTTGCTTGTGCTTGTAGAATAGTGGCATTAAAATACTAAGAAAAGATAAAAATGGACATGCATGGGGAATTTAGGGATATGTATATTTGTGATTCTATGCCTATGTGATGAAATGAGAACGAAGAAAATCGCAACTTCAAACTGTCCATTTAAGTGTTTTGTTTACTTCCTTGTGTGATTGCTTATTGTTTGTTAAATTATTTGATCGCCCTTAACGACCCTTAATAAGGTTTGGCTTAAGAAAAATAAAACGTTCACGCATAGCATCCATCAAGTTACATTCCTTTCGGAAGGCTGCTACTCCTACACGTAGAGTTGGATTTGTCACGCCCCAACGGGTACCCTAAACGTGACAGCCCGCCATACGTAATATTAAAGCTCAAGAATGACTACCTCAGTCACTCGAAAGCTTCCATATCGGTACAAGGCGTACATTCACAACGAAGGAAGACCGTTGAAGTAATGCATTTTAAGATATTGGTAGCATAACATACAAATTGACACTTAATATATTTCATAGAAACATAAAGTCTTACAACTTCTAAGGGGCATTCCCCGATAATAACATGGTTCTAAATAAAACATAACTAAAGCTAGGAGATTTTAGAAGAAATCTATTCTATAATTTCAAAATAGAGTTCCTCCAAAAGCTTCTCAAAATAAGGATTCTACTCAGGGAATCAAGGTGGTCTCGAGTGCAAAAGATAATCCTGCAATATCAAAAGTCTATAGGATTATAAGCATGACTAGCTTAGTGAGATATTCCTTACGCAATAGTACTCATAACAAACAATCAATCAAGTTTATTATTCAAGCATATGAATGCAACAACCATATGTTCAAACATTACATACGACTATCCGGTTTCGTATGTTTGATGGATTTACCCCTCCATCGGTGGTTAGGGAATGCTTTGAACTGGGTCCCGAATAATCTTCTTAAAGTTTGCACGCGTCTTAGGGTTCCAACGAACCGTACTACTAGTCCCCGGGCCTTCCATGCCCAAAGCGAGCGATCCGGCTCGGCTACACCTTGAGGCCGTCTTCCCGAACGTCCTAACCCTCAAGATGTAGCTAGGCAGCTTACCTTTCCGGTCCCACGCTGAGGAGTAGTAGCAAAATTTCGAAATGATATTGTAAGTGATATGCATGAGCAATTTATTATATGGGGATCTCATTAGGATATTAAATCATTTAAAGCGATCAAACAATATTTGCACACATAATAATACATACATGGAAACATTTATATTAATCACAAATCAGTTTCTAATATACTTATCTTTCATTGATCGCACACAACGAATCACATACGTAATTCCCATAATATCCCACATGCATATCAATTTTATCTTTTCCTAACATCTAATGCTCTATTCTACAAGCACATGCGCGGATACATAAGCGTAAAGGAAACTTACTCGTCCATAGCGCTCTAAGAGTCGCAGTAATCCTCGGGGAAGACAAGATCGTGATCCTAGACACCTAAACAAAAGAAATACCCAACATGAGTATTTCATCCATGATCTATTCAAATTCTATACTTCTATCTTAAAGAATTCGTAAAAATCTTATAGAATGGGAATTCCAACTTAAAATGGCCATAACTTGCTCATTTTAACTCGGAATTTCGCATATTATATACCGATTTCTACCTACTCGAAAAGATCTATCTATTTCTAAGGTTATATTTATCAAGAGAAGTTATTTAGGTCTCGAATAGCAGTGTACAGATTTGATACGAATTTTCCAAACTTCAAAACTAGAGTTTTCAATCTTTACTTCACTCAAGGGCTTTTGTACAAAAACATAGATATATTGTATGGTTGAAAAATCCCTTGAATTATATATATATATATATATGTATAAACTCAAACTATATGCATGATTTTGGTGTTGTCTCAACAATGGTTTTGTAAAACATATGTCTTGAAAGTGAGATAAGCTTAAGGCTTGAAAAGAATTTTGCTTTTGAAAAATTTCCTAAGTTATCATGAGTGAGTATTTCCTTCTTTAACTCCTTTTCTTAAAGTTTCAAAAAGAAATCTTAATCTTTTATTCCTAGTGTTTTGGAAATCAGGTCTTTTAAATACTTCATGGTTAGATTCACTTTTAAAATAAATATCTTATAAGTTATTTTGAAAAACTTATCTTAGACTTTAGTATTGGTGGAAAACTTCGACAATTGAATTTAAGAGTCCTTTGTTTAGGTCTGAGGAAACTTTCTTATTTATTTGAAAAGAGAATTTTATAATAACTTTACTTTATGTATTTCTTGGTAAAACCACACATTGTTACTAAAACTTTGAGCTAACTTATCTAGCTTTAGAAAATGTTTGTTTAAGATAAAATTTCAAGTCTTTAAGGAAAAATATTTTTATGTGACAAAATTATTTAAAGAGAGTTATTTTTTATTGCTTAGAAAACTCATTTTTATTATGGTTGAGACAAACAAACATATTCATGTATGAATCAGAATATGTATAACTATGAAAAATATAAAAAAACAATAAATAAAGTAAGAGCGTAAAGTAAAGTCAAGTATTGGGAACCTTACCTTCATCAAGGTATCCCGGGACTAAGAATAGACTAGTCCTCAAAAGAAAAGAAAAACAAAGAAATAAAATTGTTTTGACTTGATATGGACAAGTCTAAGACTAGAAGACCAGTTTATATTGCATAAAACAAGTAAATAAATAAATTGCAAGACTTGAAAATAAATAAATAAAAGTGAGCTTATATGCTATAAAAATATATATAATACTTAGATAAGTTGTTAGAACAATAATAACAATATCATAATAGTAACATAAAAGAAATAAGAATATAAACAAAACAAAACATGAATAAATTTTGCTTCTTTAACTCAATGAGTCTAAGTAACATACACTAAACTCATGTTAAGTTTATGAACATGATGAGTAAATAAGAGAAGTTTTTACCTAAACTTTATGTGATGGTCGAAGAAGAAAAGAATGGGTTGTAATATTATGTGGGAAGGGATTTTCTAAGGAAAAGAGAGAACTTGAGAGAGATGTTGGAGAGGAATTTTGTGGAGTGATTTTGGGAGTGTTTTAGTATGAATTTTTGTTGTGTGAAAGAATGGAAGAGGGAGGGGTATTTATAGATTTTTGAAGTGGAAATTATATGTAATAAAATAAATCGGAAACGAAAACAAAATGTGATGGAAGAGGGACAAGGGGGCGGGTTTTGAGTGTATAGGGGGGAGGAAATAATTATTTTTGTTTGTTTTGTATTAAAAGAAGTAATATGTAAGGTGTGATGTGATTAAAGTTGTATGGGGAAGGTAAATTGTAAGGTATAGGTATGGTAGAGTGTAAGAATAGAGTGTAAGAAAAAAGTAGAGATAAGTGAATAGTAATGAATAGTAGAAAAGTATTTAAATAGTAGACTAGACTTAAAATACCGGTAGTAAAAAAATATGCGTAAAAGGCCTATATCTGATATATTTAGTTACGAAAAATTCTAAAATTGATATTTTTGAAAACCTTATATTTTTACGAATCTATTGGTGTTGTCGAACATTTTTGCTATCGGTGCACCGGGGCACGGTTTTCGAAAACTGATCCCGATTGGATCCAAAGACACTAGAAAAATTCGAATATGATATTTTTAGGCTTTCCTATATAATTATGAACATAATCCACAATTATCTCAATTTCGTTTTCTAGGTGTTTACGAACACGGGATTGCCGGATCTAGATTCACTAGACTACTCATATAACTAGGTTAACTTTAGGGTTTCGTTTCAACTTTCAGTTCCTAGGGTTTGCTAATATTATCGAAAAAATTTAGGGGCTTACAGGATTGGCTGTTATCGTGTTGGGACACGAGTCATGCTCCTTCCTAGAGAATCCAAATCGCTCGGGGAATGTGATTGTAGGTATGGAGCCTAGCCAACCAAACGCTTTGGGCGGGGGCCTAGGGACTAGCAGTAGGAGGTCGATGATCTTCATCAACAATTCCTTAACCTTCAATATGAAGGGGTAAATTCATTCTATATAGGGTTTTATGAATAACTATATATATTTGTGTAATCATATGATTGTTGCATAACATGCACAGCATATGCGTGAAAAGTTAAATGAACTTGTCTAAAATCATGGTGTGAATGAAAGAGAATATCTCACTAAGCTAGTTGTAGCTTATGCTCTCATAAATTTTTGTTGAAGCAGGTATACCTATGGCTCTATTCAAAGATTCTAACATTAAGATTAAGTGGTGTGATGGATTTTAAACTCTTGTAGAGGCAATGGGAACATAGGAAGTTATTTTTTAAATTCGTTATATGTATTGTATGCTATGTTAGTATTTTGGAGATTTCTAAATGAATGTATTTATATATATTTGGAGACAATAGCGGGGGTATGCCCTTAAAATTTGTACAATCATGTTTATATTTTATGATAAGTATTCCCTTTGTTTGCACTTAATCGTTCAATGTAAATTGTGATACTCCGATGCGTGCCTTTGATTGTTGCACGCCTTTATATGATATGGAAGCCTTTGTGTGACTAAGGTAATTATTCTTAGGTTTTTAGTATTGTATGACAGTCTGTCACATTTAGGGTACCTCTCAGGGCATGACAAGGAAGATCTCATGAGTGAATTGCCAAAACTACTGCATCATGCCATTAAAATAACTAATCCTGGAACATTTCTAGCTTAGCAATTTAGGAAAACTAACAAAGAAGACGAGGTGACATTTGGAAGAGTATCTTGGGCATTTGGGCCATGCTTAGAAGCTTTCAAAAGTTGTAGGCAAGTGGTTAGCATAAATGGAACTTTTTTTATATAGAAAGTATCCTCATAGTTTCTCGTTAATGCATTTTAGATGGTGCTAATCATATAGTACCAATAGCATTTGCATTAGTTGATAAGGAATCAGGTGCATCATAGCACTTGCGAGAAGATGAGCTCCCATCATGCATCTTATTAGATAGATATAGAAGTATAATAAAAGCACTGAATGATGATGAGGTTGGATGGAAGCCTCCTTTTACATATTGGAGACTATGTGCACAACAATGTTGCAAGATACTTCAATGCAAAATACAAGAATAATTATCTAAAATAGATAATAACAATAGTAGCATTTCAATCACAAGGAAGAAAGTTTACATACTACATGGAGGAATTAAGGAAAAGACACATAGGTGCTGTAACTTACTTCATAAACATCCCAAAGAGCAATGGACACTTGCCTATGATGGAGGTCTAAGATATGGAGTGATAACAAAAACTCTAAATGAGAGCTACAATGCATGATAAGAGGTGCAAAATTGTTACCTATATTAGCCCTAGTTTTAAAATATTTTACAATTGTGTGGGATATTTCCAAGAGAGCAAGATGAAGCAACCAAAGCTATTCGCGAAGGGAAGACCTACACTAAAGGTGCTCACAGAAGGATAGAGAAATGGAAGGGAGTAGCTATCGGACACAAAGTGAGACTTTCAATGAACTACTGGTATTTTTTAAGTACAAACAGGCACATACATGGCAACTGGTGGTAGGAAAGGTAATCACTACCAAAGGGTGGATATTATAAATAATATGTACAATTGTAATAAGTGGCAAACTTTCAAGATATCTTGTTCACACATTGCAACCATGGCTCATTGAACAGGATCCTATGCAAAAGATTGAGAAGTGGTATCACTTGGAAAACCAACTTGTCTATAGTAGGACTTCTTTCTAACCTCTTGGAGATAGAAACACTTAGCCAGATCATGAACGAATACATATAATTCACCTAATATAATAAAGCAAGATAGAGGGAAGTCCACGAACAAATCTATTCCATAATGAGATGAATTTTAAAGAGAAAGCATCAAAGAATTGTTGTGGAATATGTAGGAAAGAGGACACAATAGAAGAATTTCCCTAAACTAACAAAACAAAAATGTTTCAAAATATATACAACGCTAGTTTCATTTTATAACTATATTATCATTGTGAAGATCTAATATTATATATATATAGATATATATTTTTTTCCTGAAAATTTAACATGTTTTTCTTATGCAGATGGATAGGGTCAGTAGATAGATCAATATTGACGAAGCAGGCGGCCTACAAATCTATTCAGTCTGGTGGGAAGAGGTATGTTGCCTAACTATGTTGTAGTTGAAAAAGTGATATAATAATATGATGTGATGACATTAAGGTTTTTTTGTTCTTTTTTTTTAATGTAGGTGAACACTAAAATCACATGCCGCCATCATGAGGCTACATTGAAGAATACAGATGGCGTGTTACTACAGTATGATGATAGGATACACCCATACTTGGAGTAGTTAGGATCCTAGGGGTAACTAAGCTACCTTTCATACAATTAGAATGGAGATTGATCATTGCATTAGTTGAAAGATGGAGACCCGAGCACACACATTTCATATGTCTAATGGAGTGGTCGGGCTGACTTTATAGGATGTTGTAGTGCTATTTGGATTGCCTATAGATGGGAGTGCAATTACAAGAGTGACAAAGTTGATATGGACAGTAGTATGTCAAAATTTAATAGATGCCTTGCTAGATGATAAAGAATTTTCAGGATAAAGGATTAAGATGACTTGGCTTGAGAGTACATTCAAAGCATTACCAGTAGATGCTAATGATATCACTATATAGAGATATACCAAAGCATATACACTACAGTTGATTGGAGGGATACTATTACCAGATAAGTCTTCTAATTTAGTATATCTTATGTCTCTACCATTGTGAGAGGACTTCAAGATTACTAGATCATATAGCTAGGGATTAGCCTATCTTGCATGGTTATATAGAAATTTATGCAAAGCATCCGAGACTTCTATAGTAGAGATAGGTGGAGCATGTATATTACTACAGCTATGGGCATGGACTACACATATTGCTCCACTCAGACAGCATAGGCTTATACCACTAGTAGGACTACTATCCTACATATGGCATGACATATTTGATCTATCACAGATGTTGGTCCTGAAAATATAACCAAGAGGGAGGTGAATTGGTTATTCAATAAAAATTTACTTTCCAAAATTTAAAACAAATTTCACACCACTTGGTTACTCAATTAAAATGGCTTTAAAACTTTCTTGAAACAATAAACTAAATAAATAAAATCTTTGGAAAACAATTCGGATCAAGACAGCTTCGTTAAGTCCATGAAAAATCAAACAACATTTTCAAACATATACTCCCAATTTTACTTTCTGAGCAACTCTCTGATTAAGAAAATATGTTTCAGTTACTCTCTGATCAACTTTCTAAGCATATAACATAGTTATGAAAAATAAATAAAATTGCACGAATTAAAGAGAGATAAGGGAGTAGAGAGTGCAAAGTCGATTTATAAAGGTTCCACCTTGAGCATCAATCCTCTCTTTCAGCTCCAAGCCGGGGTCCCGGTATTCCACATCTGTTGTGTTCTACTATCCAATCAACAATTAAAAGTTACAAGATATCTTTGCTAATTCCCTTTGGCTACAATGCATTCAGGTTGATTCTCCTAATCAATCAATCTACTGAGCCTACTTGTAACTCTCAATCTCACACTAATTATGTAAAATCAAATAAGAGGAAAAAGAATAAGTATCCTCAAAATTTTGATCAAATAAGAACAATTGAAAATGACAGTGATTTGCGCAAGTAAAGAAGGAGTATTTTTTTCCTTTGTTTGCTGAATCTTTTTCTCATGAATGTTTTTTGTTTCTGTCTTGGATGTAAGCCCTGGAAAATTTAGTAAATAATTCCAAATTAAACATTTAAAATAAAATTTTAAAAATGACTCCCAATTAAAACCGAACTTCAACTAATCCGAAATCTAAAACAAATCCAAAAATTTCTTAATCTTGAACAAAGAGAAAATCCTTAAAAGTAACATAAGAACTTAATAGTTTCCAAATCCAAAACCACTATGTGTGATAAACTCTATGCTTAACCCTGACTTGTAAAATCGGTAATATATAACCTAAAAACAATTTTATTAAATAGTAAGTAACGATAATTCTTTAGATATAAAACCTGATTTAAGAATTCCGAAATCGTTAAGAGATATAAAATACTTACAAAAATAAAATAATGAATAAATATTCTCAAATTAAATATGTTGTATAAATATAAAACATCAGTTTTCCTAGTTGGCAACGATCTAAATCGAGAAGTCAACCGGAAAACCTAAGCCAACAATTCCCGAGAAATCCTAGTAGGTTAAACTCGGCAATTTCGTAATCCTACACCAAGGAGTCGGAATATGAGCAAAGAGGTGTAGTTTAGGTCGCAATGATACTAGAATGCTTTAAAATATAAGATTAGCAAGTTTTCTATTAATTTCAAACCCGGTCGGGTACAGACTTCGAAAAGCGTGCCCTAGGATTCGACATATTAGATATATGATATTAGTACCATTAGGCTCGTAATTTCATAAGAATTCCAAGTACATCAGTTGTATTAATTTTAGATTGCTCGTAAACCTGGTTTTCCTAGTAATCGAGTAAACTCCGTAAATCGGAAACCAAAACCCTAAACAGGTTTAGTATAAGCAACTTAAGAACCTTAGATCCGACTTTTCTTCGATTTCAATTTAAAAGAACCTCTATAGAATATTAATGTGGATTATTGTTTTATAGTATATTTCAAACCATACAAAGTTTTGATTTCGAAAAATTTTCTATTCTAGGCTTTCTCGAGCTCTATTACGGAAAAGTGAGCCCTAGAACTAGAAACTCATAAAAATATTTTGAAATACTCTTTAGAACTGAAATTTTATAAGGATTTTAAAAATATATGTTTTATAATTTTTCGGATTATAAAAATTACAATTATAGCCTTTTTTCTGTATTTTTCTTACTACCGGTAAAGTAAAGATCTTGTCTACTATTTATTACTATTCACAAGTACAACCTACTACACACACACCCATACCCTAGTCTTCCAACCTTATAAACACTCAATTATATTTTCTTTTCTAAGAATTTTTATCTTTTAACAAATTATTACATATAATACTTTTTATTACATAAATTACAATTTCAAAACAAATTCAAATCCCTCTCTCTATTCTCCATGTATGGCCAGTGCATTTCTCCCCCCAATTTCCCTCTATTTGTTTATTTTACTTCTTTTATATTATCAAACAAGCCCTAAATCACTTAATATAAATAATCCTTTACTTTTCTCTCTCTCTTTCATTTTACTTCATTTGTTTCAAAGCTCACAAAAAAAAAAAACCTCTCTTTTCCATCTTGTTGTAAACCTCAGTTTTTCAAGTAGCCAAGATAACCCTAGAACCGAAAACCAAAACCCTAAACCGGAATAGCTCAAGTCTAGAGTGAGAACTAGGAACCCTAATCCCGGTTTTTCCTCGGTTTCCAATTAAGAAACTTTTATAAGAAAATTAAATCTTGAATATAGTTCTTGATTATATTTCAAACCAAGAAAATATCATATTTTGAGAAAATTTCAATTCCGGATCATCCCGAGACCCATTATAGAAAAACGTGCCCCGGAACTAGAATTTCAAAAAATTACTTATGAGTACTCATTTGAACCGAAATAAAATAAGGATTTTAAAAATATATTTTTCATAATTTTCCAGCTTATGAAAAATACAGTTATAGCCTTTTTATTCGTATTTCATTACTACCGGGAATTAAATTATCTTGTCTGCTATTCCTCACTATTCACAAGTACCACCTAGTCTACCTATTAGCACACTCTACAAATTTAACTCTTACCATCACTCAAATCAATCCCTTTTCTCCATGCTTTTTGTCCCTTAAACTTCATTACAATTTATGACAAGTGGTACAAATTCAAATCAAAGGCAAATCAAATCTCCTCCCCCCCTCAAGCTTCCAAAACCGGCGTGATTGCCCCCTCCCCCCCCCCCTTTTCCATGCTCTATTTGCAATTTTTTTTACTTCTTTTAACCTAATTCCACTTTATATATAAGCTATATTTTCTCTCTCTTTCTTCATTCACTCACTTTACAAACTTTACAAAAGTGGAAAGCTCTCAAAACCTCCCCATTTTCCCCTCCTTGCCGTGAACTTTGGTCTCTCCCCTCCCCCCCCCCCCCCCCCACACACACACGCACACGCACACAACTTCCATTTTTCTTTTCATCTCTTAAATTACTCCAAGTAAGTGAACTTTCACTCCTTCCACTCATAGATCTTTGTTATGGCTAAGTGGTTCTTGGATATTTCTAACCAAAGGACTCCATGAGCTTTTGCTAGGGACAAGGAAATGTCAAAACAAGAATACCGAACCATTACAAAGTAGATCTAGCATTTAAATGAGCTTTCATGCCAAAAGCTTTATGTTTATCCATCAAAAAGTATTTTAAACAAAAGATCTTTTATAAAAATATAGTTTTTATGTTTTCAAAACTCATTTAAGCATATGAAATAATAGATCTATCATTTTACTACTCATAATCATGTAGGCATTTAAGGTTTCATTATTATTTTGTGTTTATGTGCATTAATAGTCTTTAATACTTTTGTCTTTAGTAAATAACTTTCTTAGTATATAGATCTATGGGTAGATAAGTTAATAAAGTCAAAAAGGAAAACACTTTTCAAGAAATGAACTTGTGTAAATTTGGATGACCTTGGAAACCTAGGTTAAAAACACTTTTATCAACTTCTAAACATATATTTTTCAAGAAAAATGAAGCCTATGGGTAATAGATAATGTTTGGTAGTATTTTTCATGAGTCTAAATGAGATTTTTCTAAAGAAAGTGTTGGAAACAAGAAATGAAGTCCAATAGAAGTTTTGAGCTAAAAGTCATATAGACAAAATTCGTAATAATGGATGTATGGTTAGAAAACACTATTTTTCCAACTTCAAAAATGGTATTTTCTTAAATAAATGAAGTCCTTAGGGTATAAGTATAATAAATACTTAAAGTTTTAAGTATAAAATACATTTTTCCTAAATGAATCAACTTAAAAATGGAATTTTCTAAATTCGGATTTTTGGAAACCCTATAGTAAAAGACCCACTTAAAAGTTTATAAATGAAGATTTTATTAAAGAAATAAAGGCCTTAGGATATAAATAATATAAGGGTCAAAATGTCTTTAAACAAAGTGGAGTTTTCCTAAAGAAAATCCTTGTAATATGTAGGTGTGACTAAGTGTAGTAAACTCACTTGTTATACAATAGTATGAAATGGTTTTCTAAGAAAAGTTTATTTAAAATTCTTTAAATCTAAAGAGTTATAAGAACTTAGGCTCATTAGAGTTCATATCATGACATTCATGATAGAGAAAATCATTACAATGGCATCTAGTTTCATTTTGTACTTAGAAATCTCAAGTGCCTTCATGGAAATCGCATTTTTGGAATCAATATACCCGCTGTACAGATCTGATCCCTCAATTATGAGGCTTAGATATTTTCAAACTTGATTTAAACTTCATATTTAGGAAGCTCTTCCGAAGTAGATAGAAATCGGTATAAAATTTGCAAAATTCCGACTTAAAACGACCAAGTTATGGCCATTTTAAGACGGAACTTCGAAAATAACGCGAATTCCGATTTCACTAAGTTTTCTTAGAGTTTTTAGTATCCTAAGTTGGTAGAATACTTATTAGGGTATTTCTTATATGAATAGGTGAACCCGAGGACGTTGAATCTTTGCCTCTGGATTATTATTACTAGAAGAAAGACGAACCAATGGCGAAGTGAGTTTTTCTTCCCGATTCATTTATGGAATGTGCTTGTAATGTAGTGCACTAGAATGTAGGCCAAATGAATGAAATATGAATGATGGGGAATAATGGGAAATTATATGTTGATGTGAGAACTCAAATTAAGAATATCGTAACCGGGTGATAAATTTTGGTTGTGTAGTTAGCTATGATGGATTGTCTGAAAAATTGTTTGATCGCCTAAGTAAATTGGCTTAATCAACCACTTGGACTAATGCCAAATTTGACATGTGCATACCATAAGGGGGAGGAGCATTAGCATTTGTAAGTTAATCATGAACCATAAACGATATCGAATAATCGTAGGTTAGTCGTGCACCATATGTAAACCCCCGAAAAATTTCATAATTCTTATAAAATAATCCTAGAAGTCTAAGTATCAAAATTTAAATTCCGAAAAATCGACTGAAGATTAACACCCGATTCTAGACCGAGTCAAAACACTGGAAACGAAACCCTAAAAAATTGAACCAAGTTAAAACTTAATAAGAACAAAAATGAGTTTTCTCAATCTTGAGAAAACAAGAACCCTTGAAACGAAATATAAAGTCCAAATTATCGATATAATCAACGTCCGTACGTCGATTAAATAATCTACCCAATTCCTAAAACGCGAATAGAAACGATAGATCCAAATACCGCTTAACAACGAGATAATAAAATCCTAAATCCTTCAGAAAAATTTTAGAATCACAAAATCCAAATTTTCAACAAAAGTCAAACTGAGTCAACTCATAAACCTAGACTCAGTTAAACGATCCCGAGAACTAAAAACAAATAAATAATCCCGAATAAAATAAGATAAACCATAGACGTCGAGCTAGAAATATAAAACGATCAAAACTCAAAAATTATACGATCTTACGAATAACTCAGTAAAAATCGAAATCAAAACGGAACCTTAAAAGTCAACAAGCCTATAACGAACCCTAGTAGTTAAGATCCGGCAATCCGCGTTTTCAAACCTTAGAAAACGAAATTAAGTAAATAGCCTAGAATAGTTCGTAATAACATAAGGTAACATAAAAATATCAGATTCGCAAATTTCGAGTGACCTTCGGACCTAAACGGGATCGGTTCTCGAAAAGCGTGTCCCGAAGCTCGGAATATGAAAAATATTCCGTTTATACCAATAGACTCATAAAAATACAAGGATTCCAAAAATATCAGTTTTAGAATTTTTCAGTAGCTAAAAATTACAGATATTGCATTATTAAGCGTATTTTTATTACTACCGGTACTTTAATTGTCTAGTCTACTATTCAAAGTACTTTTCTACTATTCATTACTATTCACCTATCTCTACTTTTTCTTACACCTATTTCTTACACCTACATATCTATTTTCTTACATTTTATATTTCCAATACACCTTTAATCAAATCATACCTTACATATTAATTATTTTCTTACAAATTTCACTCAAAAATCAACTCACTCTCTCCCCAATGCCCAAAACCGGCGCTCCCCCTCTCCATCAATCTCTATTTTGTTTCTTTTTCAATTTATTTTATTACATCCAAAAATCACTCCAAAAATTCTATAAATACCCCTTCCTCTTCCACTCTTTCACACAATTCATTCACTACCAAAACTCTCTCAAAATCTCTCCACAAATTCTCTCTTCAAGAATTCTCTCTACCAAAACTCTCTCAAACCAATTCCTCACAAAAATCATCTCTCATACATAACTATCAACCACATATCACTACTCACATAATACCCATTTCATCTACCACCTTCATACCTCTTACATACTTAGGTAAATATTTCTTCCATCTATTATTCATCCATGTCATGTAACTTAACATGACTATGGTGTTGTTTTGAAACTCATATGAGTAGTAAAAGCAACAACATGTTCATGTTTTGTTCTTGTACATAAGCTTCCTATTTTATTATGTTGTTATTATTATTGTGATTATTTGCTTATATATAGTATTATGTATATTATGTATATATATTTATTTAAGCATATAAGCTCATTTGTTATTTATTTATTTTTAAGTTATGCAATTTATTTATTTTATGTTGATATGACTAGTCTTTCTAGTCTTAGACTTGTCCATATCAAGTCAAAACAATCTTTTATTTATTTTCTTTAATCTTTCGGGACTAGTCCATTCTTAGTCCCGGGATGCCTTGATAAAGCTAAGGCTCCAATACTTGACCGGGATCCTTGATGAAGCTAAGGTTCCCAATGCTTGATATTTTATTTTCTTGCTCATTAATTATTTTTAGTATTTTCTTATGTTCTTATTATTTTATATGCTCATGATACTTGCATTTGCATAATGTTAATGTCTCAACTAGTCTAAAAATAGAATCTTGTTTTACTAAATGAACTCAAAGCTAAGTTTCCAATTATATGATTTACCACAAAAACATGAAGTTATTATCAACAACCTAGAAATAGAATAATACAAGTTTTCTCAAGTTTTCTTAATAACAAAGATAGTTTTACCAAGAAAACATAAATAAATATTTTCCTTGGTAATCTAAGTTTTTAGAAAAATAAATCGTTAATATCGAAAGTTTAAGACTTAAATTCTTTTCTAAACTAAGGAACAAACTAGTTTTCAAAGTTAAGAAAAATCAACTCATCAAGTTATGAACCCACTTAGGAAAAATAATGATTTTAAATTTCTAAAAGAAGGAACTAATTTTCAAAGGAATATAAATGAGGTAAGATTTATAATAATGGATTTTATAAAAATGATTCTTTTCAAAAGAAATGAAAGAACAAGTTTTGGAAAGCAAAAGCTTATATTTTAGAAATGAATATAAGAAGACAAAATTCATTTTCTAAAACCATCCTAAATACAAAATTATAAAAAGGTTTTGAACAACCTAATATACTTTTTGATAAAAATAGATCTTTTATCACTAGAAGCGAAATTTATGAAAAACTAAGGTTAAAAGGAAAATTTACTTTTTTGGAAAAGGAAATAAAATAAGAATATACTCATTTATAACAACCTAGTAAAAATATAAAGTTTCTTTAAATACTTGAAAAGAAAATTTCAAAGTTAAAGTTTAAATGAATTGTTTTATGAAATAAATTGTTGAGACACTACCATTGGGATTTTTGCATATAAAGTGAGCATACCTATATATTCAAAAGTGTTTATCAAATATATATTTATATTGTTACAAAAGGATTTTCTTTAAAATAAAGTTGAGTTAGAAAATGGATTTTTGCAAAAGTTTAGAAAATTCGTTTTAAATCTGTACCTGACGTTTTCGGAACCCAAATGACCTTTTATGACCAAGATAAGTTTAGAAATGGATAGAACTTTTCGAATAGGTAGAAAACGGTATATCATATGCGAAATTCGAGTTAAAATGAGCAAGTTATGGCCATTTTAAGTTGGAATTTCTTCTTATACGATTTTACCGCGATTTTAAGTAAAGTTTAGAATATCCAAGAATAGAAATTCATGAAAGACTTATCCCGGGTATTTCTTTTGTCTAGGTGACGAAGGACACGAGAATACCTTACCCGAGGATTTCTACGACTAAGAAGATAGCGAAATGGACGAGTGAGTTATTCCTTCTAATTTCGTTACTTTGCTTGTGCTTGTAATGTAGTAGCATTAGTATACTAAGAAAAGATAAAAAAAATATATTTGGGGATTCGGGATTATGCGTATATATGATTCTATGTTTATGTGTGAATTGAGAATTAAGAATATCGCAATTCGATCTGCTTGTTAAATAATTTTGTTTACTTACTTGTATGATTGTTTATTGTTGCTAAATTGATTGATCGCCCCTAATAAACCTTAATAAGGTTTGACCTAAGAACAATAAAACGTTCACGCATAGCATCCATCGAGTCACATCTATTTCTGAAGGCTGCTACTCCTACGCGTAGAGTTGGATTGGCTGTGATCGTGCGGTGCCACGGGCCATGTTCCTTCCTGGAGAATCCAAATCGCTCGGGGAAAGCGACTCTAGGTTCGGAGCCGAGCCAACCGAACGCTGTGGGTGAGGACCTGGGGACTAGCAGTAGAAGGTCGAGGACCTTCAACCCCGATTCCCTAACCTTTGATACGGAGGGGTAAATCCGTTCTATATATGGTTTCCGGATGACTATATATATATTCGCGTAATCATGTGATTGTTGCATTGTATGCATAGCATATGTGTGATTAAATAAATAAACTTGTTTGAAAATATGGTGCGAATGAAAAGGAATATCTCACTAAGCTAGTTGTAGCTTATACCCCTATAGATTTTGTTGAAACAGGTATATTCGGATTAAATTTGAGGATCATGACATTAAGGAAGTCATGGACGGATGATTAAGGATATGGAATCATACGATGAAGAGATTTTGTAAGGTTCTTTATATGTGCTAACCTATATGATTAGGGACGTATATTTATTTGAAGATAATAGAAGAATATGCCCTTAAGAATTGAAATGTGATATGCTTATGTTTTATATTAAGTATTCTCTTTGCCTTGTTACTTATTTATTATCAATGTAAATTGCGCTACTCCGATGCGTCCCCTTGGTTGTGATGTACGCCTTGTACATAATATGGAAGCCTTTGCATGACTAAGGTAGTCATTCCTAGGCTTTAGTATTGTGTACGGTGGACTGCCATGTTTAGGGTACCCCTCGGGGTGTGACACCATAAACGACATCGAATAATCGTAGGTTAGTCGTGAACCATAAACGACATCGAGTAATCGTAGGATAGTCGTGAACCATAAACGACATCGAATAATCGTAGGTTAGTCGTGAACCATAAAACGACATCGAATTAATCGTAGTAGTCGTGAACCATAAACGACATCGAATAATCGTAGGTTAACCGTGAACCATAAATGGCATATTGTTAGTACCGCAGTAGTCATTAATCTGCTAACCCGGGATGGAGGGTGCAATTCCATCCGCATATGATTTCCGGTTGGTCATATGTATGTTGAACTCACGTGTTTGATGCATACACTTTCTTGATTAATAACTTGATTGAATTGTTGTGACATAAATGTTATTGTGGGAGATTACACTCACTAAGCTAGTTAGCTTACGTCCCTACAGTCCATTCCTTTTGCAGCTTTCCCATTTGTGGCTTAGGCGACGTGACCCGGCTAAACAGGTATAGAAGCTAGGAGTTTCCCCTAGAAGTTGGAATTTATTTATTAGACTTCCATCGGAAACTTCTAAGACTTGGATGACTGTATAAGGCCGTTAATTATTCTTTTGCGGGGGAATGCCCCTTAGATTTTGTAATATTTATTTATGTCTCATGAATTATATCCTACTGCTAATGCATGCCAAATTAAGCTTTTATCTCCATTTGGACTTGTACTCTATTGTGTGTAAAGGTACGCCTTACATCTATATAAGGCTCTCGAAAGACTAAGGCGGTAAATCGGGAATCTTATATGGTATGTAGCGGACTGTTACGTTTAGGGTATCCTATGGGGCGTGACACTTGTGCCGTGAGCTCCACCACCATCATACACACACACACATAAGCTTCAATTCTTCTTCATTTCTCATCTATTTCAAGTTTTAGATGATGATTCTCAAGCCTTACTACCATCCAATCTTGTAATGGCAAGGTTATTCATGCGTGTTTTCACTCTAAGTTCCCATGAGTACTTACTAGGGACAGGAAAATGCTACTACATGAATATCAAGCTATCACAAGAGTGGATCTTGTGTTTGATTAAATTTTTGTTGAAATATCTTCATGTTCATTCATGTAGAAGTAGAGTAAAGTAGAGATCTAGCATAAAAATTCCATGTTCATGCTTTTAAACTTCATTTCATACATTATAAGTAGTGGATCTAGCTTTTAGCTGCTTACACCATGCTTGACATTTGTGATCTTATAGATGATTTATGTTTTCATGCATTAATGCTCTTGAAGGCTTTGTTTTGCATATATAGATGTTGTAGTTGGTAGATCCTTAGGCAAATAAAACAAGGAACTTACAAAGGAAAGGTTTTTGTTTGAAATGTGCAAAGACAAATTCGTATGGTTTCAAAACCCTATTTTAAAAATCCTTTTATCAACTTTAAAACTCATGTTTTATGTGAAAAATGAAGGATATAGGTAATAAGTATCATTCAGTAGTGATTTTCATAAGTTGAAATGAGTTTTGATGAAATTAATGTGTAAAACAAAAAGTAGAAACAAGATAGAAAATTTTGAGTTATTAATCAACTTGTGAAATTCGTAATTTTGATGTAGGCCATAAGAACACCTATCATCTAAGCTCAAAATAGAAGTTTTGTGTATTAAATGGAGTCCTTAAGTAATAGGTATCTTAAAGCCTTAAATTTTGATGCATTAATTCAAGAATTTAATTTCTAAAAATTCGGATATTTTAATAAATCCTATTTGAAAACATATTTACAAAATGAAAGATGCAAATTTCTATGTAGAAATGAAGGCCTAAGTAATAGATATGATGAAGACTCAATTTAGACAAGGATAATTTAATTTTCTTAAGAAAATAACTCCAAAACAAATGGAATGGTCAAAGTTAAGAAACTAGTTCTCTTGAAAGTGATTAGTCATGGAGTTTTACAAATAAAAATTTTCTTAAATTTCCTTTTTGATAAATAATGCCAAGAACATGCATGTGTCAAGTTCATAACATGCCATTCATGATAGCAAATCATCAATGTTGTATGTATGGTTGATATATATGCTGGGAACATTACAAACATTCACCAAGTTATTTTTTCAGAATTGGAAAGCTCTTCGAATCAGATCTGATCCCTCTGTTTTGTGACTGAAATACTTTCAAAACTTGAAAATAATATTAAGAATAGATAGATCTTTCGAAGTAGATAGAAATCGGTATATTATATGCTCAATTCCGAGTTAAAATGAGTTAGATATGGTCAATTGAAGTTAGGACTTTAGCTTATGCGGGAAATTGACGAACTTAGTAGCTAGAATTGTTAAGTTATTAGAACCATGTAAGAAATACTCATTTTAGGTATTCCTTATACTTAGGTGAATTGGAGGACGGATTTCCACCCCCCGAAGACTACTACGACTAGTGGATTTTCTTCATGGCCGAGTGAGTTTATTTCTTAAATAGTTGTGCTCATGTATGTGCTTGTAATCGTAGTGGCATTAGAATTAGGAAAAGATAAAATTATGATGATTTGTGACCTAATCTTGGTTGAATGAATGATAAGTATATCGAGACAAGACTTTTTGATAAATTATTGTATGAGCTACTATAGATTTGGATTGTCTGAAATTCTCTATAATCGCACTTAATCTGCTTAATTAATATGCCACGATTATATGAATAAACTGTACATGCATATCACGTAGTGAGTCACATTGCATAAGTTATTATACCTTTGTGGGAAGGAGGCATAATAATTTGGGCAATGAGGGCCTGTAAACTCGATTGTTGGCGTATGGGCTAGAATTGAAATGTGTGGGTGGGCACCTATATCAACCATAGTAAAAATTTAAAAGTGGTGGATGGGCACTTGTATCAACCATAATGAGAAGTGAAAAGAATTTAAAGGTGGTCGTATGGGCCTAAAACACCTAACCTCGAATGGAGGGCGTAAATCCATTCAACATAAGATTTCCCGATGGTCTTATGTATTGTATGCTCATGTATTTGTGCATTTCATATGAATGTTAATAACTTGTTTGTTATTTTCTATAAGCCGAGTACTAATTATTGGAAATGAAATCTCACTAAGCTCGTAAGCTTATACCCCAATAGTTTCCTATTGTAGTATGAATATTTATGGATATCTTGGAGGAGTCGCTATCATCAAGTATAGCTCTTGGACCTAAGGAGCTTTTGATGGGGCCAAGACCTAGACGTAGGCACGGACTTATAATTGAGTCTCTTAAATTGATATTTGAAGGATAATATAAGAAATTTTGGGAGTCTGAGAACTCTTAACGTTATTGACGGGGGGATGCCCCTTAGATCATGTAATAGAATAAATCTTAATGTAACTGTTATGATTTACATTCTCGTTGCTATGTATGTCTCCTTAAACTATTTCGAAGCAAAGTATAGTCCCTATATGTGAAAGTGAGCCTTACACCCGATGTTCAAACTCATGGAAAGACTAAAGTTACCTTACTTGAGTTTAAATATAGAGTGTGGCTGACTGTCACGTTTAGAGTACCCTTTGGGGCGTGACATTAGATGTGTATGATTTATTCTTGTTTCTTCTAACGGCTAGAAGATGAATTAGATAAACTTTGCTCCAGATTTTGTGCATGATATCAGCTTGTTTTTATCTTCAAAATCTACAATATTTGAATAACTTGATATTTGGTTGTTGTTATCTTGAAATTTTGGCTTCAATGGATAAGTTTGAATATCCAACAACTGGTATAATAATCTTGAACTTGAAACTTGAATTTGATTTCACCTGTTATTGATAGATTCCGATATCTGGTACTGTTCACACAAAATTAGGATTGTTTCTTCCATGATTTTCAAACTCCTTGAATAGACAAACATTCTTTAGACAATTTCCTTATAAATCTGGTTCATGTCTAAATTTTGTAAGTACTTCATATTATGCACACTAACTTTCTCTTTAAATATAATTAGCTGTGTGATTTCAATCGGAATGCCAACCTCATTAGCTCTCTTATAAGCATCACTTGTAATAACACTTCGTGATGAAAAATCATATCCCTTCCTAATAAATAGTGTTCACATTTTCTCTAACCATGCCTTAGTAGAATAATCAGTTGACTCCCTTGCAACTCCAAAGTGTGAATCAACATCTTGGATTATGTTGTCATAGTTTTCCCAAAAATTGACCTTTAATCCAACAAAATTTAATCCCCATGGATATTGAACCAACTTAGTGGAACATAATTGAATGTATTACCAAAATACATTCAACTTTGGAGTTGGGTATTCAAATCCTTAAAGAATCATAGAAAATCCAAATTTTCAAAGTCTGTTCGTGAAACTCGCTCAAGTGACATGTACCCTCTAATTAACCTTCTGACCGTTATAAGAGTTTTGTAAACCAATAATTTTACTTTCTGAGTTACATTCTGACTATACATTTCTTCTTGAAAAACTTTCCAAACACTTCCCAAACACTTCCTGAAATACTTTCTGAATTGAATCTCTTTTCAAAAACATTTTCATAAACCTTTGATTATATTTAAGCACTGCACACCAAATAAAATTGTTAGTAAATATTTAATCCTTTTTGTTATCATCAAAATCAATAATGAGAAAGAGAAAAACCAACAACAAATTCCTTCACATACAGTATCATACTATAAGATGGCGTTTGATACTCAGAGAGCTGATGAGGTAATATAAAAATCTCAATTGAACTATTTAAATTCTTCCATCTATGAATTAACAACTAACACATAATGCTATTTTACAGATATGTTGGATGCCATATACAGCTGAGATACTAGATTCATTGCCACTTATATGTTGAGAAGGCCAGGACTTATGATTGGCATGAGTAGCATTGATTTGTTTCCATATTGTAGAGGCACATCATCTTAATAGAGTTGTTCGACAATTTAGTGGGATTCAGCGGATCCCACAATCCTATCAAATGGACAAAGGCCTCCATAATATAGATCTTAAGGGGAAGAGTAGGGATAATTGGACTAAGAAACACAAGCTTCATATACATCAGTAGCAGAACAGGAGACAAAATCTGATTGTATTAGAATATGATGAGGCACTTGCAGACATGGTTTTTGAGGACTATTATCAGTGGTACTATAGTATCACAAGACTGTATATAGGATGATTTGGAGCATTACTAGGAGTTGCAGTAAGTATTCTCTATTAAATTATATAATTATATTCATATACACAAAATACTTTTATTAATTTCTATTTCATAACATTTTATTTTTCAGTTAGATGCTTTTGATCGAATGGAACGAGCAAACACATTAGAAGAAGCTAAGACAATAGCAACTGGAAGTAAACAAAGATTACATTGTTTTGGAGGAGTCAATTTCTAGCTACAGACGAGCAAGAGCAAAGACTACAAGGGCATTTACCTAAAAGAAGAGGGGGAGGGAAAGGAAGAGGAAGAGGAAATCAACAAGATTTACTATTAGATTGATCACCCAATCCATCAGTTGATGTTCCTATTACTCCTACAGATCTACCTATGGATGTTTTTATTACTTCTATGGATCCACCAACAGACCCTCTTGTTGCTTCCATGGATGCATCAGCAGATACTTCTATAACATACAAATGGTATAGTGGATCGTCCTAGTACTTTAGCTGGTCATAGCTCTAGTGTCCATCATTTGCTTTGATTGATTATCTCACAGACCCAGTTCTATCCACACCTGCTACTACTCCACCTACCCTATGAGAGTACCATGTCCTACTTCATCAGATATGGGGGAGGGAGTTACACAAATACAACATATGTAGCTAAGGATGCAACCAGGGTCGGTTTGAGATGGGTCTTTTGAAACCCGAATTGACCTGATTTTTAATGGGTGTCCCAAAACCCGAGAAAAACCCTGTTGGGTTTTTTTAATCATTCCCAAAACACGACTTGATAGGGTTTTAAGGAACCCATAACCTAACTCGCCCCGATTCTAAGATTTTCAATTTTGTTTCTTCAAAAAGAAATATAGTTAAACAATGAATTTTGTTTTTTTTTTTTTAAGTTATTAATGATGCAAACACTTATATTGAAAGAATGAATTTTAGACAATAATATCAAAAAAAGGATGCAAACACTTCATTTTCACTTGCTTTTACATACATAGAATATAAATGGGATTCTTGCCTTAATAACTTAATATTTTTAATTTTTTTATAATTTAAAATTTATATCGGGTCGGATTTTCTAACGGGTTGCATATAAGCCTAATGTAAGCCCGAGAATTCTAAGGAAATAGGATAGTAAAAATTAGGGTGGATGTTCGGTTAGGCCTTAGCTAGAAATTCTAGAGTGTTGTGAAACTATTTATAAATCTAAAAACCCAAGGTTAGAAATTTTTTAGATATTAAAAGACACTACAACTAGAATTCATAATCGGAATAAAAAACCTAGGATGTAAGTATAAATAGAATTTTATTTCAAAGAACATTAGAAAGCCAATAACTTATAGTATGTATAAGGATAATAATGGCCCATTAAAGATAAACCGTTAGAATTATAAATACGTACTAAAAAGCTATAAACGGACCCATAATTAATAATCTAGACTTCAAACAAAAATTTAGACCACATCATACTTTTAGTTAGAAAATTTAGAGTCCATAGACACCAATTTTATATTTTGACCTCTTTAGGCCCCAAAACCCTAATCGCGTAAGACAAAACTTTAAAAATACTAAATCGTGTAAATTTTAAACTTAAAATTTGAAGTCAACAATATTGTAGAAATATTTTGGGACCTAAATTAAATTTTTTAGAATAAAACCCTTACATAACTAATATCAATATACACATAGGAGGTAGTTTTTGACGTAATTAGCTAGATTTTTAAATTTTTTATTATTTCTCTTAATGGTAGATACAATTTATGGTTGGGAGGAGCTCCATTTTGCTGCCCAAATGTTCTTACAAATTACCACCTGTAGCAAGTAATTTAGGAGAGATAAGAGGCTTAAAATTTGGACAAATGACCCAATTAAATTGCTCCAACAAGGCTTTAATTATTACAACAAATATTAAGCAAACAAATCATCTATGTTGACTTGGAAAACTTCCCTGCTTTCCTCCTAGCTCACCGTCACACACAACACCACCAAAATTTGTGCAAAAATAAATTTAATTAATCTAATTCTTCCTTTACAAGTCACTAACCTCTATAAATAAGTATCTAACCAACCAAAAAAATTAAAGAAACCTATCTACAACTACCAGCCCCCTCCCCTCCAGCACCGTGCCACTCAAATACACACACACACACTCACACTTCAACAATTTAAATTTCCTTCTCTTGCAACCCTTAGTCTCCTCTTGGACTTCTAACAATTAAAGACCAACCAATCAAGGCTCCAACCATCACTATAGTAGACAACCAACCATTCTACCATTTAGAAAACAAATGTAAGAATTTGTATAGTTGGTTTTTTTAAATATAGAATATGACAGACTTACCAATTTGTCAAAATATGTAGGTCTTAATTAATATAAGAAGGAGGAATTGTCATCTACCCTTCTAAGCTCTCAAGGTAAGGTCTATACCAACCTTTGAATTATTCTCAATAGAAATTAGGAAATTTGATGACAACAATTGCCATAGACATTCTATATAATAGCCTCCATAATGTTATATTGATGGTAGTGTAAGTGGAGATAATGTAGGATGATCATCTTGGATAAATTAGAATGAAGAGAAACTTTGGAGAAAATTAATCTGGGCATTAGAAAACCCTAGATTTAAACTT
Organism: Combretum micranthum; assembly: GCA_024138025.1. Classification (NCBI taxonomy): domain Eukaryota; kingdom Viridiplantae; phylum Streptophyta; class Magnoliopsida; order Myrtales; family Combretaceae; genus Combretum; species Combretum micranthum. The sequence goes on from JAMXBD010001027.1 coordinate 487,249, forward strand.
TGATGTCACTATAAAACTATTGTCTTGAAATCCTAGCTCATAACTTTATGGTCAAAATAAATTGGTAGACATATTGTAAAAATCATCTAAACAAATACAACTAGCCAACATAAATCCTGCATTGTCTATAAGAAATCTTGAACATAAAACTTGTGGTAAAAAAAATTACTAAAACAAAAATAAAGAATTTGAATAGATTAGAAATAGTACTTAGATGAACTTAAAAATAACATTGTAATGGTCATTAGAAATCTAGATGACACTCCCTAATTTTAGTTAAAAATTTCTCTCTCATATGGTTGAAAGACAAAGTAAACGATAATAGAAAAATTGTTATCACTAAAACACATTAATGGGTAATATAGATCGATGGTCAATAAAATTCTTTGCCATTAGTAGAAGCTTAATAAAAAGACTAAGAAATAAAAATAAGACCTAAGAAAGTCTTACACCAACTATAGGAAACTAACTACAAACAAACAATTTGAATAATTAGCATACTATAGGTAGAATAAGCTTTTTAACACTTATTTATATATAAAAATGTAAGCTAAAATAAGTAATATAAGTATACTTAAAGATTTTGTACTAAAAACATGAATTTAGAACTAATTAGATAACTTTTGGTAGAAGAAGTATTTTTTACACGAATTTTATAAAACTATAAGATATCTCATAAGTCTTTAAACAATTAAATATAGACTACCCTTAGAATTGATAAAAAAAAAATGACTTTACTAAGGGTAAAACTAATATAGGACACTTAGACGCTCATTAAGAATCATTTACAAAGTCAATTATCTAATTTATGGAACTTCATTCATCTAATTGGTGAATCTGAGTCAAATTTAGACTTCCTGGAAGATTACGACGATTGAAAGCACCATGAGTAGGTGAGTAACTCTGATCTATTACATTGTTTGTGTTTGTAGTATTAGTGGCATCTAAAATTATATATGAAAATGATTGTATGATGCATGTGGGGATGGGAATTGCTCTTGCTGAAGTGGTGGATGAATTGAATGCCAAATTATGCTTATTAAAAGTGATAACAAAATTTTTGTGAAAATTTGTTGAAGCATATCGAATATTGTCTGTGAATTGCTTAGTCATCTTATAAACAACTTATAACTGACAGGCTTATAACTTAAAGGATCATGCATTGCATAACTTGCATAAATATTACATAAAAGTGTGACAACTTGCTACGTGTTAGTATTTCGGATCTCGGTTAATGCTTGGTTTTTCTAGATGTAAATTTCCTAGTTCTTCCAAGATTATCCCTGTTCTGTTCGGTTCTACGGGAACTACTTGGCAAAAGAAGGAACGCCGCCCGTGGCATCGGCTTGAAATGACTAATACTTAATGGAGTCTCTTTGTTCCAAAAGGAAATTGAGTGAAGAAACTATAATCCTAAAGTAAAGAATAAAGTGAGTGCTGTTATTCCTATGGTTCTCTGTTTCTCCTGAGCAGGTGGGTCATAAGGTTGTGATCTCTGACTAGGTTCCTTCAATCCCGATGTGAGGGCGCAAATCTACATCCTGTTTGGATTCCGGTTGTCCAGACTTGTAATTGTACATATGTTTGAATGTTGCATACTTGCCTGATAAATTACTTGTTTGCTTTGCTTGATGTGTAATATGTGATGCTTATTCACTGAGCTGTAGAAATGCTCATACTTCAACAGATTTTTCAGGATTATCCTCAGACCATGGCTAGTGCCATCCCGAAGGTTAGAACGGGTAAGGAAGCAAAGCTAGCAAATTATGGGAATAGTTAAAGGAACTTTTGGATCTATTGTATTAGTAAACTTATATCTATTTTATGTTCTTAGTTGTACTTTGATAAACCAGTTTGTAATAGTTTACACAAACTTTATATGAAGTTTATCTGTTTTTGTATATTTTATGTATGTACATCATTTCTTATGAAGCAACTTAAAAGATCCTATTTTTATGTCACACCTCTTAGAGCAACTAGTTGTATTGTATAAGAATCAATACTATATATAATACAATACAACTAGGGTACCCTCTGGGGCATGACACCAAAATCCGATCCAATAACTTATTGAGTTTTTTTTTATTCCTAAAACCCTCCCCCGAAACCCCATAGAGTTTCTAGCGGGTTCGGTGGTTCAGGTATCCTATAACGATCTACCCTAGTTGCATCCCTATATGTAGCTCAATATTGCTATTGGAACATCACAAGCATAGTCACCATCAAGATTTGGCAAAAAGACATTCACTAGGAAAAGAAAGAACAAATCTTAGATTTTATCTGTTTAGTTTTCTTTTATATTGTGTATAGAACAAAGACTTTATAATATAAACAACCATTATTTTATTTTTCATTTTGAGCTAGTTCTAGTTTATAATTCTAAATTAAAAATAGTTGTTGTAGATTATGTATGGAGTTGATCAAACAGTTGTAGTGGGTTGGAAATGATGTTAGTTACATAGCTATTATGGAATTAAAGTATATATTATTATCGATTTGACAAGTGAATCATCATCGGTTTGAAAGATGATCAAAACTATATAATGTTGTATTAATACTGATTTATGATTATCTATTTGATAGATGAAAAATAAGTTAATTCATGGAAAACAGGGATGGATGATAGATAAAAACATCAATATCATGATTATATATCTTGATGTACTATTAAAACTTATCTCGTGTTTCATTATCACGATATGCAATATGAAACTTGTTACGCCCCAAAGGGTACCCTAAACACGATAGTTCGTCACACTCAATATTAAAGCTTAAGTATGACTATCTTAGTCATCCCATAAGCTTCGATACAAGATGTAAGGCGTACGTTCATGATCATAGAAGACCAACTTTGAAACAAGTTGTTCAAGAAGACATTCATATAGCAATTTAAGAATGGGAATCATAACATAATATCTGAATTATGGAAACATATATGAAGGTATTACAATCATCAAAGGGGCATTCCCCTGCTAAAGGATATAGTTCATCATAATCTAGTGAAGCCTAATCAAAATAATTACAAGGAGATTTACTTAGAAGTCTAAGTTTACATCTAGTCTTTAACTTCTTCCAAAAACTCCTTAAGCTAAAAGGTAATACCTGTAAGAAAAACCCCGAGGCTTCAACCATAGATGGGAAAAATACAAAAGATATCTATAAGGGGGTAAGCTTCTTTGCTTAGTGAGAATTAAATCCACAAGTAAAGTACTCAACAATCAGTAATCAATCAACTTATTTAATCAATCATATGAGATGCAAGCAACCACGTGAGTAGACAATACATACGATTTTTTGGGAATCATATGTTTGAATGGATTTATCGAGCAACGAAGCCATAGTTCGCAAATTATATTTTTGTAGTTTTGAACAGATTCCTACCAATCGCCAAAATGTAGTTGATTTGGGTGCCCACTCACCATTTAATTTCAGACAATCAAAGTCAAAGATTATGATTTTGGGTCCTCGATCACATTACTATGCCCTTGTCCCACTAATGGTATAGTAATGAATGCAATATGACTCACTACGTTTCATGCATGAATCATTTAATTTAAGTAATCATGGCATAGCATTAGTCATTTAATAAGTGACCATAGAATTTGTAGACAATCAATACTAAACTAAATCATACAATGATTAGTTAACAATTCTTGCCTCGATATACTTCTCATAACTTTAACTATGTAAGTAAAACGCATACGCTTTCATATTTTATCTTTTCCTAAATCTAATGTCACTAAGCTACGAGTGAATACATAAGTATAATTGCGAGAATTTAACCTTACTTGGCCATATTAGCAGAAACTCCTTAGTCGAAATAGTCCTCCGTGTAAGGTAACTTAGACTCCACGTCACTTCTATAAAAGAAATACCCAAAATGAGTATTTCATAAGAGATCTACTTAAACTTGTAACTCTATTCTAATAAGTTCGTCAAAATTCGTATAAAGTGAAATTCCAACTTAAAATGGCCATATCTTGGTCATTTTAACTTGAAATTTTGCATATTATATACTGATTTCTACTTACTACAAAAGATCTATCAACTTTTAAGGTTATTTTCTACATACAAGGTCATTTGGGGTGCTAAAAACCTCGGTATAGATTCAAAATGAACATTTCCAGATCTTGCAAAATAATTTTCCAACTCAACTTTATTTAGAAATCCTTTGGCAAAAAAATATAGATATATATATATAAAAAAAATCCTTTGAGTATATCTATAGGCTCACTTTATGTGCAACAATTCTAATGGTAGTGTCTCGACGATTGATTTCATAAAACAATTCATTTAAGGTGTTGAAACTTAAACTTGACAAATTTCTTTTCAAAGTATTTTAAAAAAACTTTATATTTTCCTAGGTTATTATACCTGAGTTTATTTTTATTTTGTTTTCCAAAACAAACAAATTTTTCTCTTAACTTTGGTCTTTCACAATTTTTACTTGTGGTGATAAAAGAACAAAGTTATCAAAAAGTTTATTATGTTGTGTATAACCTATTTATAAATTTGCCTTTAAAATGGTATTAGCAAATGAGTCATTTCCTCTTATATTCTTGTTTATTAACTCTTAAAAAAATGAATTTTTATTTCTAAACCTTGGTTTTTTATTTCTTCTACCAATTTTATTTGAAAAGAAATCATCTTTATCGATAAAATCCTTTGTTTTTTATCTTATCATATTTATATACTGATTATTTATGAAAATAGACTCCTTTTTTAGAAACTTGAAAAATCATTAATTCTCTAAGTGGGTTTATAAGTTATTAGGTTGATTTTATCTTACTTAAAAAAAAAAAAACTAATTTGTTTTATTAGTTTTATTATGGAGTTGAAAAGACTTTAAATCCTAAGCTTTTTGTGGAAACTTTGAATACTAACAAATTATTTTTACTAAAACTTAGGTTACTATATTATAAAAAGAAGGTGTTTATTTCTTTTATTTCCTTGGTAAAACTATTATTGTTGTTATTTGAGGAGACTTTGAGAAAATATTATATAAATCAATTTCTATGTTGTTGATGATAACTCATTTATTTAACGACAAGTTACATAATAGAAAATTTAGTTTCAAGTTCCTTTATTAAAGGCAAATTCTACTTTAAATTTAGTTGAGACAATATCATTATGTAGAAGCATGTATTATGAGCATGTAGTATGTAGATGATGAAAATATAAGATATGAAGCAAGATAATATTAAGAACCAATATAGCAATAATAAGCAAGTTATTATAGTCAAGTATTGGAACCTTAGCTTCATCAAGGTAACCCGATCAAACATTGTGAGCCTTAGCTTCATCAAGACAACCCGAGACTATGCTCCAAAAACAAAAAAAGAAAGAAAAAAAAGTAATAATAAGAGCAAATATAGTAATAAGCTTGTTAGTGAGTTAGTGAGCATTTAGGCTCTAAAATACATACATATATATTATATAGTAACATATATATGAAGTTAGGTTAGAAGTACGATAATAACAATAATAAGATCATAATAACAATATAATAGCAAAACAACATAATATGATATTTATTCATGAATAAGAATAAAGCATGAATATAGTGTTGCTTCTATAACATTAGAATGTTTAAGAAACATACACCATGGTCATGTTAAGTTACATGATATGGTAGAAAGAAATGGGTAAGAACTTTTACCTAAGAAAATAATATGGAAGTGGTAGTAGAAGAAAAGCTTGAATAGTGTTTATGTGTGTAGGAATTATGTAGAAAAATTTGGGTAGTAAAAAAAAGAAAAGAGAGATTTTGGTAGAGAGCATTTGAGAAGAGAATTTAGGAGAGTTTTAGTAAGGTGAATGAGTGTGTGAAAGATTTGGAGGGAGAGAGGATATTTATAGAATTTTTGGAGTGAAAATTGTGTGAATTAAATAAATTGAAAAAGAAAAATAAATGTGTGTGTAAGCCCCGGAAAAATTCAATAAATAATTCCAAAATGAACTTTGAAAATAAACCCTAAAAATCACTCGAAATTAAAACTGAATTTTGACAAGTCCTAAATCATGAATGAATCCAAAAATTCCTTAATCATGAGAAAATGAAAATTGTTTTTAATAAAAAAAGAACTCAGTGATCTTCAAATTCAAAACCACGACGTACAAAAATTTCTATATTTAGCTCTGGCTTATAAAACCAGGTAATATAAAGCCTAAAAACAAATTATTAAAAAGTAAATAATGATTAACCTTCGGAAATGAAACCCAATTCAAAAATTCGAAAACGTTCAAAGATATTAAATACTTACAAAAATAAAATTTAAAATAAATTTCTCAAATTAAATATGTTGTATAAACATAAATATCAGTTTCCAAATTGGCAAAGGTCTAAACCGAAAAATCACCGGAAACCCCAACCGGAATACAATAGTGTAAGTCCGGCAATCTAGCGCCCCTAACCCTAGAGGCCGAGAGGTAGTTTAAATATGTAGAATAGCTCATAGTAATATGAGTTTTTTAAAAATATCAGATTGGTAAATTTTTGACCTATTTCGAACCCGTTCGGATACAGACTTCGAAAAGCGTGTCCGGGGCTCGAGATATCAAAAATATACCAATAGTACCGTTAGACTCGTAATTTCATAATATTTCTAAATATATCAGTTATATAATTTTTCGGGTTATAAAAGTTACAGTTATAACCTTTTTATCGTATTTCCATTATTACCGGTAATTGATTAGTCTTTTGCACTATTCATTTTTATTTCATTACAAAATTTTATTATTCTTATAAAGCCTTATATTTTTAGATAAATATTTATATATTATAGAAAATTTTGTTTTTCTAAAATTTAGTTCGTTTCGGGTTTTACGGGATCAGATTCTGTTTAAGACCCGATACTAAAAATAAAATAAATTAATTTAATAATTGAAAATATTTTAAAAATATTTTTTTTCATAAAATAATTTTTTAGAATTTTTCGGGTTATAAAAATATTATTTATAGCCATATTCGCGTATTTTGATCGTACGGTAATATTTGTTAAAATACTAAAATAATTCAAATAATTATTTAAATTTAATTATGAAAAATCTGCTACAAATATTTGGAATAAATTTTCAATTTTATTTTATTTTATTAATAAAGTACTTTTACAACCCATACCTTCAAGTACACCTTACACATATCACTTCTTTTCACTTCAATCTTTCTACACATTATCCCACAATTGATGGCAGATTTTTGACCCTATTTATGGCTGCCATTGTCCTTTATCCACTCATATTTTGACTAAATTAATTATTTCAATCCTTTTTCAAAAAGTTACATTACACATTAATTACACAATTTAATTCAAGTCAAATTTCAACAATTCCTCTCTCCTCTCCCATTTCACGTGCAGCACACACACACTTCTTGGCTGCCTTGTTTTATTTTTTTTCTCATTTAATACACTCATTTTCTCTCTCTCTTCATTTACTCATTTTCCTTTTTCATTCCTTCACCTTTTCTCTCTCTTTTTCCTCTCTTTTCTTCTTCTTCTTGTTCTTGTTTCTTCCATGAACAAGCTGCCCCCATTCTTCCATGAGCCTCCATGCATATTTCTTAAAGATTTTTAAGCCAATCTTCATCTCAAAGCTTCCATAGGTGATATAGGTAAAGTGTAATGAAGGTTTCATGCATCAAATGACCTTCCATAAGCTTAAAAGCTTAGGATGATGATGCCAAAAATGAAACACTCTCTTCTCCACTTTTATTATCTTGTATTATAATTATTTTCTTGTTTAAAGTTGATATATTTTGTAGATCTAAATTTTTATAGCCTTGATTTTTGTTTATGCCATAGATCTTGTTATTTAAGTTGTTATTTTTGTTATTTCTTATGATTCATGCATAGATCTATCATCTACATAGTGATTCATGCATTTAAAACTAGTTTAGAAGACTAGATCTAAAGTTTTGAGTTCATAGATGCATTAGATCTTTGTTTATGTTCATGAACAACTTGCTATATATGATGATGGTAGGAAAGTTATAGGAAACTCAAGATCTATTTTATTTTCAAGCAAAATGATTTTTGAAAATTCGGATGAAAATGGGACTATATTTAGAAAAGTGATTTTTCAACTTCAAAATGTATATTTTTCATTTAAAATGAAGGGCTTAGGGTATAGATACCATAAATGAAAGATTTTGATAAGTAAAGTTTAGATCCATGATGTTTATAGCTTATTACCATGCATTTGTTTTATGTTTATGTTCATATTAAGTATAGATCTTAGTTATGAACTCAAACAAAATTGTGAAATTCGTATTTTGGCAAGACCCCCATTTGAAAACCACCTTCCAAGTATCAAAATGTAATTTTTACTTGAGAAAATGAAGGCTTAGTATATGTATATCATCAAGACTTCTTTTTACAAGAATCTAATGTGATTTTCAAAAGTTATTTTCAAAACACAAATGTCATTTTCGGATTTTGGCCAAGGCATATTTTAAAAACATGTTTTCCAACTCAAAAATGAAGTTTTTGTTTAAGAAATGAAAGGCTCTTAGGATAGGATATGTAAGGAATGGATTTTCATAAGTTTAGATAGATTTTATCAAAAGGAATATCCAAAAATGAATTTTGTAAATTCGGATCCCAACCAAGACCAATTTTTAGAACCCATGTATCAACTCCAAAACTCATGTTTTATGTGAAAAATGAAGTATATAGGTAATAGATATCATTAAGCAATGATTTTTACAAGTTAAAATAAGTTTAGGCATGAGTAATGTGTAAACCAAGTAATGGAATTAAAATGGAAAATTTTGAGTTAGTGATCAAATTGTCAAATTCGTAATTTGAGATGATGCATATGTAATCACTAAGTATTTGAGCTCAAATTGCAAGTTTTATGTGTTAAATGAAGTCCTTAGACAATAGATGTAGTAAAGTCTTAAAATTTAATGCATTAAACAAGTTTTTCCCAAATGAATCATTCAAAAAGTGGATTTTCTAAAATTCGGATTTTTGAGTAAACCATATTGGAAAACATATTTGCAAAGTGTAAAATGCAAATTTTTGTGTAAGAATGAAGTCCTTAATGGTTATGTATGATTGAGCCCTAATTTTCTAAATATCAAATGACTTTTACTTAAAGGAATCACTCAAAAACTAATTTTTGTAAAATTCGGATTTTGGAATCAACCCCACTTGAAAACATGTTTAACAAGTGTAAAATGGAAATTTTTATGAAGAAATGAAGGTCATAAGTAATATATATAATGAAGACTTAATTTTAACAAAAATAATTATATTTTCTTAAGTAATAAATCCAAAACAAATGGAAATGACCAAAGTTAGAAAACTAGATTTTTCAAAAAGTAGTTATAATTGAAGTCTTGCAAAATAAAGAGTTCCAAAATTTTCTTTTACCAAAAATCATCAAGACCATGCATACATGAAACTCATTTCATGCCATTCATGTTAGGAAATCACTCATATTGCATGTATGGCTAATTTATATAATAAAAACATTACAAACATTTACAAAACTATTTTTCGGAATTGGAAACCGTTACTGATCAGATCTGATCCCTCTGTTCCGAGACCTAAATGTTTTCAAAACTTAAATATAATATTAGAATTAGATAGATCTTTCGAAGTAGATAGAAATCGATATATAATTTGCGAGATTCCGAGTTAAAATGACCAAGTTATGGCCGTTTTAAGTTGGAATTCCCGCTTAGGACGAGAATTACGAATTTGATAGTTCGTATAAGATCGTTTAGATTAGTTTGAGTTGAAATACTTATTAGAGTATTTCTTCCTTTTTAGGAGATCCCGAGATCGACGATTCCCTGCCACCGATTATTATTACTAGAAGACCGGTGATCCAATGGCCGAGTGAGTTTTCTCCTTGTTTTGTTACCTTGATTGTGATTGTAGTTAGTTGCATTAGAATTATAGGAACAAGATAAAAATCGATATGAATGGGGATGGGATATATGATGAGACTATGATGTGTATGCCAAAGAATACTAAAGCATATCGAAACCCGATTTGATTGGATAACTGCACCGTTCATATTATTTCTGTTATATGTGTGATATTGTTGGTCACTCTAAAGAATGTATAAATTTTTGACCTAAGCAAAAATTAAATTGGTCATGCATCGCATTGGACATATTGCATTTGGTAGCATGCTACTCCTACGCAGGTCGATATGGTCCGTGGATGACTCGTTTGGATAACGAACCCGGTGCCAGAGCTCATTCAGGGGTACTAAGGCGCATGTGGATGCATTCTTGGATGAGCCTAGCCGAGTCGAGTGCTAAGAGCCGAGGGCTTGGGGACTAGATGGTCGTGTAGACTCAATACCATTCCTAACCCAAGATACGGAGGGCGTAAATCCGTTCTGTGTGTGGGTTCCGGATACCCATGCATAATTGCTTGCTCACGTGTTTGTTCATGCATAGCATATGATTGATTAATACTTGTTTGTTATGGTACGGAATTAAGGGAATTCTCACTAAGCTAGTGTAGCTTATCCCAATAGTTGTTTAAATGAACAGGTTATCTCAAGAATGCAAGGTGGGGACCGAATTGGTTGGAAGTCGGGAATGACTTTGGGATTTCGGCAAGGAATACGAATGTTTGAAGTTATCTGCTAGTTTTATGATTTGTCTTGTAATAGTTTATGTAGGGAAGTCTGTGGATGAATGTAATTGGAGTTGAATGATTTGTATTTTGAAGTGTAGTGATTTGTATCTGAAGTATAGTAAATTTGTATTTCCTTTACATTGTTAGTCAAGCTATATCAACGTAAAATGTATTACTCCGATGAGTCTCCTCCAGGTGTTAGACGCCTTGTACATAGTATGGAAGCCTTCGCGTGACTGAGGTGTCATTCTTAGGCTTTAATATTGTGTACGGCGGACTGCCACGTTTAGGGTACCCTTCGGGCGTGACAGTGTGTGTATGGGAGGGTCGGCGTGATCATGGAAGAGAGAGAGAGATATTTTTTATTTGTTTTGTATTTTTGTTAGTTAAAAGTAATAAGATGTAAAGTTTGATGTGAATGAAGATGTATGAGAAAAGTAAAAAGTAGATAATATGTATGGTAGAGTGTAGAAATAGGTGCAAAAAAAGTAGAGATAGGTGAATAGTAATGAATAGTATAGAATAGTACTATGAATAGTAGATATGACAAATTAATACCGATAGTAAGGAAACTACGCGTAATTAAGCTATATATGATATTTTTAGATACCAAAAAATTGTAAAACTAATTTTTTTGAAATCCTTGTATTTTTACAAGTTTATTGATATTATTGGAATATTTTTGCCATCGAGGATACCGGGGCATGGTTTTCGAAAACCGATCCCGTTTGGATCCGAAAGATACCAAAAATTATCGAATCTGATATTTTTATGCATCCTTATATTTTTATAAACTATTATTCACTACCATCTCAACTTCGTTGTTTTGGGATTAGGAACACAGGATTGCCGAATCTAATCTATTAGGGTTTGATTCATATTTGTTGACCTTAGGGTTTCCGGTTGACTTCTGGTTTAGGGTTTAATAATAAACGTAGCATAAAATCTAGGATATCACAAAAATTAAATTACATTTAATAAATGTGATTTTGCGACTGCATATTAGTAATTATTTTTGAACTGACCTTAAATAAGTGATTAATTTTAATTAATGCCACAAACGCGTAATTATTTCGTATATATAATAATAATTTGAAAATACACTATCATCTTGCTTTTAGATAAAATCCTTTATCAATGCTATTTTTCAATTTTTTTGTAAATTCTTAAAGGTAAATTAGTCATTTATAAATATAAAAGGACGTTTAAAAAAAAAAATGGGAAATACCTCTTAATTTTGAAGATAAAAAAATGTTGATTACTCATAAAGTTAAAATATTAGGTTTTATTTCATTATGTAAAATGATTAGATTGAAAAACGAAACCCTTAGACCTTCCTCCTTTTGTGCATCATTATTTTATCTCTATCTTCACTTTTTAAGCTTTTTATCAGTAATATCTATAAGTAGACCTAGGCAAGGGTAGGTCTAACCCATGATCCAGGACGATACTAATTGGCATGACCCATCGGCTTAGCCTGGCTATATGAGTCATGAACTACCAATTAGCCTAGTAAGTTGCCAAACTACCAACTCGTGTAACCTATCCGACTGGTTGAGTTAATAAGACTAGTCAAATAATGTAATTGATATAGAGTCAAACAATGTAATTAATATAGTGTTAGGAGAGATATTCCAATAGTATGTATATATATATACATGTATATATATCTCTATGTATATACAAACAAGATATTGAAAATAGAAGAACCTTTTCTAGAAATTGTTCTCCTCCTGTATGTTCTTCATGGTATCAGAACCTTGGCCGTGCTTTGTAAAAATTTTCGTCATAGGTTCCTAATCCTTGTCAATCTTTTTCTTTCCTTCCCAATGGCAAACAATGACTCTCCCATTTTTATTCAAAACACATAAGAACCTTCGAACCCATTAACTATTATCACAATTCACAACTCAATAAAACTCACCTCTACAAACTATCTCTCTTGGAAAACCCAAATGGAAGCGATTCTAATCGGCTATGACCTGCCAAAGTTCATTGATGGTTCTCATCTTTCTCTTCTAGCCACCATCACAGTTAATAACACAATCACTCCCAATCCAGCATATCAAACATGGCTAAGATAGGCCAAACTTCTATTTTGAGCTCTTATAGGTACTTTGTAAACCCTGGTTTTTCTAGTAATAAAATAAACTTCGGAAACCGGAAAGCGAAACCCTAAACCGGATTATTTCAAGCCTTGTGAGAGAAACTTAGAAACCCTAAATTCAGGTTTCCTTTGGTTTCATATCAAAAGAACTTTTATAAAATAATTTAATGTGAAATATTGTTTTAAAGTATATTTCAAACCATGAAAAGTTTTGATTTCGAAAAATTTTCTATTCCGGGCCTTCCCATGCCCCATTACGGAAAAGTAAGCTTCGGAGCTAGAAACTCAAAAAAATATTCCGGAATACTCTTTAGAAACGAAATTTTACAAGGATTTCAAAAATATAAGTTTTATAATTTTTCGGGTTATAAAAATTATAGTTATAGCCTTTTTCCCGTATTTTCTTTACTACTGGTAAAGTAGATGTCTTGTCTACTATTTATCACTATTCACAAGTATAACCTACAACACACACTACCCATACTCTAGTCTTACATCCTTACAAACACTCAATTACATTTTCTTTTCCAATAAAAATTTGTCTCTTAACAAATTATTACATTTAATACATTTTATTACATAAATTACAATTTCAAACAAATTTAAATCACTCCTTCTCTCTCACTCAAGATGGCTAGCGCATCCGCCCTTATTTTCCGCTCAATTTGTTTTATTTTCTTCTTTTTATAATACAAAACAAACCCTTATTCACTTAATATATATAGTCCTTTAATTTTCTCTCTCTTCCATTTCATTTCATTTGTTTAAAAATTTGCAAAACCCTCTCTTCTTCTTCCTCTAGTGCCGTGACCACCACCACCATCACACACACACACATCAAGCTCATTTCTTCACCAAATCCATCTTTAGATGATGATTCTTAAGCTTCTTACTACTTAATCTTGTAATGGCAAGATCATTCATGTGTATTTTCATCTTAAATCCCCATGAGCAAGTGCTAAGGATAAGAAAATGCTAATACATGAATATCAAGCCATCACAAGAGTAGATCTTGTGTTTGATGAGCTTTTGTTGAGATATTATCATGTTCATGCATATAAAAGTAGAGATCTTGCACGAAAATATATGTTCATACTCTTAAACTCCTTTTCATGCATTATAAGTAGTATATCTAGCACTGAGACACTCATATTATACTTGACATTCATGTTCATATAGATATTTTATGTGTTCATGCATTAATGCTCATAAAGATTTAGTCTTGTGTATATAAATGTGATATTTGGTAGATCTTTATGTAGATAAGACAAGGAACTTAAAAAGAAAAGGTTTTTGTTAGAAATGTTCAAAAGAAAATTCGTATGATTTAAAAGCCCTATTTTAAAAACCCTTGTATCAACCTTAAAACTCATGTTTTATGTAAAAAATGAAGGGTATAAGTAATAGGTATCATTAAGTAGTGATTTCTATAAGTTGAAATGAGTTTTAATGGGATTAATGTGTAAAACAAGAGGTAGAATCAAGATGGAAAATTTTGAGTTAGTAGTCAACTTGTGAAATTTGTAACTTTGGATGATGCCTATGTAAACACCTATTATTCAAGCTCAAAATAAATGTTTTATGTGTTAAATGAAGTCCTTAGGTAGTAGATATAGTAAAGTCTTAAATTTTAATGCATTACACAAGTTTTCCTAAAGGAATCATTCAAAAGTGGATTTTCTAAAATTCAGATTTTTGAGTAACGCCTATTTGAAAACATATTTGCAAAGTGTAAAATGAAAATTTTTATTTAAAATTGAAGGTCTTGGGTAGTATATGTGCTGAAGACTCACTTCTAATTAAGATAATTAGAAATTTCTAAGAATGAAATCCAAAACACTAGTGTGATGTCAAAGTTAGAAAACTAGATTTTCAAGAAGTAGTTATTGTTGGAATCTTGCAAAATTAAGGAGTTCAAAAATTTCTTTTATAAAAAATAATCAAGATCATGCTTACATTAAACTCATCACATGTCATTCATGTTAGGAAATCATTCATACTTCATATATACTTGAATTATCAACTAGATACATTTCAAACATGTACAAAACTCTTTTTCGTAAATGGGAATAGTTACTGATCAAATATGATCCCTCTGTTCCATGACCTAAATGTTTTCAAAACTTGAAAATAAGATTATAATTAGATATATATTTCGAAGTAGATAGAAACCGATATAAAATTTACGAAATTCCAACTTAAAATGACCAAGTTATGGCCATTTTAAGTTGGAACTTCCGCAAATAGCGAGAATTACAATTTTGACTAGTTTTAATGCATAGTTTGGATTAGTTAAGTGATGAAGTACTTATTAGGGTATTCTTCCTTGGTAGGTGATCCCGAAACTGATGAGTCCGACCACTCGATTACCACTATTAAAAGACCGGCGTACCATGGCCGAGTGAGTATCACTTCCAATTTCAATTATTGCTTGTGATTGTAATGATAGTTGCACTAGTTACTTAGCAAAGACAAAATGAATATGCATGATGCGGTTGAATGGGAATTATATATGTCTGTTGTTGTTATGTGAAGTTGAATTTAAAGAATATCGAAGCCGGGTGAGAAATCATTACTTGTATAGATGAGCTAGGATTGATTGTCTGCGAATATTGATTGATCACCTATAAGAATTGGTATAATTGATTATTCGGAATGGAAAATGCAATTGAACGCATTCATAACACGATGGGGATGGAGCATTAGCATTTGTTGGTTTTTTTGTGATCCATAAAACGAATATGGGTTGGTTAATCGTGATCCATAAGACGAATATATGAGTTAGTTGACGGTGAGCCTAAACGGTGTCGTACCGCAGGATTCGTTAATCTACTAACTCGGGATAGAGGGCAAAGGTCCATCCACATATGATTTCCGACTGGTCATATGTTTGCTGAATTCACGTGTTTTGTGAATATTATTTGTCTGATTAATCACTTGATTGAATGATGTGTTATAATTATGATATGGAAGTTTTCACTCACTAAGCTAGTATAGCTTACACCCCTATAGTTTTTATTTGTTGCAGTACGAGTTTATTTGGCTTAGACCAAGATAGGCTATAGCTTTAGTATAGGAGCTAGGTGTTTCCTATAGAAGTTGTATTCAATTTGTTTAGACTTCCACTGGAAACCAAAAGACTCTGGATGACTGTAATGGACTATTAAATATTCTTTTGCGAAGGAATGCCCCTTGGACTTTGTAACTTACTGTTTATGCGTATTGATTTATTATCTAATGCTATTGAATGCCGAATTAAACTTCTTTAATCCATTGAATAGAGCATTCTATTGTCGTAAATGGACGCCTTACATCTATACCAGACTCTCGGAAGACTTAGATAGTGATTCGAGAGTCTTACATGGTATGTGGCGGAATGTTACGTTTAGGATACTCTTATGGGGCATGACAGTTTAAGTTGGTATCAGAGCGCTAGGTTATAAAGCAAGACAATAGAATTAAAAGAAATCGAACCTAGAAGTTAACTAACAGGTTAAAATGGAGTTGAAAACATCTCTTTCTGTTAGTCTAATTAGGAGTCTTCTCTGTTATAGGTCTCCTTAGGTGAGACTCGTGAGCGAGCTAACAATTTTACGAAGAGAAACGATGAAACCCTTGTGGAGTACCGATTAAGATTGAGGGAGTTATGTGAAGACTTTTCTTTGGCAAGGAGCCCTCGGACCATAAGGGAAATATTTAGATTGTGGAAGGAAGGATTGAGATACATGAGATGGGCAGTGGTGATTGATCAATTGAGGTATGATCCAATGAGAAGGAAGAGCTGGACTAAATTGGAGACGATATATACTCTAGAGAGTGTCATGGTAAAATACGGGCGTGAGCTCATGACTAGGGAGGCTACCTTTATTCTGAAAAATGAAGGGAACCCGAGCCCTCCAGACTTTAGGGTGTGGATCACTATAGGTCCATTGTATGTTTATGCTCATGATAACCTTTATGACCACCATGACTGGAACATAGTTGATGGGTGGAATCATATTATATGGCATGCAATTTACCTAGATATTATCCCACCACATGTAACCATCCCACCTCCACCAGCTAGGGATGTAGGTATACAGTTGAATAATGCACCTGTGCTAGAAGTGGATAATGAGGTTGAGGAAGAAGTGGAGGAAGAGGAGGAAGAAGAGGATCCCGAATAGGACCCTAATTGGGAAGAGAACGTAGTGCCAAGAACCCTTACCCATCCATAGAGTTGGAAGGAGAAGTGAACCTAGAACCTAATCATGTTATGTGGGATTTCAATCGAGTCTTGGAGATTCCCGATAGTGGGAGAATAAAGCCTGAGATAGATCCTATGTTATGGAGAGATATTTACATTGAAGATGAACGCCCTCCAGTGGTTGATGAGGTGGCTCTCGAACCCATGGCTCTTGAGCCTATGGAAGTAGAGATTGTGGATGAGGAGCTTAGGAGGGAATTGAGATAGAGGAGAATCAAGTGAATGAGCCAGAAGTGAGAGTTAATGAGGAGGAAGTGAATCCAGGAGAAGAGTGGGGAGTGGAAAGAGAGGAAGAAAGTGAGGAGCACGACTAGGAGGCCCTAGTCTGACCCGCTAGGAGGTGGAGGATGAATGTGAGAGTATCTTAGCCTGTTTGTCCGTCAAGATGATGGTGGCTCTTCCAGACGCTCTAGTTCGACCCCTGATAATTCTAGTAATGAGTGAGAGGTGGAAAGATAGCTCAACCCATGAAGTCCAAATGAATTATTTTCTTTTCTTTTCTTTCTTTTGTAGTAGGCAATGCGAGATGCCAATTTGCCTTAAGATCTCTAGACAGTTTAGTGTTTTGTTCTTTTCTTTTCCTTGTATCTTGTTTTGTTTTTGGCTAGGAAAAAGATGTTTAGAATTAGAATTAGAATGTAGCTTGCCAAATTTTGTAAGCTAAAATCTCCAATGTAATTCCTTATATGGCTTGCGAAAGTAATGAAGGATCCTGTTTATTTCAAAGGAAAGAAGCTATGATGATCAAGCATGTTATGCATTATCTATAAATGTCATTAGCCACATGTAATTGCATGAGCATTCATTCATTCATGTCATTATTCTGAACTTGTAAATTTATTTCCTTATGTATGAGTTCTTTTGTTTTATAGTTTCCTTATGATTATATGAAGTTTTATAAGATTGATTTACATTCAGAAATTTTGATTTCCGAATTCTCTCGAAGTTACGAACCTTGTTTGATGAATTAACTTTTTCAAAGTTGAGAACATTAAAAAGATACTAAAGGTTACTAAATAATGTGCAAACAGACGAAACCGACGGATTCGCAATCGGGAGCAAGAACCTCTCCCAAACGAAGCCAAACAACTTGCTGCACCTCAATCGAACTTACAAGGAGTAGCACCCTAGAACTCGCAAGGTGATGTGATGAATGCGATTGGGCAATTAGCCAATCTTTTAAACACATTCATCCAGAACCAAAATCAAAATCAGAACCTGCACCAAGGATAAAGTGTCAGGGATTTTGCTCTGCTGCCACCACTACCTGCAGGTCATCGGGAAGTGAATGCAGAAGCACCCGCTCCATAGGAGGAGCACTCTTACAATGTACCTTTACCACCACCTCCCCCGTACCAAAGGACTCATCGAAGCTCCTTACTGGACTTTATCAAGAGTAACCGGTATTTTGATGGGGCATTCGGTAAACTCGATGAGGCTGAGGATTGGTTAGCTCAGATTAAGTGATCCTTTGCTGCTTACGAGATCCCATCCTATTTGTAATTGAAATATGGGACATACATGTTGAGATATAATGCATGATTCTGGTAGGACTAAAAAAAGAAGCTTGGCTTCATTGGTTACATGGGAATCCTTCTGTCGAGAATTCTTGGAAAATTATTTTCCCTCTAGCCTAAGAGTGAAATATAGTGCAGACTTTCTACATGTTAAGAAAAAGGGAAGGACTATGGAACAGTATGAAACTAAGTTTACTCACTTGCTATAGTATTCACCCGAATCCTTATTGATAGTGAGGAGTTAAAGAAACAGGTGTTTCTGGGAGGTCTGGATCAGGAATTACGAATCAAGCTA
Organism: Combretum micranthum; assembly: GCA_024138025.1. Classification (NCBI taxonomy): domain Eukaryota; kingdom Viridiplantae; phylum Streptophyta; class Magnoliopsida; order Myrtales; family Combretaceae; genus Combretum; species Combretum micranthum. Next base: position 506,018 of record JAMXBD010001027.1, read on the forward strand.
GAAGAATTCGGAGTGAGAACCTATCTAGAGTTGGTAGAAAAGGCTTGAGTGATTAAAGGAGTGAAGAAAAGAAAATATCAAGAACCCGATAAGAGAGTATTCGGGAGGAGGCCGTTTGACGCCTCGAGCTCAGGGTTTAAACGGAAAAGGTACATGTCATAACATGGGTTCAAGGATAATATTAGTGGGAGGCCGAATCAGTTAAAGGCCAATATCACTTGCTGGAAGTGCAAGGAAGCTCATGTCCCTAGGCAATGCCCACAACTAAGAAACAAGTGTTACTTTTGTGGCGAGTCTGGCCATATGGTTTCTACATGCCCAAAGAAGATGGATGTGACTTTGTTTCATCTGTAAAGAGAAGGGGCACTTGGCCTCCGAATGCTTGCAACGGAAAAGTATGGCTGCTCGACCATTTGGGACTTCGAGCAATACCAACCCTATGAGGTCAGGGAGTAAAAGCGAGAGCCGTGCAGCTTCAACGATGCATGGAATGAAACTTTATAATTTTAAGGGCTAGTGGATGGTCGAAGAGGATGATGAGGAGGAGGTAGAGATGGCGGCCATGGACCAAGGTGACGGCATGGATAGCGGCCTAGTGACAGGTTAGTAACAAAACCTCTTAAGTTGAAAGTTATTTATTTAACAGTTTTCTGTAATAAATTGAAACCTATATATGGGAAAGCTGGAATTCAAAACCCCAAATAGGTAGCTACGAGAGTGTGTTAGGATTGAGTAGTGATAGATGTTTGTTGACCACAGGGCATATATGGGTGAATAGAGCTGAGGCTTATGTTTTGTTTGACACAGAAGCGACACACTCGTTCATCACCACTAGTTTGGCTAATCAAGTTGGATTATCTATAGCCACAACTACTATTAGCCTAAGAATTAAAACACCCATCGGAAGTGTTGTGTCGACTCGAGAAGTGGTAAAGGATTGCCCATTGGAAATTCAGGGGCACCACTGGAGGAGTGATTTGATAATGTTGGAGATGAATAAATACGAGTTATCCTTGGCATGAACTAGTTAAGCAAGGTTAGAGCCATGGTGGATTACCAAAAGAGGATGGTGAGTTTCTATGATCAATCGGGAGGAGAAGTAGAGTTTGTAGGAGAAACCCTAGTTCCAAGAAAGTTTGGATTAAACTCTTTTGAACTGATGATGGAGGATGAGGAGATAGTGCCTATCGAAGGTATCTTGGATGAAGAGGAAACTCGGAAGAGAAGGATATACCCATGGTAAACGAGTACTTGGATGTGTTTCCATAAATCTTACCTGGGTTGCCACCGAAAAAAGAAATTGACTTTGAGATTGTCTTGGCTCCACATACCGAACCGATATCCAAAGCACCATACCGGATGGCATCGATTGAGTTAAAAGAGCTAAAGACCCAACTACAGGAACTCTTGGATCAGAAATTCATAAGACCAACTATGTTGCCATGGGGCGCACCTGTCCTGTTTGTGAAGAAAAAGATAGATCAATGAGGTTATGTATCGATTACCGTGAGTTAAATAAGGTGACCATCAAGAATCGATATCCCTTACTGAGAATTGACGATTTGTTTGATCAGTTACAAGGAGCGTGCGTGTTTTCACGCATTGATCTGTGCTCAGGATATCATCAGTTAAGAATAAAACATGAGGACATACTAAAGACGGCTTTTTGTACTCGTTATGGACATTACGAGTTCCTAGTGATGTCATTTGGATTGACCAACGCACCAGCTGCATTTATGGATCTTATGAATAGGGTCTACAAGCCACTTTTGGAAAAGTGTGTAATTGTCTTCATAGATGATATTCTGATATATTCTAAGACTAAGGAACAACATGAAGAACATCTTCAAATGGCGTTGCAAACCTTAAGAGAAAATAAGTTGTATGCGAAATTATCTAAATGTAATTTTTGGTTGGATAGAATATCTTTTCTTGGACATGTTGTAACTGGAGAAGGGATATTAGTTGACCCCGAAAATATTAAGGCTGTAGTGGAATGGAAACAACCACAAACGGTTACCTAAGTGAGAAGTTTCTTGGAATTAGCTGGCTACTATCGCAAGTTTTTGAAAGATTTTTCAAAAATAGCCAAGCCACTAACTCAGTTAACACAAAAGAATGAGAAATTTATTTGGACGGGAACAGAGTTTCCAGGAGTTGAAGCAACGGTTGGTATCGGCACCGACCTTGGTTCTGCCGGACCCGAAAAAGTCTTATACAATGCATAGTGACACTTCAAGGAATGGCCTTAGATGTATACTAATGCAGGAAGGAAAAGTTATTGTCTATGCCTCTCGATAGTTAAGATCCCACGAGCAAAACTACCCTACACATGATCTGGAGTTGGCCGCGGTTGTCTTCGCCTTGAAACTGTGGAGACATTATCTATATAGGCAAAGGTGTGAAATATACACGGATCATAAGAGCCTTAAGTTTTATTCACACCAAAAGGAATTGAACATGAAGCAGAGGTGTCACGCCCCGAAGGGTACCCTAAACGTGGTAGTCCGCCACATATAATATCAAGGCTTAAGAATGGCTACCTTAGTCATGCGAAAGCCTTAGTATTATATGTAAGGCGTCTAACACGGTAATAGGAGACGCTTTTAGGAAGCATAGTTTAAGCAAGTAAGGATAAACATACAAGAATCCAGAAATAAATATATCATATCATAAATAACCAAATGTCTGTTACATAATTTCTTAGGGGCATACCCCCGCTAATTCCAATGATCGAGATAACTTCGTAATATCCAAAATTAAAGATTTCAAAGGAATTCTAATCTAAGTCTTCGAGTAGATTTCCTCCAAAAGCTTCAACATAAAACGTATACGGGTACTGGAAGACCTCGGGCACAAAAATGGGTGTTCCTGAGAATACAAATATCTATAGGGGTGTAAGCTTATGGGCTTAGTGAGTAAATCCAAAAATTCATACTCGAAGTAAATTATCAATCAAGTTTATTATTCAAACGTATGAAATGCAACAACCACGTGAGCATACAAGACATATGACTTTCCGGGAATCATATGTTGAATGAATTTACGCCCTTCATTCGGGGTTGGGTATTCAGGCCAATTACAGCCACAACTTTTAAAAATACTTTTATAGATCTTATCGGCTCCAATACGTCATAAAAAACTTGTAGTTATTACATGCTCCTACTAGCCATCAAAAACTTGTAGTTATTACATGCTCCTACTAGCCACTTACATGATATACCGGTTATGTCTACCACCACTATTATACACTTGTCCACCAATTGTATAATAGTGAATGCAATGTGACTCAACATATGAGGTGTGCATGAATAATTTCTTTAATTAAAGTCTTAGTAGTTACATTTAACTTCTTTCAAGTGATCAACCAATTCCAAACAATTCAAGATATTAATATACATACAACTTTATTACAACAAATGGTTTCGATATACTTAGTATCCTTTCAACATATTATCATACACTTCTTTTTGATTTTTGCTTAGATTCTAGTGCAACTAATTTTACAAGCACAATCAAGAGTATGAGAAAATAACGGGAAGTAACTCACTCGGCCATGTGACACCTTTCTTGAATTGGATGGGTCGTTCGGAAATTCCACTTAATCGTAGTAATCCTCGGGATACGAACAATCCTCCTCGTGATTATCTAATCAAGAAAATACCCAAAATGAGTATTTCATGAAATTCTATCTTGAAGATTCTAATCTTTTCTTAAAATCGTAGTAAAATCGTATAAGGGAAATTCCAACTTAAAATGGCCATAACTTGCTCATTTTAACTCGGAATTTCGCGTATATATCGTTTTCTACCTACTCGAAAAGATCTACGCATTTCTAAGCTTATTTCCATAAAACTAAGTCGTTTGGGTTCCGAAAAGGTAGCGATCAGATTTGCCACGAATTTGCAAACACTTGTTTTCCTTCTTGTAAACAAAGCTCATTTTGAAAAGATAAATTTCAATTATTTTGTAAACTTTTGAAAGGTATATATATATTTGTAATGACTATAACAAATGTATGAAGTAAATGAAGTTGTCTCAACTTTAAAAGTAAGGTTTTAAAAGATTGAATTTGAGATTCTATTGAATATTTATTTTACTTTTGAAAGATCTTTTAGTTTTAAGATGAATATTCTATTTCTAAATGAAATCTTTGTAATTACTTTAATTTCCTAAAGTGTGGTTTTTTTTCTAAACTTGGATTTCAAAAGTAGCAAAATGATTTTATTTCTTGTAATGTTTCCAAAAGAATTTCTACTTCTTGATAAAAGATAAGTTTTCATAAAACCTTTTGTTTATGTAAGAAAAATCATTCCATACATGTTCATGGGTTTTTAAGAAATTTCTTTTAGAAAGAATCTTTAATTCAAGAAAACACTTTCTCATTTATTTTTGTTGAGACAAAAACATTATGTTCATGCATGAATATGAATCATAACTATAGAAATATAAAGGAACATAATAACTTGAAAGCTTAAATAAATCAAGTATTGGGACCTTAGCTTCATCAAGGTACCCCGGGACTAAGAAAAGACTAGTCCCGAAAAAGAAAAGAATTGTTTTGACTTGATGAGGACAAGTCTAAGACTAGAATGACTAGTCTTAAAATCAACTTGAAATTAATAACTTGAAATGAAGTAAATTGCATGAAAGATAAATAAATTGTAAGACAATGAGCTTATATGCTCTAAATAGTATATATAGTATATAGATATATTAGATAGTAGTAACATAAAGGAAATATAAAGAACATAAAGGAACATAAAGAGATTGATATTATGAACAAAAACAAAGTATGAATCTAATGTTGCTTTCTTAACCTTCATGGTTTTAGAAAACATACACTAAGCTCATACTAAGTAGATGAACATGAAGAATTCTTGAGAATTTCTTACCTAAAGGAACTAAACTTAAGGACTTCTTGAGAGAACTCTTGAAAGAATTTGGAGAGATTTTAGTATAGTAACTTTAGAGAAGAAGAAGTGTGAAAGAAGTGAAGGTATGAGGGGTATTTATAGGAAAATGTGGGAGATAATTTGTGTTAATTAAATAATTGAAAAAAAAACAAATTGAGCATAGAGGGAGAGGGGCCGGCGCCATTTGTGTGCATGGGGAGGGAAAAATTAATTTTTTTGTCTTTTGATTAATTAAAAGTAAGAAATGAAAGATGTGAAATTGTATTGGAAATGAAAATGTGTAAGAAATAGGTGTATGGTTTGTAAGAATAGGTTGTAAGAAAAAGTAGAGATAGATGAATAGTGTAGAATAGTAGAAAATAGTGTAATGTAAAAGTAGACATGACAATTTAATACCGGTAGTAAGAAAATACGAGTATAAAAGCGATATCTGATATTTTTAGTTATCGAAAAATTACGAAATTGATATTTTTGGAAATCTTATTTTTTACGAGTCTAACGGTGTATTCGGAATATTTTTAGTATTCCGGGCTCCGGACACTTTTTCAAGAACTGTGTCCGTTCGGGTTCGAAGGACATCCGAAATTTCGCGAAACTGAAACTTTTATAAAACCTATGGTTATTACGAACTATTCGAGCTAATTTTTCCAACTTCGTTTTCTAGGGCTTGAGAAAACGGCAATGCCGGAGTTAAACGGTTACGGTAAACTAGGGTTTTGTTTGACCTAAGAATCCGTTTGACTTCCGATTAGGGTTTAGGTCTTTAATTTGGATCAAAAATTTCGGGGATTTACAACCTACCCCCCTTAAAGAAAGTTTTGTCCTCAAAACTTGAAATTTGCAACTTGAAATTCGTACCTGATTCTTCAAAGAGATTTGGATATTTCTTTCGGATCTCATCCTCGGCTTCCCAAGTAGCTTCTCGCGAATGATTCCTCCATAACACCTTGACATATCGGATTTCCTTGTTTCTCAGCTTTTGAACCTTTTGATCCAGAATTTGAACTGGGTGCTTCATAAGTCAAGTTCTCTTTCAGCCTGACTGGTTCAAGCTCCACAATCCGATCAGGGTCGGGGATATGCTTTCTTAGCACTGAGACATGGAAGACATTATGTACTCCCGACAGGTTTGGTGGTAATGCCAAGCGATAAGCCAAATCTCCTACCCGTTCGAGGATTTCGAAAGGTCCGATATACCTTGGGCTTAGCTTTCCTCGAGCCGTACACGATGATGAATACTCTTTATCGGATTCACTTTCAGATACACATGATCACCAACGTTAAACTCAAGGATCCGTCGTTTTTGATCCGCCCAACTTTTCTGTCTATCTTGGGCCTCTTTCATCCTTTGCTGAATAATCCTGACTTTATCTGAGGCGTCTTGGATGAGATCTGGTCCAATTGTTAATTTTTCCACATCATCCCAAAATAGAGGCGATCTACACCTTCTTCCATATAAAGCTTCGTATGGTGGCATCTTAATTGTTGAATGATAGCTGTTGTTGTAAGCAAACTCTACCAAAGGTAGGTGTACTTCCCAGCTTCCTTTGAATTCCATAACACAAGCTCTTAACATGTCTTCCAAAGTCTGGATAGTTCGCTCTGATTGTCCATCAGTTTGTGGATGATAAGCTGTACTGAACTGTAACTTGGTCCCATACATTTCTGAAGGCTTGTCCAGAATTTTGACACGAATCGAGGATCTCGATCCGATACAATCCCTGCTGGAACTCCATGCAGTCTCACAATCTCCCTTACATATAGCCGGGCCAACTTTTCCATTGAGTAGGTCATGTTGATGGGGATGAAGTGTGCTGACTTGGTAAGTCGATCCACAATTACCCATATGGCATCATATCCGGCTGATGTTCGGGGCAATCCACATACGAAATCCATGGTAATTTGGTCCCATTTCCATTCTGGTATGGCCAATGGTTTCAAAAGTCCTCCTGGCCTTTGGTGTTCAATCTTTACTTGTTGACATATGGGACACTTCATTACGAATTCAGCTACATCCTTTTTCATACCATTCCACCAAAAGCGACTTTTAAGGTCTTGGTACATCTTGGTACCACCGGGGTGCATGGTATATCCGAGTTATGCGCCTCATCCATTATTTCCTTTTTCATCTCCTCATCATTTGGTACACATAATCTTCCTTCATTCTTACTACATCTTCCTCATCTATCTCAAAATCGTCATACCTTCCTCCCTGTATCTCACTTTTCAACTTTTGTATGACTTCATCATATCGTTGAGATTCTTTGATTCTATCGATCAGGGTTGGCTCCATTACCAAATGGGAAATTTCCATTTCCGCACTTTGCCCCACAAATTCGATGCTCAATCTCTCGAATTCCTTTAAGTTCTTTTTGAGTTGTGAGCATGGCTGCAACTTCTCCATGGTTCTTCGACTCAAAGCGTCTGCTACCGCATTCACTCTTCCAGGGCAATAATTTATTCCAAGATCATAGTCTTTGATCAACTCCAACCATCTCCTTTGCCTCATATTCAATTCCTTTTGTGTGAATAAATACTTGAGGCTCTTATGGTCCGTATAAATCTCGCATCTCTGTCCATATAGATAGTGCCTCCAAAGCTTGAGAGCGAAGACAACTGCGGCTAACTCAAGATCATGCGTCGGGTAATTTTGTTCATGCGGCCTCAACTGCCGTGAAGCATAAGCAATTACTTTCCCTTCTTGCATAAGCACACATCCTAAGCCATTTCTTGACGCATCACTATGGACGGTATATGGCTTTTCTGGATCGGGTAAGGTTAAAATTGGAGCAGATACCAACGTTGCTTTAACTTGGAAACTTTGTTCCCTTTCTCATTCCAAATGAATCTTTCATTCTTCTGGGTCAACTGAGTTAGCTTAGCTATTTTTGAGAAATCTTGCAAACTTCCTGTAATAGCCAGCTAATCCAAGAAAACTTCTAATCTCAGTCACCGTCCTTGGTTGTTTCCATTCCATTACGGCCTTAATCTTTTCAGGGATCTACTGATATTCCTTTCCCTGAGATAACATGTCCTAGAAAAGATATTTGTCCAACCAAAAGTCACACTTGGATAATTTGGCATATAACTTGTGCTCCCTTAAGGTTTGTAATGCCATTCTCAGATGTTCTTTGTGTTGCTCCCGTGTTTTAGAATAACCAAAATATCATCAATGAAGACAATCACGCATTTATCCAAGAGCGGCTTATACACCCGATTCATCAAGTCCATGAAAGCAGCTGGTGCATTGTCAATCCAAATGGCATGACCATGAACTCATAGTGTCCATACCGAGTTCTAAAAGCGGTCTTTGACACATCCTCTGGTTTTATCCTCAGCTGGTGGTATCCAGATCTCAAATCAATGCGTGAGAATACACTTGCTCCTTGTAGTTGGTCAAAGAGATCGTCAATCCTTGGCAATGGATACCTATTCTTGATAGTGACCTTATTGAGTTCTCGATAGTCAATACACAGCCTCATCGATCCATCTTTCTTCTTCACGAATAATACCGGAGCTCCCCAAGGCGAGACACTTGGTCTAATAAATCCTTGGTCAAGCAATTCTTGTAATTGCTTCTTAAGTTCCTTGAGCTCAACAGGTGCCATTCGGTATGGTGCCTTGGATATAGGTTCTGTTTTGGCATCAAATCGATCTCAAAATCGATTTCTCGTTTTGGGGGTAACCCAGGCAATTCTTCTGGAAAAACATCAGAGAATTCATTAACGATGGGGATGTCGTCAATGTTGGGTCTTTCCTTATCCTCCTCCGTACTTCCCACATAACTTTCAACTCCTTCCTCAACTCTTCAATTAGCTCAAACGAACTTAACTCCAAACTTTTTGCGGATTCTCCCAAAAACGTAGCTTTCTTTCCATCTTGTCCATGAATTCCACCTTTTTATTTCTACAATCTACCTTTGCTTCCACCATGGACAACCAACTCATTCCGAGAATCACTTCGTACTTGCTAATTTCTATTACTATAAGATCGGTAGTTGCTTCATGGCCTTGTATCTTCATGGGGCAATTCCTTATTACTTCTTTGGTAGTCACCACACTACCGGTGGGGGTTTTTATACGAAAACTTGTTGTGATTGTGGTGAGGTAAACCGGTCTTCAAGGCTACACTAGTGGCAATAAAGGAATGTGTTGCACCGGTATCGAAGAGGGTATAAGCGGTTAGGTCCCCTATTTGTATGGTTCCTGCGTTCAAGACGCGTGTTACTAGTCTTATTGTCCTTAAAAAGGTTTCCTAGATATCTATTATTTCCAACATACATCATAACTTTATACTCAACAGATATCAAAACAGACATATATTTAAAGGTTGAGGCTAACCTGTAACCAAGCTATAGTCATACTCCTCTCCATGGTCCAGGGCAGCCAACTCTACTCCTTCTTCGGCATCCTCCTCGCAGACCCATTGCCCTTCAAGGTTATAAATTCTCAGCCCATGCATAGATGATGCCGAGCGACTTCCGCTTCCATTCCACTCCTTGTGGGGCAAGTCCTCCTGAGGATCCAACAGGTCGGTTTGCTGGGAGATTCCTTTGGGGACACTCGTTAGCAAAATGTCCCAATTGCTTGCATACGAAACAAGTCGTAGAAGCTTTCTTTGGGCAATCCGGAATCTTATGGCTCGGGTCACCACAGAAATAACACTTGTTCTGGAGAAGGGGGCATCTCTTCGGGTAATGCGCTCCTTTGCATTTCCAACAATTTGCTGTTATCTTGGAATTATCCTTCTGTCCACTAAAATTTCCCTTAAAGTTGCTAATTGGTTTAAACCTCTTAGAAGGGAAATTGGAGCGTTCCTGGTTGAAATTTCCTTCCAAACACATGTACTTTCTTCTCAGAAGTCCCAGCTTTCCTTTTCTTGGCCCCTTCAACAATTCTTGCTCTTTCAACCAATTCCCTGAAGGTGCGGATGTCAAACTCTTCTAATCGCATCCTTAAGTCCTCATCTAACCCATTCAGGAACACTTGTCGTTTCAGCTCCTCACTGTCTTATAAGAATTTGGAGCATACTGTAGGAGTCTGTAAACCCCGGTTTTTCAAGTAGCTAAGATAACCCTAGAACCGGAAACCCAAAACCTAAACCGGTATAGCTCAAGTCTGGAGTGGAAACTAGGAACCCTAATTCCGGCTTTTCCTCGGTTTCCAGTTAAAACTTTTCTAACAAAATTTAATTTTGATTATAGTTCTTGAATATATTTCAAACTAAGAAAATATCTGATTTTAAGAAAATTTCAATTACGGGTCATCCGAGACCCATTATAGAAAAACGTGCCCCGGAACTAGAATTTCAAAAATATTCTTATGAGTACTCATTAGAACAAAATAAAATAAGGATTTCAAAAATATTTTCATAATTTTCGGTTTATGAAAATACAGTTATAGCCTTTGACTCGTATTTCATTACTACCGGAAATTAAATTGTCTTGTCAACTATTCTTTACTATTCTTAAAGTACACCTACACTACCTAGTCTGCTACTATTAGCCTACCCTACAAATCTAACTCTTACCATCAATCACATCTCCTCCATTCTCATGCTTTAGTCTTTCAACTTCACTTTAATTTTGACAAGTGATATAATCAAATCAAGTTAAAGTAAGATGGAACAAATCAAGCTTTTTCCCCCCTCTTTCCTTCCCAAAACCGGCGCCATTATGGCCCCCCCCCCATCCATGCCCATTTGATATTTTTTTTTTACTTTTCTCATCCATTTAACCTAAATCACTTCTTATATAAACCCTTTTCTCTCTCTTTCCTCATTCTTTACTTTCCAAAATTTCTAAAGTGTAAAAAGCTCTCTCCTCTCTCCCATTTTCACTTGTGGCCGAAACCTTTGGAGCCCCACACAACACATTCACAACTTCCATTTTTCTCTTCCATCTTACATCCACTTCAAGTAAGTTATGCTCCACTACTTCCAACTCATGAAAACCTTGTTATGGCTAGGTGATTTTTGGTTATCTCAACTCCATTGTTCCATGATCTTGTAGTAGGAACAATGAGATAACAACACAAAAATCCCAAACCATTTCATGGTAGAACTATCTTTTAAAGGAGTTTCTATACCAAAAGCTTTAACTTTTATCCATCAAAAAGTCTTTTAAACAAAGGATCTTTTATAAAAATATGGTTTTTATGTTTTTAAAACTCATTTAAGCCTTTGATAAAGTAGATCCATCATCTTGATACTCATGATCATGTAGGCATTTATAGTTTCATTATTTTTGTTCTTATGTGATAAATAGTCTTTAATACTTTTGTCTTTAGTAAATGACTTTCTATCATATAGATCTATAAATAGATGGGTCCATGAAGTCAAAAAGAAAAGTACTTTTCAAGAAAAGACTTTTGAAAATTCGGATGACTTTGAAAACCAAGGTCAAAACACTTTTAACACTTCTAAACATGTATTTCATAAGAGAAATGAAGCCTATGGGTAATAGATAATGATTAGTGGTATTTTTCATGAGTCTAAAGGAGTTTTTACTAAAGAAAATGTTGAAAACAAGAGATGAAGTCCATAAGAGTTTTGAGTTAAAAGTTATGAAAATCCAAATTCGTAATAATGAGTGTAGGGTTAGAAAACACTATTTTTCCAACTTCAAAAATGATATTTTCTTAAATAAATGAAGTCCTTAGGATATAGGTATAATAGATACTTAAAGTTTCAAGTATAAAATATATTTTTCCTAAAGGAATCAACTTGAAAATGAACTTTTGTAAATTCGGATTTTTGGAAACCCCTTGGTAAAAGACCCACTTAAAAGTTTGTAAATGTGTATTTTATTAAAGAAATAAAGGTCCTAGGGTATAACTAATATAAGGGTCAAAATTTCTTTAAATAAAGTAGAGTAGTTCTAAAGGAAATCCATGTAAGATGTAGAGGTGGTCAAATGTAGTAAACTCACTTACTAAGCTTTTAGTAGGAAATGGTTTCTAAGAAAAGTTTATTTGTAAAGTTCTTTAAATCCAAAAAGTCGTAAGAACATAGCATTAAAGTCCACATCATGACATTCATGATAGGGAAAATCATTACCATTGCATTTAGTATCATTTTATACTTAGGAATCAAATGCATTCATCAAAACCGCATTTTTGGAATCAAGGAACCCGCTGTACAGATCTGATCCTCAATTCCGAGGCTTGAGATATTTTCAAAACTTGATTTAAACTTCATATTTGGAAAGCTCTTCCGAAGTAGATATGAATCGGTATATAATTTGCGAAATTCCGACTTAAAACGACCAAGTTATGGCCATTTTAAAACGGAACTTCGGAAATGACGCGAATTCCGATTTCACTAAGTTTCCTTAGAGTTTTAGTGTCCTAAGTTGATAGAATACTTATTAGGGTAATTTCTTATATGAATAGGTGAAAACCCGTGGACGGTGACGAGTTACCTCCGGACTATTATACTAGAAGACCGGAGTACCAATAGCGGAGTGAGTTTTTCTTCCCAATTCATTTATTGTATGTGCTGTGTAAAGTAGTGCACTAGAATGTAGGTCAATAGATTGAATGGAATATGAATAATCGGATTGTTGGGAAATTATATGATTGTTGTTGATATGAGAAACAATTAAGAATATCGAAACCGTGTGATAAACTTTGATTGTATAGTTAGCTATGGGATTGTCTGATAAATTGATTGATCGCCTGAGTAAATTGGCTTAATCAACTACTTGAGTAAATGATTAATTTGACATGTGCATATCACAAGGGGATGGAGCATGGCATTTGTAGGTTAGTCGTGAACCATAAACGACATCGAATAATCGTAGGTTAGTCGTGTGAACCATAAACGACATCGAATAATAGTAGTTAGTGTGAAACCATAAACGACATCGAATAATCGTAGGTTAGTCGTGAACCATAAACGACATCGATAATCGTAGGTTAGCGTGAGCCTAAACGGGATATTGTCGTACGCAGGATTCGTTAATCTGCTAACCGGGATGGAGGGCGCAATTCCATCCACATATGATTTCCGGTTGGTCTATGTTGTTGAACTCATGTGTTGATGCTACACTTGCTTGATTATATAACTTGGTTGAATTGTTGTGATATAAATGTTTTTGTGGGAGATTACACTCACTAAGCTAGTTAGCTTACATCCTACAGACCATTCCTTTTGCAGCTTACGCATTTATGGCTTAGGCGAAGAGACCCGGCTGAACAGGTACTGAAGCTAGGAGTTTTCCTAGAAGTTATAATTTTTGTATTAGACTTCCATAGAAAACTTCTAAGACTTGGATGACTGTAATGGACCGCTAATATTCTTTTGCGGGGGAATGCCTTAGAATTATGTAATATTCTTTTATGTTCATGAATTATATCCTATTGCCCATGCATGCCAAATTAAGCTTTTATCTCCATTCGGACTTGTACTCTATTGTGTAAGGTACGCCTTACATCTATGTGAGACTCCCGAAAGACTAAGGTGGTAATTCGGGAATCTTAATGGCATGTGGCGGACTGTTACGTTTAGGGTACCCTATGGGGCGTGACAGTTTAAGTGGTATCGAGCACTAGTTATTAGCATGACTATAGAGTAAAAATCAAACCTAGAACTAAGTAACTAGGATAAAAATTGGAGTTAAAAGCTAGGCTAATTAATAGTTCTCTTGTTGTAGGTTTCCTTGGGTGAAACCCGAGAACGAGCTAGGAACTTCACCAAAGACTAGTGAAACCATGGTGGAATACCGGCTACGGTT